>JAZAVI010000028.1:515000-965000 GCA_036326025.1 Chrosomus eos
CATTTAGAAAAATAATCCCACACATCTCTCAAAATAACCCTCGCCATCACACACACACAAGCATGGTGACTGTTGCCATGACGACGCTGAGAGAACAGACCCTGGACACGGTGTGTGTGACGGATTAGACTGACCGTTGCGGCTGTACTGTTTGATGGTGGACGAGGACACGTGGATGATGCTGTCACTGTCATACGAGTTTGGGAACGACAGATCCTTCAGCTCCATCTCTGTGTTCAGCACATACACCTCCAGATCTGAAACACACACACACACACACACACACACACACACACACACACACACACACACACACACACACACACACACACACACACACACACACACACACACACACACACACACACACACACACATTTCACATATTTCACTATTATTACTGTATTTTGATCAACTAAATGCAGCATTCAGAAACATTCAAAAGAGCTATCAGACTCCTGAACGGTAGTAGTGTGTGTGTGTGTGTGTGTGTGTGTGTGTGTGTGTGTGTGTGTGTGTGTGTGTGTGTGTGTGTGTTGTGTGTGTGTGGCGCTCTCGTACCGATGTTGGGCGCGCGGTCGCTGAAGTGTCCCCCGTACAGGTTGTTGGCCAATAGAAAGGCTCCCTTCTCCACGACGTCGAGCATCATGGTGGCGGTGTGAGACTGTTCTGTGGCGTTCATGTCCTGCCACGACTCCAGCGCCTCCAGACGCAGCAGGTTATCCACCGTCTGCACCACCGCCTGCACACACACACACACACACACACACACACACACACACACACACACACACACACACACACACACACACACACACACACACACGTGAGGCGTCGTACCCTCACACACGTGTGTTCGCGTAACTTGTGTGCTGTATAATTACCTGAATAAACGCTCGGCAGGTCCGTTCTCTCTTCTGAAGCTGAAAAACACGAACAAAACTGTTACTCTGATAGTGTGTGTGTGTGTGTGTGTGTGTGTGTGTGTGTGTGTGTGTGTGTGTGTGTGTGTGTGTCTCTGTGTGAGCACCTTGTTGTAGTTGCGTGTGGCCGACTCCTTGTTCCCGGGTCGGAGCGCCTGTAACTAAGTGTGTGTGTGTGTGTGTGTGTCTGTGTGTGTGTGTGTGTGTGTGTGTGTGTGTGTGTGTGTGTGTGTGTGTGTGTGTGTGTGTGTGTGTGTGTGTGTGTGCGTGAGTACCTTGTTGTAGTTGCGTGTGGCCGATTCCTTGTTCCCAGGTCGGAGCGCCTGTAACTGAGAGTCCAGGATGTCCAACAGCTGCTCCATCAGACGCACAGAGGAAGTGACATCGCCAGCATAGACACGCCCCCGTGTGTGATTGACAAGTACAGCAGCGATATGAGCAGCGTTCTCCCCACTCTTAATCTACAGAGACGAGAGAGAGACATCAGATATCAATCTATCTATCTATCAATCTATCTATCTATCTATCTATCTATCTATCTATATATCTATCTATCTATCTATCTATCTATCTATCTATCTATCTATCTATCTATCTATCTATCTATCTATCTATCTATCTATCTATCACCTGACCTCTGACTGACCTTCTGAGCGACCTGGCTGACCCAGGGTGATGTGCAGTTGCTGAGATCAGGACCTCTGGGACTCCACACCACTTCATCAGACATACACTGATACGAGGCGATTCCTGAAACACGGACATTGAGAGAGAGAAGAAATAAACAATACATCACAAACAAAAGCATAAAGCTGAGTTCCATCAGTGGAAAACTTTGATCATTTCCCGGCAAGGGTTCATTCAGAGTGCAGAAGTCAACAAACGGATACACACACACTGATTTGTTTCAACATCAAGATTAAAATGTTTAAATTTGTATGAGGGAACCTTTTTTAATCACTTTTATTGTCATTGTCTTATCATTTTAATGGTCCTGCTGTGTGTCAAATTGATTTTTATAAGTTTAGTAGTCCCTCAATTAACATGAGCTCATGAAAACTGAATGCATAATAATCATAATACAATTTGAAAAGCATTTAGTTTTAAATGAAGATCATCACATCGCTCTGCAGGAGAGTGTGGCTTTAAAGCTAACATTAGCATATGACCTTCAAGTCCCTTGATGTAATCCGTATGATCTACATCAAGTCAAAACACTTGCTATGCGAACACACAAAAGATTACGGACATGATTCAAACAGGTTAAAAGGTCGTGTAATAAACAGTCACACTTGAGCTTGAGCGGTCAAAAATTAAGCATTGGAAATGAATGGAGACGAAGTTCCTCTAGTCTAGTGGAAGCGTTCGGTACTGCAAATGTTTTTGAGATATCAAGCTCAAATTTGGAACGCAACTTGTTTAGAATTATGGGTTTGATTTCCTTGCAGTTTTAGAGTAAAACGTTTTTTTGAAAATAAAAATACATTAAAAAATTAAATAAATTGTATTTTTGTGCATTTTTCATAACAAAAACTTTTTTAAGTTCACTTTTTTAAACTTTTTTTACTTCAGCAATAATTTGCCAAGTCTCATCTTCGAAAAAAGATCAAACTTAAGTCTGTTGCTCTAAAAAAATTCTAAAAGATTCTAAAAGAATCTAAAAGATTTACGACAGTTTAAGTTAGGAATTTAATTTTCAGGTCTATGCTCAAAAAGTGAATAAATGGATTACAGCGTAAATATAATTTAGTACCATAAAATCCTCTAAAAATACTAAATATTAAATCAAAAATATATACATAAAACTAAAATATAGTACATTCCTTTAATTGAAATAAAAATAAATTAAAAATCTGTAATTTTTGACTGAGCGCCAGAGGGTTAAGACTGCTCTTAAGAGGATACTCGACAAAACTGACATTTCGGCATAATTATGTGTGTTAGTGTTCGTTCAAGTGCGAAAGAGAACTCGATACTAGCGCACGCTTTTCTGTTTCACATAAACAGGACATCCACAGGAAGCGTTTCTCTTTCGTCTTGTCGTGCTTGAATGGTTTAAAAGCATTAGCATGAAGAAGAGCGTGATCATATAATGTAACGCTAGCCAAAGGATGAGATAAAAGACAAAAAACGGATGCCGCGTCAATTGCGTTAAACGGGTGGTTGATTATGATTTCACTTTTCTAACTTTAGTTAGTGTGTAATGTTGCTGTTTGAGCATAAACAACATCTGCAAAGTTACAGCGCTCAAAGTTCAAAGCAAAGGGAGAGATTTACTTTTAAATAAATCGCTTTAAAGGACTACAACAAACGGCTGGTAGAGACTACACGAGATTCTTCATGGGTTAGTGACATCACAAACCCTTACATTTACATAAACCCCACCCCGGAACACGCAACAAAGGGGAGTTCATGTTAAGAGGTAATCGGAGGTGCAAACACACACACACACACACACACACACACACACACACACACACACACACACACACACACACACACACACACACACACACAAAGCTAAAACTTCACATGCACACTCTGGGGACATCAGAAACTTATTTTACATCTTGTAAAAAGGAGCATCATACCACCCCTTTAGATAACGTGTTAAACTGTAGAGAATGTATCGCAGCGTTGACAGCCCTAGTTGTAACACAAGCATGTACTGACCGAGGGATCCTTTGGGACAGGGTTCTCTCTACGGTCTCCCCTCGGTGGGTCGGGGGCCACTGGACCCCGCGGGTCACGCGACTCTCACACACGGTGTGTGCGCGGCCCCTGCGGGCGGCGGGGGGGCCTGACGGTCACCGGGACCGTGGCTGTGATGGGACGCCCTGCCGGAGCCCTGTTGATGGCTCCCACCGGGTGAAAGGTCACGGTCGGGGTGGAGGTGGAGGTGGAGCTGAAGCCCAGAGACACCGTGGTGGAGAGCGAGTTCGGTGGAGTGGTGGAGAGAAGAGGGGTCGAGAGAGGATCTGAGAGAGGAGTAAAACACCAGTGCAGTGAGGTTACACAGAAAACAAAGAGTAAAGCAGGGTGCACAATGTGCGATTTATAATAGTCCTTTACGATTGTTGCCTGTCAGACTGTTTGAACATGATCATCGCTGTAAGTCATGTCACACTGTAGGATCTCGGTTGTTATTAATGTCACATTGTAAGATCTCAGTTGTCATTAATGTCAGACTGTACGGCTGTCAAGAAGCATTAAAAACGGACACATGCAAGAAAACTTGTCTGGAGTTTTACTTCATCAATCAATGACACGTTCGGTGACTGTGAGCTGCATTTCAGGCGGGATAGAAATGGTGACTACAAAGAAAACACTAACTTTAATTTAGGTCACAACTTGTCTTGAAAAATGAAGACAATTTGACGGCCGTCGTAGGAGAAGTCACACTCGCAGGACTGAGAGTCAAATCTGACACTGCTTACTTACACTAACGTTAATTTTGGTCATGGCTAGTTGAAAGAATTCTAGGATGGTAGGCTCAGCATGAAGAATATGACAGAAGGGGTTCTCTGTTCTCTAAGACGGCATTGGCAACATGTTTTCCTCATTATGTGGACCGCTAGGTTATGATGGGGAATGGTCTCCTATTCTCCTCATTATAACAAAGTATAAGGTCTTCTTGGCTGCAGATGTACGGGTGGTAAGCTAGCCAGAAATGTTTTTAGACTTCTTAACATGTTATTTAACACTTAGTTAGTTGTTATTAGCATGTAGCTATTCACTGCATGTTGGAAGTCCTGTTTGCTAGCATGAGTCAAAAGAGCCAACCCACATCTCTGTACGATGTTCTGATGCAGAGATATAGTTCTTGCTAAACGTTTGCTAGGGCACTCTGTTTGGTTGCTAGGGAGTGGCTTGGCAGCTGCCAATGATGTTACTTCAAAGCTGATTGTCAGTGTGAATGATATAAACCAACCTCAATGCCTCTATGACGTTCAGATTTAAAGATATACCACTTTAGGTTTGGGTTGTTAGGGTGCTCTATATGGTTGCTAGGCCATGGCTAGACAGTTAGCAGGGTTAAACCAGTAGACTGAATGTCTGCCTAAATCAAAAGAGTCAAACTCTCTAAGAAGGTATTGGCAACATCTTTTCCTCATTATGTGGACCTCTAGTTTAGGACGGGGAATGGTCACCTATTATAACATGGTTGTATAATGGTTCCCCATTATAACACAAAATATGGGTCCTCTTGGCTGCAGATGTACGGGTTGTAAGATAGCCAGAAACTGACCATTTATGATACATTGACTAACATTACTTGTTAGTCAATGTATCATATTCCTATATGATGGAAGGTATGTACTCTTATTGGTTACCTCTGTGTAACTCCCCTCATATTCTTATTCTATATATATTCAGACAAAGTGCCAATAAAGTTGAGAAGACGTTCTCTCTCAGCGCTGGGTCATTGTTCATTCAACTGCTAAATGTGAGGACTGAAATGAGGCACACATGGACAGGAAATCTTACACTAGTCTTGAAAAACGAAGATAATTTGACGGTGGTCGTAGGAGAATCACACTACAGGACTGTGAGTCAAATCTTCTGACACTGCCAGAATTTTGTCTGAGGTAAAAATTTGATCGCAACGGTCATTAATCGGCTGTCGGTGAACATGTCAAACTAACAATCAAATACTTCAGAGTTTAGCCTAGGATCAGAGAATCTTTTTAGGGTTTGCAAAATGTGTCTCAGATAGTTAAATCGTGGCCAAAATCGCACAGTGTGCACCGTAAGTATCGTTTGAGATTGTGAGGCGTTACAGGAATATTAGGCTGCTGTCACTTTAAGAGCTGCACGGATCCAATACACTTTTAGACATGAAAACAGAGTCGTCTTGTGCTTGAATGGTTTAAAGTCATTTGAAATGCTCACAAAGGAATCAATAAGATAAAATTTTATAACAAGTATCCGATTCCTGACCTTAAATATTTTCGATTCCCAACCCTATATATCGCATTATATTTTTCAGTATATTCCCATATTTTTTGTTCCGTAAGTGTATGGTTTGAGATTGTGAGGAGTTACCTGTGGTGGGCTGCGGCGGGCTGAAGTCCAGCGGGTAACGAAGGACGATGTAGTTGTTCCAGACGTACAGCTGGTTGTCTCTGGGGTTGTAGCTGATGGACGAGATGTGCTGATACGGGTTTGGGAACGGGATTCTCACCGGCTCCTCGCGGTTTCGCCGCGTGTCGTAGGCGTACAGGATCAGGTCTCCGCCCACCTCGCTGTCATCGTCCTGGTACACGGATCGAACCGCGTACAAGATACCACACGCCACAAACGCGTCAGACGCCATGCGCTTCTCAAAGCTCGTCTGCCACGTCCCCTCGAAACGCAGTGTGTACGGGTTCACCTGAGACACGAGCAAATCGGATTATGGAAAGAACTAGAATGTACATTTCCTGAAGAAAATGTGAGTGGTGCTTGCAGTGGCAAAACTCGGCACTCGGTGGCTAGGGTGTTCTGAGTGGAGTTTTTATAGACTTCTTAATATGTTATTTAACACTTAGTTAGTCATTATTAGCATGTAGCTATTCACTGCAAGCATGTGTAACATGTTGGAAGTCCTGTTTGCTAGTATAAGTCAAAATAGCCAACCCACATTTCTGTACGATGTTCTGATGCAGAGATATAGTTCTTGCTAAACGGTTGCTAGGGTACTCTGTTTGGTTGCTAGGGAGTGGCTTGGCAGCTGCCAATGATGTTACTACAAAGGCTGCTTGTCAGTGTGAATGATATAAACCAACCTCAATGCCTGTATGACATTCAGATTTAAAGAGATATCCCACTTTGGGTTTGGGTTGCTAGGGTGATCTATATGGTTGCTATAGGGCATGGCTAGACAGTTAGCAGAGTTAAACCAATAGACTGGATGTCTGCCTAAATCAAAAGAGCCAAACTTGCGTATCTCTATGATGCTCTGATCTATTTTTCAATGGAAGTCTATGGGATGGTTGCTAGGGTGCTGTAACTGGTTGCTAGGGTGTGGCTATGAAGATTTTAGGTTATTACTTATTGGCTGCTTGATAAGATGAGTCAAAGTCCTGTGTGTGTGAGAAAACGGCAGTTTGGATTTAAATTCATGAAAATTCTGCAATTCTAAGTCTATGGGACTTTTTGCCAGCTTTTTCGTCCGCTGTGCGAGCATCGTACATCCGATCGCTTATAAAAGTCATAGCACACCTCTCCTCAATAATCCGCACAATTTGACGCCTCATTCATGGGTCTATGACAAACGGTCCGGGAGGAGTAGCGTGCCAAACTTTTGTCCGGAATAATAATAAGTATGACGAATAACAATAGTGATGCCTTGCCATTGGCAAGCACCACTAATAACCAATCAGAACAATGCAGAGAAGATGCAAACAGGAAGTTCACCTGGCTAACAACCAGACGTCCGCTGTTAGCTTCAGTGGCGTATATGACCCAGAGCCCGTGTTCGTCCACGGCGAGGTCGATGTCGGATTTCCCGCCCCAGCGGTACGGCGACGTGTCGTGATAGTTGGCGGTTGCGATAATGGCTTCGCCACTCTTGATGCGAGTTCGCAGGTCGTATTTCACAATGTTGCGTGTGCGTTCTTTATTGTAGAACACGGCCCCGTCATACACAACGAAACCGGTGCCGTCCACTCGACTCGGCAACCTGACGATTACACAGAAACGTTATAGTATTAAGTTCAATTCACATTTACTTTTATAGATCTGTTATCAGAGGAAACTGTGTCCAAGTTATGTATTTCAGAAATGTAAATATACAAAATCACAGTTAGCTAAAAATGTATTAATTTAAACAATGTAATAATTAAAGACAGAAACAATGAAGTAATGAATACTTGTTTGTTAACAAATGATTATGACATTTAGAAAAATGTAGCATTGGTGCATGTTGATTCAGTAGCATTAATAAAACCTTCATCATTCATCATGTAGTCGCATTCACAAAGCCTTCAAAACCAAATTTAATTGCGCAAACCAAGCGGCAAACTTTCAATCTCTCTCTTGAATCCAACACTGAAGTGACTTAGAATGCAGTTAATCGACTGGCCACTAGAGGCTCCAAAAGAGAGTCAATCCCATAGACCCGCATGTTACAGTTTTTCTGTCGCTTTGGTACATTTCTCAGATCAGAGTTGAAATTCTCAGAACTACCTGTTCAATTTTACATCATTGTGTCACCTTTGCACATCAAAAAAGCAGTTTCTCATTTCTTTGGACAAGCTGCAAATGCTTTGGTACATCCATGCAAATGATTATGTACAATTCTCTGCTGTTTTCTACATTATCAATTGCTTATGTCATGTTGATCAAAATGTAATGTCTTTCTGTAATGAAGATGCATCTCATGAACCATCAACTGGCATGTATATATATAGCCGGAGCACAACAGAATGTTACAATGTCTGACAATGCAAGGACAAGGAGTTGGATGGGGTCAACAGCCCGAGAGAAGAAGAGGAAGAAGAGGAAGAGGAGTGAGTTTTGTTGACGACTGGGGGGGGGGGGGAGATAGGGTGCATTTCATGCGCACACACGCACATTTACACACACATGCGCAAGGTCTCTCGCTCTCTCTGTCTTGGGCGCGCTATACTTTTGGAGCTTAGATTCCGGGAGATTTGAACTAATTTGCGGCCATCAGGGAGTCGCTATCTATATACGTGAGACTTGGGATGTCTGCAAACGTTCACCGGGCGCCGCGTCCATTGGCCAAAGAAGATCGCCTGTTTGGGCCTCATGTTTTTTTAGACTAAATATATATTTTTTAATTATTCTTTAATACCCTTTTTAACAACATGAAAAAGACTATTCAAACATGACATTAAAATATAAATATAAAAAAATCATGGACATTTCTTGGGGGTGCTGGGCGGGTGCTATGGCTATTATAGGGGGAGCTACAGCACCACCTAGCTCCCCCCTGGCGTCGCCACTGTTATTGAGGACAACAACATCTCTGAAAACATCCAAACCATCAGCATCTCAACCATTGACAGGGTGCTGGAAACACACCAAATGAATATGAAGCAGCTGTACACTGTTCAATGTGTGGCCCGACAGACAGGAACGTCAGGAAGACTGTAATTCTGCACTGCATGTACAGGTTTCCCTAAAGAGATTGTCCTACGTTAACATTTCTACTTTTGTTTTTTTCTTTTTTTTCTTTGTGCTATGCATTGCTGTCTTTTCCTTTCTGTATCGCAATGACATGGTCTGTCAACAGTACAGTACAAACAGTAAAAGCGTAAATGTGAATCTTATCCAGTCTCTTCAAACAAATCAAACAAATTATTTACAATAATCAAAACTTTAGCCATAGTTTACATCAGAACATCCCTCTAGAGTACACTGTTATACTGACAACATGACTACGCAATTTGACTCTCTTATCCATGCACAATGACACAAGGACTTGTCATTCTGATGGCACTGACATGTTTATTGACCCAGATATTTACTTTTGAGAGATGAACTAAGAATTTTGAGCCATAGACTGGCTTTTGCAGGTAATCCACGGGGTTTTGCTATTTGTACGAATTGTTTTGAGAAATTCACTTTCTGTTTTGCAAATGTCGAGGATGATTCGAGAAATGTACCAAAGCGACTTGAAAAAAACAGTAAAATCCCCAACTTTACAGCAGAAACTGAACGACAGGTGAATCACGCTGATGTCACTGCTAGCCGTTTGTCTGCTGTGTGTTAGCGTCACGTCACCTCAGCTAATCCGTCTCGCTGCACATTTTAGTTTACCGGAAGTGACGCGCTAACAAGATGGCGACGGCTTCAAAAATGCTCTTCAGAAACACTACGGCTGACGTCATGGACACTACGCCCATATTTTATCACCGTCTATGGTGCAAACTCACTTGTAGGTGGTGGTGACCCTGTTTTGGATGTAGTCGTCCCAGGAAGCGTATTCATACAGCATGTCTGTGCGATAGGGCGTCCAGGGCATCACGTACAGCCTATCGCCCGCTTGCAGAGGGTCTTTACACCACGCCCCCGACTGATGCTCCGCCTCCCGCACAGAACTGGGCTCCAACACTCGCATTAATGTCCCAGGACACACAAAAACTAGAGATGGAGAGAGACAGAGCCATAACAGAGATGAGCAGGAGTAGGGGATGAAGTGTATTAGACTAATACAGAGTAGATCTTATTAAACAGATCTATTCTACACACACACACACACACACACACACACACACACACACACACACACACACACACACACACACACACACACACACACACAACACAAACACACATCTTACACTACCTATTGCTGTATCATGAGTGCCTGTGTGTGTGAGAAAGAGAGATTTAATTCTTAAAAGATGAAAATACAATTTCATTATAAGAGTGTGTGATAGATAGATAGATAGATAGATAGATAGATAGACAGACAGACAGACAGTATAGATAGATAGATAGATAGATAGATAGATAGATAGATAGATAGATAGATAGATGATAGATAGATAGATAGATAGATGATAGATAGATAGATAGATAGATAGATAGATAGATAGATGATAGATAGATAGATAGATAGATAGATAGATAGATGATAGATAGATAGATAGATGATAGATAGATAGATAGATAGATAGATAGATAGATAGATAGATAGATAGATAGATAGATAGATAGATAGATGTGTTTGTTTGTTTGCTGTTATAAACTGGTTTGCTACATTTCACTTTTGGTTAGAGTATTTGAGGTAGAGTCATGAGAGAGGGGGCGGGGCTACAGGAACCTTGGAGCCAATGAGATGCGGGTTAGTTCACACAGAGGACAGGGATTGGCTGGGACAGCTGTCACTCACGTCACATCCACTCACTCAGGTCAAGCACTTCAGGAACACGGCATGTGCACACAGTTACTAAAAGAGAAGGAGTTGTTTTCTTTTTAAATGCTAAATAAACGACAACAGGTCCTGAGGGAAGCAAAGGGATGAACAGAGACACACGTGTCGTTTGGATCTGAGGATAAATGAGCTTCAAACAGCAAGCAAATCAAAGGGGAGAGCAGAAAACAAGTGAGTGCGTGTGTGAAAGAGAGAGAGAAAGAGAGAAAGAAGAGAAAGAAAAGAGAGAGGAAGTTCGTCCTTGTGTTTGTAAGGTTTGTGAACAAGAGAAGGAGGAAAATGAAGGAGCTGCATCAAACTAGAGCACATCACAAGGGCCAGGGAGAAAAGAGAGAGAGCGAGATAGGGAGAGAGACAGAAAGAGAGAGGAAGACAAGATGAGGAGATGAAGAGAGACAGGAGAGAGAGAAACTGCGGCGTTAACATGGTCTTTACCTTTTTGGTCCACTTCTATTCAAGCGTTGAAATAGAGAGGGGGGAGAGAGGTATAAATGAAGAAAAAGAGAGAGACAGAAAGAGAGAGAGAGACAGGCAGAAGGTGTACAGAAGAGAGAAAAAAGAGACATTTCAGTTCAACAGCAGAGTCTTCCGTTTCTTTTCAAGCTTAAAGGTCAAGTTAAATTCATTAGACATGAGGAGAAACATGAGGGAGAAAGACAAAAGAGAGGGTGACAAAACTATTGCAACGGAAAGAGAGAGAGAGAGAGAGAAAGAGAAAGAGAGAGAGAGGGGGGGGGCGAGAAAGAGAGAGAGAGAGTGATGGTATGGTAGGGTAAGGGACAGGAACTAGCTATGCCTCAATTAAACATCACCAATCATTGATGTGGTGATCATTTTAATAATCTGAAGCATTATGAATATTCATTAAGTGTTCTTCTGTCTTCCCTCAATCACTCTGTCCACTCTCCATCCCTCCACCCCCCCCCCCCCCCACCCAAAAAAAAAAAAAAAGAAGCGACCGAGAGACTGATTAAACACACTTGCTGCTGAAAATATAAGATTATTAGAGACATTCATATATGGACCTATTCACACCAGAGCCGGACACTTCCCAGCTAACAGGGAACATTGTCTCAAGGTTCTCTAAAAGTTACGAACAAACGTTCTTTCAGAAAAATTACCAGAATGGTCATCTGGTCTTTAACAAGGTTCTCAAAACATTAGCACAAAAATATTATGTAGACATTGTGCATGGAATGTTTAATTTTTTTAAATGTTTTAGTTGGCCATTCATTTAACGTCTTTAAAATGTTACGACTTGGTTCATAACGTTCGGACAACATTCAAAACTAGCATTCCAATAATATTTGAAGAATTCATTGGTTTCTTAATGTTCGCAAAACCAAGAAAAATGTTTTTAAAACCTTGAAAAAACTAAAAGTTTTCAACGTTCTGAGAACATTAAGAAATAACGTTATTGGTAAAGCTAGAAAATCGTTCTTAGAGCATATTTTTGTTAGCTGGGTAGACACTGATAAACTAAATGAATATAAAAAAAATTCAGTAATGTGATCAACGAGTTGTATTTTGCATTATAAACCAGACAGTTCTGGTCCTGGATTCTAATTGGTCGATACAGTAATACGATTGTACAGCAGATTGTTATTTTTGCTGGATGTTAGGTACTGTGTGTTCTAGTTTACTCTAGGTAAGACATTTTCGTTTTAATCGAACAATGTCTTTTTTTTATTATATTGTAAGCATTTTTGAAAGTTCAATGAAAGATGGTCATTCTATATTCTGAATATATTTTGCTAAGAGATATTTTTGTATAATTAATATGATAGACAAGACCAGAAGGCCTTAGATGGGTAGAGGAGGGAGGGAGGAGGCTTGAAGCCAGAGAGAGAAGAAAAGACCAAATGGAAGTGATTCAAAGTAATCGTCCCGAGGGTTCAAGGGTCCCCGAGGTTAAATAACATCTGCCTACTTCCCTGTTTTGGGCTCTCTGAACCCCTTAGCCATTGCTTAGGTCTAAAGCTTTATTAGGCTTCTTCTTGTTATGAGACATTTTCTGTGAGGCCCCTTTTCTTATAGTAGGCAGTGTTGTCAAGTCTTTATGCTCCCTTTGAGCCTCCTTGGGTAGTGTTTTTATGGTAACTTTTCCTCAGTGCTCCGGCTGGGGCAGAGTCGAGTCGTTAGGCTCACTGCGTGGCTCCTTGGTGGGGGCTTGACCGGGTTACAATGCTGAGTTGCTAGGCTCTCCTGAGCCTCCTCTCTCGAGCCTCCTCCGCTTCCCTGGAGCTTCGCTCTTTATCCAACTCCAAGTTTTAGGCTGTCTTTGGCTACGTTCAGACTGTCAGTCCAAATCCGATTTTTGTGCATATCTGATTGAAATCTGATCAGAATTAGCTAATCTGAACAACAAAAAATCACATGAAATTTTACAAACCTTTTCAAGCTACATCCATATGTGGTTTGAAATCTTTTTTTTTATTTTTTTTTTTTTTTTTTTTTTTTTTTTTTTTTTTTTTATTTAACAGTCAGACATACATACAAACCAACATAGTGCATTAGTGAGCAATCTTGTAAATCCATAATTCCAGAAGTGACATAAAAGTGATTTAAGTGTTTGATCAAAGTGTGCATGTGAGCGGGTGTGAGTGTGGGTATGTGTATGTGTGTGTGTGCGTAAACAAAGTAACCATTTATTATTTATCACCATTGTCATTACCATCACCACCCCACTCCCCACTACCACCATATTGCCAATATTGTGTTGGTCGATTTTTATTTCCATCCTTCCTCCTATGTAACAATTGCCATTGTCAATGCTGTATAAAATAAAAGATGATATAATAAGATGATAAGATAATATAAGATAACCTTCCCCCACATCTCATCGGTCCCTATCTTTTCCAAAATTTTTTTTTTTTTTGTGTATGTGCAATGTCTAAGGTGCATTAAAAGAGGGAGTACAGTGCGAGTGTGTCTCAAATTGGGACAGAGATGCTGTCCCGTTGAAACCACTTCTCGCCTGTCTTGCCTGCCCTGGTGTTTGTGAGGTTTTCCATATACATACTTTTTTTTTTTTTTTTTTTTTTTTTTTTTTCTATTCTATGTTGTGGTGCATTAAAAACCCATGAAGAGATAAGGGGGGGATTATTGCAGTAGTGATGAAAATGACACTTAATTCAAATACAGCATTGACAATGGCAATATTGATGATTATAATAATAATGATAATAATAATATTAATAATAAATGATAATGATGATGGCAGTGGTGACCGCAATGGTGAAAGCAAAAGACAGCAACAACAGCAATTACAACAATGAAAAATAAAAGTGAAAATAGTAATCTTAACAATAACATTAAAGATAGTAACAACAATGATGACATAAACAAGTTCAAACAGCTAAAATGTATTAATATTCGTGGGTTGGTTAAGAAGGTGGGAGGAGTCGGAGTTGAAAACAGAGAAAGGATTCATAGCTGTAAGAGGTCAGAAAGTGTTGGACGGCAGAGGTCAGTTTCAGATGCGTAATCATGAAGGGGAGATGCGTATTCCATTGCAATGAAGTCTGTAATAAGATTTTTCCAAATGTTAATGTGTAATTTATTTCTAGTTTTCCAGTTCATGAGGATAGTTTTCTTGGCGATGGTTAGAGCTATGAGGAGTATTTTAGAGTTTATAGTTTTATCAGTGATTATTGTCAGGTCCCCCAGCAAGCAAAGAGAAGGCGACAGTGGGATGTGGCAGCCGACTATAGTGGATAGTGACTGTGTGACCTCTTCCCAAAAGTGTTTGATTGGAGTGCAGTGCCAGGTTGCATGGATGTATGTATCTGTAGAATTTTGATTGCAGTGTGTGCAAACTTCTGATGTGAAACCCATTTTAGCTAATCTGCTGCCCGTGTAATGTGTTCTGTGAAGTATTTTGTATTGTATTAACTGAAGATTCGCATTTTTGGACATGAGATAGATGTGGTTTGAAATCTTATTCAAATCGCATTTCTGGAAATCCATTTCAGTCTGATCGGATTTTGCGTGGTTTATGTGACTTTTTAACACCACATAAAACGTAAACGTCAGATGTTGTTATAGGAAACTGCTGCTGCCGAAACAATGCTGTGTTGTTGCAAAGTGCCGGACGAGCAGAAAATGACAAGATGATGGAGACATATTTTGAAACCGGCAGAGACGACAGCAGGAGTAAAGCCACACCAGCCTCCGGTTCTGCCGCTGCCTCAGACGACACATAGTCCAGTGCATGGCTACACATTTCCATGTAAAATTTGAATAAGACAACATCTCTATTGAAAACCCCTCCGTGTTGTGGTTGTTGTTGTATTTGGCGTATTCCTACCAACGCAACGTAATTTCCACAGAAACCAATGCAGATATTCCAGAAATAGAAAGAGCTGCATGGACACACAAATCGGATCTGAACAGTTGCGATACACACTGTGTCAATAATTTTAGATCAGATTCCAATCGGATTCACAAATAATCGGATTTGGACTGACAGTGTAAACACATTCTTTGAACTGCCCTGAGTATAGGACGTTGTTACGCCTCCTCTTGCCTAAGAGAGTCAGCACATTGAGGCCCAGAATTGGACAGTAGAGCTGAGTTGTAGGCTCTCCTTTCTGAGCCTCCTCTGGTGCATCTAGTTTGGGAGTACTTTTACCATTGTTTGTTCGCTCCCCTGAGCTCCATCTGATATTTTAGTGTCAAGTTGCTAGGCCTTCTTTAGGCCTCCCTGACAGACATTGGATGTAGCTAGGCCTCCTCTCTCTCTCTCTTGAGAGAGTCGTTATGATAAGGCCTTCATCCTCCGAGCTTAGCCTGGGTATAAGTTGTTAGGCTCTCTGTGAGCCTCCTTGTTCAATGCTCTTGAACTTGAGCTTGATTAGGCCTCCTCTCACTACCGAGAGTTGTTCTCTGCTCCTCTGAGCTACACCCATTATCGTGTCAGGCTGATAGTCCTGTTATGTAGCTTCTTATGTAGCTCAGCCATAGGCTTTCTGTGAGCCTCCTTGGCTACTTGACTATCTTTATTGAGGCCTCCGCTCCCCAGAGCTTGGCTAGGATTGCGATTGAAAGTTGCAGGCTCTCTTGAGCCTCCTTGCAAGATGTCCTGTGTATGGGACATTGTTAGGTCTCCTCTTGATTTGGAGAGTCGTCATGCTAAGGCCTCCACTCCTGGAGCTCGGCTAATGTTTGCTAAGCTGTTATGCTCTCTGTGAGCCTCCTTGCAAGATATCCTGAGTGTGGGGCGTCATTAGGTCTCTTGATTTAGAGAGTCGTCATGCTGAGGCCTACACTCCTAGAGCTTGGCTAATGTTTGCTAAGTTGTTAGGCTTTCTGTGAGCCTCCTTGGCTACTTCTCATGCTAGAGAGAGTTATCTTTATTGAGGCCTCCACTCCTAGAGCTCGGCTAGGCAGTAGGGTAGTACACTAGGTTGTTAGGCCCTCTAGGAGCCCCCTTGGGTACTGTCCTTAGTGTTGCTAGGCCTCTTCTCATTATGAGAGTTGTTGTATTGACGTCTCCAATCTGAGGAGTTTTGCGGGCCAGTTAGACTGAGTTCTTTAGCTCAGTTCTTAGCCCTTTCAGAGCTTTCTCAGTATTGATCTTGGGCTAGAGCATTGCAAGGCCTCTTGTTTGAGGCCACTCTTCAGTGTTAGGCTGCTTGAACGCTGACCTGAATATGAACGTAGTTAGGCTTCCTCTCTATAGAGTCAGTGTGTTGAGGCCTCCGTTCTTGAGAAGCTCCAGTCTATGATTGTACACTTAGGGTTGAGGACTCCTTTGAGTCCTTTGACTTAGCTCAGCCAATAGGGCATATCAGAATCATACCATTGCATATTGGAATGGCTCCTACAATATCCATTTTTAAAACTCGATTAAAATCTCATTTACTACCGGGCATTTGATCTCGATTAGGTGCTCAGCACCTAGCATGTTTTGCTCTCAATTTGTGTTTATTTGTATGTATGCTATTGTTGTATTAGTATCATAAGTATTATATTTAAGTTCTTTGTACAGCACTTTGGGCAACTGTTGTTGTATTAAATTGTGCTTTATAAATAAAGAAGCGCACTGATCCCTTCAGTATTAAGTACCCTTTCGAAAGGGAACGTCTCAGGTTACGCATGTAACCATGGTTCCCTGAGAAGGGGAATGAGACGCTTCCCGTATTCCTGCACACGTTTCCTTCAGAAATGGAATGCGTATTTCACAGGGGCCTTTTATACTCATAGTCGCACCATTGGTGACGTCATAATCTCTGCCGCCTACCAATGTCAGTGTCGTGTTCAGACTCGTGCTTCAGACACCAGTCACGCCGGAGTTATTCCCTCATAGCGCCCTCTAGGGGACGCAGCGTCTCGTTCCCCTTCTCAGGGAACCATGGTTACATGCGTAACTTGAGCCCTATTAGTAACTTTATCGTAATTTTAGTTTAAGTAATTTTGTTGTGTATTTTTGTCATATTTATTATTTCCTATTTTTTATTCATTTATTATTATTATTTTTTATTATTGTAGGTGTTTTCAGTTTTAGTGATTTCATTTTAATTGTAGGTAATTTTTTTCAAGTTTGTTATGCATTTTGTTGTCTTTTTAGCTTTTGTTTTGTTTTTAAATATATATATATACATATATATATATATATATATATATATATATATATATATATATATATATATATATATGTTTTAGTTTAAAACTGAAAATAACTACACTAAAACTACAAAAAACCAAGACTGTAAAATATTCAGTCTAAAATATTGAAATATTTACTGAAAGTATAACTGAAAGTGTTTTTTATATATTATATATATATATATATATATATATATATATATATATATATATATATATATATATATATATATATATATATATATATATATATATATTTCATAACTGATTGAAAGTGAATTGTGCTGCGGTCGTTCACATGCTTTTTGTTTTGCACAATCGGCATTATTATCATTAACTAAAGCCAAAACTAAAACTATATAAAAACGTTACGTTAATTTGAAATAGAATGATAATAATGCTGATTGTGCAAAACGTACTCGGTTACTAACGTAACCTCGGTTCTCTCTAGAGAGGGAACGAGTACTGCGTAATATCTTACGCTATGGGGAAACACTCTTTCCTCGAGATATTGAAGCCAAAAATTATCCTTAATTTTTTTAATCATGCAAAACGCTTTTGCAGCAGCAAGCAGACAAGGGCGAAACAGCTCGCGCGCCCATTGGCTGCCTCGCTGGAAAAGCTGCAGCCTATCGAGTGAAGGCACTGCGTGACGTAATGACGAATGAAGACGCTTCGCGCTCATTTCGTCATGTCCCGCCAGTATAGGCGTGGTCTCACCCTATAAATACCCCTCGATAGCTGTATTTCTCTGATTTTGTACACCGAAGCGAACCAGAGCATAGTTCAAGCACGGCAAGATACGCAGTACTCGTTCCCTCTCTAGAGAGAACCGAGGTTACGTTAGTAACCGAGTACGTTCTCTTACGAGAGTATCTCTCGTACTGCGTAATATCTTACGCTATGGGGACCCCATACAAAACGCCGTGCGGACAGGGATCCAACACCAGAGTCCCGGGGCAAAGCCCGGGGCACATCTAGTGCATAATCACCATAACTCACATAGAGTAGAGGAGGAGAGGCTAAAGCATCACTCCTTTATAAAGTCCCGTAGGGACACTGACCCGTAAGGGCAACATAGCCGCATTGGCGGCCAATAAGCCCGAAGTTCAGACCGCCAAAAGCTTAGCTTGTAGGGCGGGCACCTCCAGGTTATAGTACTTGATAAATGTCGACGGCGAGGCCCAGCCCGCAGCCGTACAGATATCCTGCAGGGAGACCCCGCTATACCATGCCCACGACGAGGCCACGCCTCTCGTGGAGTGCGCTTTGACACCCAATGGGCACCGTAGGCCCTTGGAAGTGTAAGCCAGCGCTATGGCATCCACTATCCATCTGGATAGGCTCTGTTTTGAGGCGGCGAGTCCCTTAGAACGGCCGCCAAACAAAACGAAAAGCTGCTCGGTCTGCCTGAACCCAGCCGAGCGGGACACATAAGCCCTTAACGCCCTGACAGGGCAAAGGAGACTCGCGTCCCTCTCCTCATCGAGAACCGGAAGGGCTGACAGGGAAATCACCTGGGCCCTAAACGGTGTATTGAGGGATTTCGGCACGTAGCCGTGCCTCGGTTTGAGTACGACCTTTGAGTCGTTAGGCCCAAACTCCAGACATGACGCGCTTACAGAAAGCGCCTGCAAGTCCCCTACACGCTTCACTGAAGCGAGAGCCAATAGAAACACCGTCTTAAGGGACAGGTGCCTCATATCCGACAGCTGGATCGGCTCGAACGGGGCGCCTTTCATGGCCTCCAAGACCGTGGAAAGGTCCCAAGCCGGGACTGAAGGGGGCCTGGGAGGATTTATTCTCCGAGCCCCTCGTAGGAAACGCACGACTAAGTCGTTTTTCCCCAGTGACTGGCCAGACACAGGTTTAGCAAACGTTGCTATGGCCGCCACGTACACTTTGAGCGTGGATGGGGTTCTTCCCTTATCCATCAGCTCCTGAAGGAAGGCAAGCACTTCCTCAACCCCGCAGTCCACGGGTGAAAAGCCACGGGCTCGACACCAAGTAGAGAACACCGACCATTTCGATGCATAGAGCCGTCTGGTAGACGGAGCTCTAGCCTGTGCGATCGTGTTTAGCACTCCTTCTGGGAGGCTAGCGGGTACCCGTTGATGGCCCATGCGTGCAGGGACCACAGTTCCGGGTGAGGATGCCAAATCGAGCCATCTGCCTGAGAGAGGAGATCTCTCCTCAACGGTACAGGCCACGGGGCAGTGCTGGTCATCCGCATCAGGACCGGAAACCAAGCCTGGTTCGTCCAGAGCGGAGCCACAAGCAGCACTGGGCATCCATTTTCCCTGATCCGCTCCAACACCTGTGGCAGGAGCGAGACCGGGGGAAAAGCATACAGGGGACCGCTGGGCCAAGTATGGGCCAGCGCGTCCCTGCGCTTTGAGAAGAATACTGGGCAGTGAGCGTTCTCGCAGGACGCGAACAGGCCCACCTGCGCTCTGCCAAACGTTTCCCACAGGAGCTGGACCGTCTGCGGGTGCAGCGACCATTCTCCTGTCAGGACGTTGTCTCTGGACAGCATGTCTGGACCCGTATTCAGGTGCCCAGGCACGTGCGCCGCTTTCAAAGAAAGGAGGTTGCGCTGGGCCCAGACCAAGAGGGGTTCCGTCAGCCTGCAAAGGCGTGCGGACCTGAGGCCGCCCTGGCGATTTATGTACGCCACCACTGACTTGTTGTCCGATCGGACCAAGACGTGGTGGCCCCTCACCAGGGGACAGAAGCGCCGCAGCGCTTTGTCGACTGCTATCAATTCCAAGCAGTTTATGTGAAGGAGCTTCTCCCGCTCTGACCATAGGCCAGCCAACGGTCTGCCCTCGAGCAGCGCTCCCCACCCCGTGGTGGAGGCGTCCGTCGACACCACTTTCACCCTTGAGGCGGTCCCCAGACTCACACCAGACTGATACCAGCTGGTTACTTTCCAGGGTTCCAGAGCCGAAACGCACCTTTGGTCGACCCTGAGGCGACACCTGCCCGTGGACCATGCCCGGGGCGGGACCCGTGCTTTCAGCCACCACTGCAGCGGGCGCATGCGAAGCAGGCCCAGCTGGAGTGCATGGGATGCTGAGGCCATCAGGCCCAGCAATTTCTGAAACCGTCTGAGCGGGACTAAGGAGCCGTGGCGGAAGGATTCCGCGACGCGCTGAATACTTAGTACGCGCTCCGGTGACAGGCGTGCCGTCATGGAAAGCGAGTCTAACACTGTTCCCAGGAAAGAAATTCTCTGGCTGGGACACAGCAGGCTCTTTTCCCAGTTGACCGTCAGGCCCAGTGTCTCGAGATGCTCGAGCATTGTGGCCCTGTGTTCTATGAGCTCTGATCGTGATCGAGCTAGAATCAGCCAATCGTCCAAGTAGTTCATAACTCGCATGCCCTGAAGTCTCAGGGGCGCGAGAGCCGCGTCCATGCACTTCGTAAATGTACGGGGTGCCAAAGACAGGCCGAACGGCAGGACTGTGTATTGATAAGCCTGGCCCTCGAACGCGAATCTCAAGAATCGCCTGTGATGGGACGCTATTTGTATTTGGAAATACGCGTCTTTCAGATCTATCGACATAAACCAGTCCCCTTGGCGCACTTGCGCGAGGATTTTCCTGGTCGTAAGCATCCTGAACTGGCGCTTCACAAGCGCTTTGTTCAGCTGTCTCAGATCTAGAATGGGTCTGAAGCCCCCATCTTTTTTCGGTACCAGAAAATATCTGCTGTATAAGCCCCCTTCGCTCTGAGCCTGAGAAAGGGGCTCTATGGCCCCTTTGCTCAGTAGTTTCGCTATCTCGGCTCGAAGTAGATGAGATACTTCGTTTTTCACCGAAGTCTCGACGGGCGCCGTACAACGGCGTGGACGTCGTGCGAATTGTAGCGAGTAGCCTCTCTTTATAGTGTTCAGCACCCAGTCTGATACCCCGGGTAGCTTCGACCACGCTTCTGCGCGAGTAGCTAGGGGTAGGATGCAGACCGGGCTCTGGCCGTGACCTGGCAACGGCTCGAGAGCCCCGGTACCCTGGGAACACGACGCCGTGTTTACAGCGTTCGAGGCGGGGGGGCGCTGGGCACAGCGGGCAGTCTGGCCGCGCTCACAATCTCTATGGCGGGACGCATAACGAGAGTGAGCGGGGCGAATCCCGTGGGATTCGGCGTGCTTGCGGGAGGATGTGGGCGCAAACCTACGGGCACATCTACAGCACTGTGCACGCTTTCGGCCGGAGCCGATAGATTGTGTGTTGGTTTCGTTTTTACAGAAACCAAGGGACACGGGGCATGCAGCGTGAGCGGGCATTGTATGGGCGCAATCGCTACATTGTTTGCACAATCGACCTGAGTCAGATTTATGTGTGCTCGCCTCGCACCGTGGCGGGCTGTGTCTGGGTGTGGGAATGGGCACTGGGGCGTGGGCATTCTTACAACACTCATAACACCATCGGCCGTGGCCGGCATACCAGAAAATACACTCTTTATTGGATTTATCTGGGTAGCCATGAAAACGGCTTTTTTGTGCAGGCAAGCGGGCTGAGACACCGGCTGCTTCACTGCTAAATACACTGGCACAGTCACATCGCAAGGAACTGAACGAGCGAATCTTTTCGGTGGGGAGCCGGCCGCAGCGGGCTCCGAACACCGTCGCTTTCTTAGAGTGGCTAGGAAAGCTTCGAGGCCTCGGGCTTGAGCTCAATCTTCGGCCGAGGCCCGCGCTGAGCGGGGCGGCGTCCAGCAGAGCGAGAGCGCGGTCTCTGATCCCGGGCCTGGCGGCGCTGTGTAGCGGCGGCTGCGGGCGATGCAGGCCGAGGCTGCGAGCTGCGAGCAGACGGCTGCTTAGAGCGACCTGCAGCGGAGCTCGAGCGCTTCGGAAGGAAGTGCTTCATGGCCTGCGAAGTCTTCTGCTCCTCCGAGAATCTGTCCGCGAAATCCTTGACGGCAGATCCGAAGAGGCCCGCAGGGGAAATGGGCGCGTCGAGGAATACAGAGCGCTCAGCTTCCGTCATCTCAGACAGCGTCAACCACAGATGTCTCTCAGCAACAGCGAGAGAGGCCATATTCCGCCCCATGGCCTGAGCAGCGGCTTTAGCGGCGCGTAGAGCAAGGTCCGTAGCGCCTCGTAAATCCGCCACGTTGATCGCACCCGGGCCTTCCTCGTCCAGTTTAAGGAGAAGGTCGGCCTGGTAGATCTGCAAGATCGCCATCGTATGCAGCGCTGAGACCGCCTGTCCAGCGGCTGTGTAAGCACGTCCGTGCAGCGATGAAGTCACCCGGCAGGCTTTAGAGGGGAGCGTCGTCTGCGCGCGCCGTCCCGCAGAGGGCGGGCAGAGATGCGACGCGACCGCCGCCTCGACAGGAGGAATGGAGAGATATCCTTTATCTCCCGCGCCGGTGACAGAAGTGAAGGCCGCAGAAGTGGAAGTGCGCAGTCTGGCGGAGAACGGGGCGGTCCATGACTTAGCGACTTCGTCGTGGAGCTCAGGGAGGAAGGGGGCGGCCCTAGACTTAGACGGGGCTTCGTCTTTCTTGAGAAAGCGCCCGTCGAGTCTGTTGCGCGGCGGCAAGGCGGGCGCCTCCCACTCGAGGCCGATGCTCTCTACGGCCTGGGTGAGCAGACGCATCAGCTCAGCCTCAATGCCGGGTCTCCTCACAGAGGGTTGGCTAGACACGTCAGCGGGGGGGAGGTCCACAGAGCTCGCCCAATCCTCGCTATCGGAAGCCACAAGAGAGCATACCTCGGCAGGCTCGTCCAGCTCGGGAGCGGAAGCGGCGGCAGACGGCGGGCGCTGTCCGTCCGGGAGCGACTCAGGTGAAGCCGGCGAAGCAGGCGGGCGAACCGGCGAGCTTTGGCGGGCTGGAGAAGGCTCGGGAGCGCGCTGGGCGCGACGCTTCTTACGGCGCGGCACAGACGGCTGGGATGCGGGTTCAGAGAACGACGCCAGGCGAGTCCGCAGAGTCGCCATAGGCAGAAGTTCGCAGTGCGGGCATCCACCATCCGCGAGCGCGATAGCAGCGTGCTCATGACCCAGGCAGGACACACAGATGACGTGACGGTCCTCATCGCTGAGTTGAGAGCGGCACGAGCCACAGAAAGGCATCTTTAAAAAGACGCAGCTCTTTTAGAACATATAATGGGTGTTGCGTCACGTAAGCAAACACACACACACACAGTGACAGAGTAAAGGATATAGTACGCCGGAAAGCGCAGCAGGTACGGCAGTTGAAGGCGGCTGGGCCAGCGACTTCAGAAGATGGCACGTCCCGCTGAGAAGGCTACAAGTCAACGGCGCGGCTTCTCACTCTGGATCCCGCGATGCGTGAGCTTCGCGTGAAGAATGAAAAAATCAGAGAAATACAGCTATCGAGGGGTATTTATAGGGTGAGACCACGCCTATACTGGCGGGACATGACGAAATGAGCGCGAAGCGTCTTCATTCGTCATTACGTCACGCAGTGCCTTCACTCGATAGGCTGCAGCTTTTCCAGCGAGGCAGCCAATGGGCGCGCGAGCTGTTTCGCCCTTGTCTGCTTGCTGCTGCAAAAGCGTTTTGCATGATTAAAAAAATTAAGGATAATTTTTGGCTTCAATATCTCGAGGAAAGAGTGTTTCCCCATAGCGTAAGATATTACGCAGTACGAGAGATACTCTCGTAAGAGAACAAAAAGCATGTGAACGACCGCAGCACAATTCACTTTCAATCAGTTATGATGAATTTTGAATGAGAATTTCCTGAGAGTAAATCATGATGATGATGTTTATTGTGTTTGCGTTTGGCTGTCGGTGTGAATAGGCCTTTACATGCCAGAGAAAGTACAACACAAACACACAGTTTCTTCCAGAGGTTCAGCAAAGTGGCACAAACAGCCTGGTCCCTTTAGACGGACGAACACACACACACACACACACACACACACACACACACACACACACACACACACACACACACCACACACACACACACACACACACACTCACACTCACACTCACACTCACACACACACACATGATCCTATAGATAATCCTGTATAAAAGGAGAAATGAAAGCATCAGTGTGCCTCGCTCAGCAAACCCGCTGTGCAAGTGGAACCTAAAAAATTACGCCTGTAATTTCACATCAAAAATTTCATCACAGTTTAACTTTCAGCTGTCTCACGCCACACTGCAAAAAAGAAGAAGGGAATCAATGAATGAGTGAGTGAATGAGTGTGTCCGTCAGCTCCGCTCTACAAGAACAAACGGAGAGTGTGTTCCCAGCGCCGCCCTGCAGGAGGAGACAGAAAACACACCCTGATCCCCACAGCACTACACCCAGCGGAGGAGTGGAGAGAGGGAGCGACTGAGGAGGAAGAGCGCAAACACAGGGAGGGAAGAGAGGGATGAGGACAGCAGAGGAGAGGGGAGATGAGGAGAAGCCTGGTTTATACTGAAGGTGTTTAAGCATGTTTCCATTGTGATACATTTTAAAGGTAAAAGACTAAAGTACCTGAATTGAGACGTGTTTACACTGAAGGTGTTTATGTAAGGGATAATGTACATCCAGCCTGAAGGGGTTTATTCTGAGATAACAACCAGCTGGATGTACATTTTCCCGCTAATTACACGACTATTCGCCACATAAGTATATAATTAGACACAAAATATTGATCTGAGGTGAAATATTTTATTAGGTCTTTAAACGCAAAGCTTCCGCGGAGAGAGCCGTTGCAGCGCGGAAAGTTCAAACTAAACGGACATTTAAGAGATCTGGGGCCGTATTCACAAAGAATTTTAAGGCTAAAAGTAGCTCCTAACAAATTTAGGAGCAACTCCTAAAAATACTGGGCGTGTCACTCCTAACTTTAGGACTCCTAATTTTTTTCACTAAGAGTAATTCACAAAGCATTTTAGGCCTAAAAGTAGCACCTAAGTCTGGGAAAGCTTAAAAGAAGTCGAGAGGACTCCTAACTCACTAAGACCGATTCACACAGGATTGTAGCGCATATCACCGCCTCTCGCAGTTGTCCGGGGTCCGCGACACAAGCGGGAATGCTGCAGTGATCTGCAAACAAATCCTCTCCTATGTGTTTTGCTTGATATCCCAGAGCCGAATTTCCCATTTATCTTTTTTTTTTCAGCACCAACTGAGCCAGCAGCAGTAATGGTGTGTTCACACCGAACGCGAATTTAATTATTTGCGCGAGTAGATTACATACAAAGTCAATGCAAAGACGCCAATAGACGCATCATTCGCGCCGGGCGTTGCGAATGACGCGAATTGGGCGACGCTTTTGCCGCAAATGTCTTTCCAAGTTGAAAAATTTGAACTCGAGCGAATGTTCAAGCGTCTAACTAGACGCGTATTTGACGCTCTATTCGCGTTCGGTGTGACATAACTGATCCTGCGTTATGGGCTTTCTTTTCCGTTTTGGCGAGTTCATAATCCACCGTCATTCAACTATTACATTACCTCAATAGGAGCAACATTTCCTTGCTTTAATCTATTTAGGCTAATAGGATGTCAATTAATGTTAATGCAAAGTGTAAATGCAAGTGTCCTTTTTCATTATTAGGCAAGTGGCGGTTTTCATTAGGGTATTAGGCTACCTTGATTTAATTTAATTTAATTCATGACTTTTTTCTCTCTCTCTGCCTTTTTAGAATTACACTTCACTGGGGCCTGCAAAAACATGTCATTATATATGCATTTCGATGACATTACTATTATTATTTTGTGTAGGACACAGACATATTTAGATGTCGTAATTCCATGATTTGTTGCGTCTGTGTTATGATCCGCATGACCGCCCTGTCATCCAACAACCAATCACCGTGATCATTGCGAGGAAGCTTGTGCATGAGAATTTACGTCATCCATAGCAATGAAGACTCACTCTTAGTTTAGGAGTTGTCATTTTTCCTTACTAAGAGTAGGTCTGAAAAGCGTTGTGAATAACTTTTAAGAGAAAACTCCTAGCTAAAATATTTTAGTGCGATTTAGGAGTACTCCTAGTGGTAAGATAAAATTCTTTGTGAATACGGCCCATGGTATATAGTCTATCTCTCAGATCACTTATTACACAGCATTTTAACACATGAATAATTATGGGGATAAGATATATTGATTTCAGATTAAACTGTTTTAAAATCGTTTGTATCTCATAATCCAACAGAGTACAAAACAATAGTCACAAAATGGCCGCCGCTACGTTTGTATGAAACAAGAGAGAGCGAGTCCACGATACTGGATGGCATAATTACATAATGTACACAAAATATTAATTCGACTCAGTTTTAATATATTTTATTAGCTCACCAAACGCAAAACTTCCACAAAGTAAACCCGTTCCTAGCGAGTGTATAGCGCTGCTGACTTCAGTGACCCGGATGAGCCTGTGTTTTCTGTTAATATAATACCGCTGGATGACGCGATTGACCAATCAGAATCAAGATTCCCCAAATTTCATTTACTCTATGGTTCTATTACCTTGTCTCAATGATAATGGTATTTTGCTCTTCATCTCATGTTTCATGGATTTTTGTTTTATAAAGCATAATGGTCAACTTCAGTTGTGTTTATTCATGCTATATAGATAGAATAAATGAATGAAATTAAGTATTCCACAAAGCCGTGTAATAAGTGCTTTTATATATAAGCATGTTTCCATTGTGAACTGAACTGAGACGTGTTTGAACATGATATTATACTGTTATACTTGACTAGGTAAAGATTCTTCACTGCAGGTTTACCTGAGATTTCCTCTTTACTGTTGTCTGTCATTTCAGATTATAGATAGATAGATAGATAGATAGATAGATAGATAGATAGATAGATAGATAGATAGATAGATAGATAGATAGATAGATAGATAGACAGATAGATAGATAGATAGATAGATGATAGATAGATAGACCTCTTCACATTGATACTAAACGACAGTATAAACAAGGCTTGAAGAGAAGAAAGAAGAAGAATATGAGAAAGGGTAAAAAATAAAAAAACTTTATGTATGTGTGTGTGTGGTGAGTGGTGTGTGTGTGTACGTACGTGAGTATGAGTGTGTGTATGCATATTTGTGTGTGTGTGTTATGCGCATGTCAGTTAGTGTGTGTGTGTGTGTGTGTGGTGTGTGTGTGTGTGTGTGTGTGTGTGTGTGTGTGTGTGTGTGTGTGTGTGTGTGTGTGTGTGTATCAAGCATCGCGTTAGTTCAGGCAGGCTACAGTATGTAGGGTGTGTGTGTGCATATGTCTGTCAGTGTGTGTGTGTGTGTGTGTGTGTGTGTGTGTGTGTGTGTGTGTGTGTGTGTGTGTGTGTGTGTGTGTGTGTGTGTGTGTGTGTTATGTGCATACAGGTGAAACTCGAAAATTAGAATATCGTGCAATGTGTTTCAGTAATTCAAATTAAAAGGTGAAACTAATATATTTAGTATATATAACCATATACATGTGCATGATTATACTTTTCAGAAGGCCGACATTGCTGTATTTAAAATCCTTTTTTTCATTGATTTTATGTAATATTCTAATTTTCTGAGATTTTGAATTTGGGGTTTTCATAAGCTGTAAGCAATAAATATCAAAATTATAACTTTTGCACGATATTCAAATTTTTCGAATTTCACCTGTATGTCTGTCAGTGTGTGTGTGTGTGTTTATTTGTGTTACTCACTGTAAGGGACACACTCATACTGGATCTCCAGGTATTTGTAAGTTCCAGGACAGGGATCAGGAAACACATCTGCCCCGGCGACAACCACACACTGGGTCCTGTTATTACACCTGAAACACACACACACACACACACACACACACACACACACACACACACACACACACACTCACCATCATCACACACATAATCATCTACTGTAATGTCTCGGTTAATAAAGTAACCCTTATTCCCTGAAGGAGGGAATGGGAGATGTAACGTCGGCGTGACGACGTAATTGGGATCGCCTTGAGAGACCAATCTACTTCGAGAGTATTAAAACGAGCCAATGCACATTGGCATGCGATAATTGCATCAGCTGCTCTGCTTGCAGCGCGAGCATATAACGAGCAGCAGGTGCGTCGCATATTGTTTTACACTGAGGAGCCGAGACGTATTCAGTCGTACAGAGATGGTCAGCAATTGTGGCGACGGGACGTTACGTCTCCCGTTCCCTGAACCGAGACGTTCCCTTACAGTCTCTCACGTTCGACGTGACAACGTAATTGGGATCCCATAGAAAACGCCACGGTTGCTGCCACATTCAGCGCCCTACGCAAGACTCTCAGACCCCCAACTGGCTGGGCCGGAAGGCCTGCGTACAGGAGTTCGGACTGCTGCTCCGTTATAACCCACACAGTGGAACTCTTGGATAACACTGGGAAAGCGTGCCTTTCCAGGGGAAGGGGACGCTATGGAAGCCACATCCTGAACGAAGGGAGGTAACGTGGAGAATGCACATATGGACTGGCCGGTAGGGGCAGAGCAACATATGGAATGTCACTGGAGTGGCTCCAGCCTGAGAAGGGGAGGCTACACCAGACAGTGACGGCAGAGTGGACTCTGCCAAGGGAAAGACACGGGCTCACCGCAGGGAGCTGGTCGTGGAAGAATACTCATATGGGATTGCGGCAGGTATCAACACAAATGGAACCCAGCCTAGCACAAGTTACACAAGCATACGAGCACTTGGCCTGACGTCGGACGCTCCACAACGTCCATCTGCCGAAGGGGTGCGGAAGAACTCTACAGGGTTCGTCTGGTGAGGAACTCGACTGGAACAAAAAAGCGCACTTATCCGCTCCGTGGAGGGGAGTGGCACAGCAAGCCGACACTAGAGCGGTACCTTCGGTGTTACTTCGCTGGTTGAAGCGAGCACACAGGAAGAAACCGGCTCAACACCTAGGCTATAAAACCTAGCAAACGTATTAGGTGTTGCCCTGCCCGCAGCTCTACAGATATCTGTCAGCAAGGCACCGTGTGCCAGCGCCCAAGAAGAAGCGACACCCCTAGTGGAGTGGGCTCTCAACCTGGGCGGGCAAGGCATGCCTTGGGCTTTTTAAGCCAAGGCGATGGCATCCACTATCCAGTGGGCCATCCTCTACTTGGAATCAGCCTTTCCCTTCTGCTGGCCTCCGTAACAGACGAAGAGCTGATCTGAGGTCCTGAGGCGTTGCGTTCTGTCCACGTACAAGTGCAGAGCGCGGGCAGGACAGAGAAAAGCCAGGGCTGAGTCTGCCTCCTCAAGTCCAAATCCCAAGAGGGTATAGAGAGCGGGCGAGGCGGATTTAGTCTCCTCACCCCCCTCAGGAATCTGACGATCAGTTTGTGCTTTCCCAACGACTTACCTTCAACTGCATCGTGATGTGTGTCGATAGCGGCAACATACACATTAAAGGTGGAGGGAGACAGCTTTTGCTCCAACCCATCTTGCAGGAAGGAAAGCGCAGCTCTGATCGAGTAAGTTCAGGGGTTCTCCTCGTGAGAAGAACACCAGTTAACGAATAGGTTCCACTTCAACGCATAGAGGTGCCTCGTAGAGGGGGCTCTAGCGGAAGTGATGGTGTCAACTACCGCTGGGAGTAGGTCACCTAGAACCTCCGCGTCCCGTCCAGGGACCAGACATGGAGTTTCCAGAGGTCCATTGGGTTCCCCGTCTCTGAGAGAGCAGGTCCTCTCTCAGAGGAATGGGCCAGGGAGGGGCTGTCACGAGGAGCACTAGTTCTGGGAACCAGGTCCGGTTGGGCCAATATGGCGCAACAAGACCAGCTCCTCGTTCTCCCTGACCTTGCACAACGTCTGTGCAAGAAGGCTCACTGGGGGAAACACATACTTGAGTAGGCCCGGGGGCCAGCTGTGTGCCAGAGCATCCGTGCCAAGGGTCCCCTCGGTCAGGGAATAGAACAACTGGCAGTGAGACGTGTCCGGGGCGGCAAACAGATCTACCTGTGCGGTCCCGAAGTGGATGTTCTAGGGGAACACCTGCCCGTAGGAACGAAGGGTCCGACCACAAGCTGAGAGTTTGCCGACAGTGCGGGGTTACTTGGACCCGGCACGAGCCGCTCTGTCACGCCCATCTCGGGACTCGATCGTGGAGCCAGTGTTGGAGCGGCCTCATATGAAGCAATCCGAGTGGCGTTACCGCGGCTGCAGATGCCCCAGGAGCCTCTGAAACAGTTTCAGTGGTGCCGCTGTTCTGCGTCTGAGCGTGCTCACGCAATTCAACACTGACTGGACGTGGGCCTAGTGAGGTGCGCTGTCATGTTGATTGAGTCCAACTCCATACTGAGAAATGAGATCCTCTGCCTGGGGTTGAGTTTGCTCTTTTCCCAGTTGACCTGAAGCCCTAGGTGGCTGAGGTGACTGAGCACCAAGTCCCTGTGTTCGTACAACTGCTCTCTCGACTGGGCGAGAATAAGCCAGTCGTCGAGGTAGTTGAGAATGTGAACACCACACTCACACATGGGAGCAATGGGTGACTTTCGTGACTTTCAGACTCTCAGAGAGAACATAAACCACCTACGAGCACAGTTTCAGCACATTTAAGCCCAGGCATGTGAAACAGTGATCGTGGCCGTCACATGAGGATAGGAAACGACCGCATCCAGAAACACATGGTTTGAAAGACGTCTTGAAAAAGACGCAGTGTCAAACCGTGTATGCTCTTTCAGGAAAAACTGCTCTCTCTGTTGCTGAAGCACCCAGGGATGACCACGGCTACACAAACAGGACGATAGTGCAAGCCTGATGTGAGCACTCACATTCTCATTGAAGGTGCAACATTCTGAGCTGTGAAACAGCTGTTTTGCTGGCTCTCTGTGAGATCACGGCCAGCGCTGTCTGCGCTGTAACACCAACACCAGCTTAGAAGAGGCGTTCTCCTGAAGAGCAGACTTGTTTTCTTCTTTTGAAGTTGAACACTGTCAGAAGATTTTAGAGCAGTAACAGTAGAATCACTCGGCTCCGAAGCGAAAGACAATATGCGACGCACCTGCTGCTCGTTATATGCTCGCGCTGCAAGCAGAGCAGCTGATGCAATTATCGCATGCCAATGTGCAATGGCTCGTTTTAATACTCTCGAAGTAGATTGGTCTCTCAAGGCGATCCCAATTACGTCGTCACGTCAAAGTTACGTCAAACGTGAGTGAATGAAAGGGAACAGCAACACATACTTCAGCGTTTATAAAAAGGAGCACATTTTTATTTCCAGGAGTCGCCAAAGATGTCAATAAGCAGAAAACTGATGATGAGAGGCTGTGATCATGAGAGTGATAAACATTATCTAGATTAAATAAAGAAGATCTGCTCATCTGCCCCCCCCCATCTCTCTCTCTCTCTATCTCTCTCTCTCTCTCTCTCTCTCTCTCTCTCTCTCTCTCTCTCTCTCTCTCTCTCTCTCTCTCTCTCTCTCTCTCTCTCAGTGGAAACGGATAGAGTGCAGCCGCATTGATTTGTTCTTCTAGGAAACAGCAGCTCAAACACTGGGGAGACACACTGACGCCAGAACACACAAAAACACATTTAATCTCATCTGCACATGTGTGTGTGTGTTCAGGCTACATGAGCTATCATACACTTTATCATACACCTCTATCTATCTATCTATCTCTCTATCTCTCTATCTCTCTCTCTCTATCTAATCTATCTATCTATCTATCTATCTATCTATCTATCTATCTTCTCTCTCTCTATCTATCTATCTATCTCTTCTATCTATCTATCTATCTATCTCTATCTATCTATCTCTCTCTCTCTATCTCTCTATATCTATCTATCTATCTATCTATCTATCTATCTATCTATCTATCTATCTATCTCTCTCTCTATCTATCCATCTCTCTCTCTATCTATCTATCTATCTATCTATCTCTATCTATCTATCTCTCTCTCTCTATCTCTCTATATCTATCTATCTATCTATCTATCTATCTATCTATCTATCTATCTATCTATCTATCTATCTATCTATCTATCTATCTATCTATCTATCTATCTATCTATCTATCTCTCTCTCTCTCTATCTATCCATCTCTCTCTCTATCTATCTATCTATCTATCTATCTATCTATCTATCTATCTATATATATATATATATATATATATATATATAACTTGGCAGAATGAGGTTTTTTGGACACTTACGAAGACAGTAGTAGAGAGAAGCTAAAAAAACAACACCACACACACACACACACACACACACACACACACACACACACACACACACACACACACACACACACACACACACACACACACACACACACACCTGTGTGACATAATCTTGAAGGCGTCTGGCTGGTAGCACTGCACGTTCTCCATCTGGAAGGGGTCGGCGTCGCAGATCTTGTCATCAGTGCGGCCGTAGTTGGCCGTCTCGATCATGATGACATCACTTCCTGGACAGCGCAGCTCGATGGGGTATCCCTCGCACGCCAGCTCTCTCCTCATCAGCCCGAAGGGCATCGCGGCTCGACTCAGACCTGACAACACACACACACACACGTTACACACACACCATCACACGGGCCCAACCGGGTCTCTACACAGAACTAAAGGATGCAGAGCTTACCTTGTACGACAGTCCTGGGGGGAACAGTGTTGGGGGAAACTCATTACAAGTAACTTAGTTACATACCTGATTACGTAATCAGATTACTTTTTCAAGTAAGTAGTGAAGTAACACATTACTTTTTCAATTTACAACAAAATTTCAAAGTTACTTTTTCACACTTATTGACTGACAGCTCTCTGTCCTCATGTTGAGAGAAATAAAGTGAAGTGTGTGTGTGTGTGTGTGTGTGTGTGTGTGGTGGTTTTTGTGTGTTGGTGTGTGTGTGGTGTGTGTGTTAAAATGTTTGTGTGTGTGTTGTGTGTGTAGGAACATGATGGTTATTTTAGTGCTAGATAAATGTGAACATGCATTTACTCATCTCACTTGCACGAAAACATTCAGTATTCCTCAAAATGAATAAAAACAGTCAAATGCAATCTCAGAATTTCTTCTGAATCCTTTTGTTCTTTAATCCAGAATATCAGCAGCTGAAAGGTTTGTTTGAGTGGCGCCCTCTAGTGTACAAGAGTGAATATGCATTTCCTTCACTTTAGCTGTGAAAACAACTTTTTTTGTTGTTATTAAAAAACAAACAAGCAAGCCCAGTCCAACTGAGAGAAGGTTACGCAAAAGTAATACAACACATTACTTTTCATAAATACAGTGCTGCTCAGAATTAATGGCACCCCTGGTAAATAGTTCATTGAAGTAAAGTAATTGAAAGTGGGGGTGTGGGGGGGGGTCACATTATGAAATAAATGTTTTTCTACAAAAAAATTGGCACCCCTAGAATTTTTTACGAGTAAAATATCTCTGAAGTAAATTCCCATTAATATTAAACTTTATTAATATTAAAAAGAAAATTGCACACCAGGGTGACTAGGAACATGAAATTGTCCAGCTATGACTTATTGTTTCACAGGAGTTTAAATATGAGTAATCACACAGGCCAAATCCCCTTAATCATTCATCACAATGAGTAAAACCAGAGAATATAGTTCTGATGTGCAGCAAAAGATTTTTGAGCTTCACAAAATACAAAGTGGCTGTAAGAAAATAGCCAAAGAATTGAAAATCCCCATTCCCCATCCCCACCATCAGGGCAATAATTAAGAAGTTATAATCAACTAAAGATGTTATGAATCTGCCAGGAAGAGGACGTGTGTCTATATTGCCTTAATGCACGATGAGGAGGAGAGTTTGAGTGGCCAAAGACTCTTCAAGGATCACAGATGGAGAATTCAGAGAGTACTTGAGTCTTGCGGTCAGAAAGCCTAAAAATAGATATCAAACAACCCCTACATCACCACATGTTGTTCGGGAGGGTTTCAAGAAAAAAGAAAACTCCTCCAAAAACAAACTCCAGCATATTCAGGTGTCAGACACGACTGGATCTTCAGAAGAGACTGGGTTCTGTGGTCAGATTAAACTAAAAAAAGGGCTTTTTGGCAGCAAACCCACCCGATGTGTTTGGGTCATACAGGGATAAAAAGTACCCCATGTCTACGGTTAAATATACCGCTGGATCTTATATGTTGTGGGCCTATTTTTCTGCTGGAGGTCCTGGACATCTTGTTCAGATACATGTATTCTAGAAATATACCAACAGATAAAAAATCTAAACCTGACGCCTTCTGCTAGAAATCTTATAATGGGCCGTAGTTGGATCTTCCATCAGGACAGCGATCCAAAACAAACATCAAAATCAAGTTTGAGTACAAAATGAAGCTTCTGCCTAAACTGAACCCTATAGAAGATGAGTGGCTGAACTGAAGAGAAGAAGCACAAACATGGATCTGGGAATCTGCAGGATCTGGAGAGAGTCTGTATGGAGGAATGGTCTCTGATCTCAGGTCAGGTGTTCTCCAAACTCATCAGGCATTATAGGAGAAAACGCAGAGCTGTTATCTTGGCAAAAGGAGATTGCAAAAAGTATTTAATAACAGGGAGCCAATAATTATGGCCAGCATTTCCAAAGTGATTTCCCCACCACTTTCAACTCTTTTACTTCAATGAAAGGTTATATTTTTACACATTTTTTGAATGAAAGATCAAAAGGATAAACAATGCAGATTTATTTTTTTACAGGCATTTTTGATCAAATTTACCAGGGTGCCATTAATTCTGAGCACCACTGTAGTAACTAAGTAACGCAGTAAGTTACTTTTTTGGGGGGGAAGTTACGCAATATTGTAATGCATTACTTTTATAAGTAACTTTCCCCAACACTGCAGACACGTTACACACACACACATCGCACGGGCCGAAGAGGGTCTCTCCACAGAACTACAGGTGTTTAAGCATGCAGAGCTTACCTTGTTCAGAGGGAGCAATGTTGCTAAGCAACACAGGACACATCCACAGTAACCACGGTGACAGCGCCATGGTAACGATAGAGGAACGGACAAGGTGAAAGCGGCGGGACAGTCTCCTTGTAGAGTCAGATGAACCTGGAGAGAGAGAGAGAGAGGCAGATAACAGTGTGTGTGTGTGTGTGTGTGTGTGTGTGTGTGTGTGTGTGTGTGTGTGTGTGTGTGTGTGTGTGTGTGTGTGTGTGTGTGTGTGTGTGTGTGTGTGTGTGTGTTGTGAGATGAGAGTAAAGCTCAGAACTCCTGCCTCATCGCTGGCTCACTGTTTCAGGTTACAGCCAAATACTAAATACCAAACACCAAATCCTAAAACTCCAGTGACTCTTCTGTTTCTGATCTAAGCCGTCACCGCTCATCAGAATCTCTTCTTTTCACTTCATTCACACACTGATCAACAAACACAGAGGATAATGAGTTGTAACTGCACACTCTAAAAAATGTTGGGTTATTTTTTCTACCCAAATCCTGGGTTGAGCCTTTTGAATTCGAGTTTTTGTGTTACCCAGATCCTGGGTCAACAATCCATTGTTTGGGTAGTTTTCTTGTGTTACCCAGATCCTGGGTCAGACATAACAACCCAGTGTTTGGGTAGTTTTCTTGTGTTACCCAGATCCTGGGTCAGACGTAACAACCCAGTGTTTGTGGGTAGTTTTTGTGTTACCCAGATCCTGGGCTTTTTGCAACCTCTTCATGAGGGAGCAGTGCAGCTTCTTCAAATAGGGTGGATGTCTTCACTCTTCAGTAAAATACAAGTTTGTGTAAATTTTATTTTATCTAAACACGTTATTGTTCTGCATATCGCTTAATTTTATGGAAAGCAATATACAGGCGCGCGGTTGTGAGTCGCCTTAACGAATATTGCGTCAATATTTTAGCCGGATTGAAACGTCGGATGCCTTGCATAAAACGTTATGATTTTATGCAAAAAGATACAGAAATAAATACTTATAAAGTTAAAATATGTTCTCAGAGCTGTACACTGATTGTTTAGCCTGTCGCCACATATTTCTTCTATAAGTGAAACGCAGGGCAGAGTGTGAACTATCATGCAAGCCAGTTTGAATAAACAACCCAATTTGCTGGGTAAAATTAACCCAACATTTGTTCTGTCCTATATTTACTCAGCCCTTGGGTTGAAAACAACCCAAAACCCAGTGTTTTTTAGAGTGCTGTGAGGAAGGTCAGGGCTTATTGTGAACGCTGTGTTTATCGACGCATCTATTGATCATCAGGCTCCAATACTGTCATAGCAGGAGGTGTTTTCTGCGGAGATGATCACAGCGTCAGAGGGAACAGCAGTCGAGCGAGCGGCTCAATATTACGCTCACGCCACAGGCTGATCACACCACAGGCCTGAGCGCAGACCTGCAGCCTCAGGGAAAAGAAAACACCTCACCTCACGCCACAGGCTGATCACGCCACAGGCCTGAGCGCAGACCTGCAGCCTCAGGGACAAGAAAACACCTTACCTCACGCCACAGGCTGATCACGCCAGAGGCCTGAACGCAGACCTGCAGCCTCAGGGACAAGAAAACACCTGACGTCACGCCACAGGCCTGAACGCAGACCTGCAGCCTCAGGGACAAGAAAACACCTCACGTCACGCCACAGGCCTGAACGCAGACCTGCATCCTCAGGGACAAGAAAACACCTGACGTCACGTCACAGGCTGATCACGCCACAGGCCTGTACGCAGACCTGCAGCCTCAGGGACAAGAAAACACCTCACGTCACAGGCTGATCACGCCACAGGCCTGTACGCAGACCTGCAGCCTCAGGGACAAGAAAACTCCTCACATCACGCCACAGGCCTGAACGCAGACCTGCAGCCTCAGGGACAAGAAAACACCTCACATCACGCCACAGGCCTGAACGCAGACCTGCAGCCTCAGGGACAAGAAAACACCTCACATCACGCCAGAGGCCTGAACGCAGACCTGCAGCCTCAGGGACAAGAAAACACCTCACATCACGCCACAGGCCTGAACGCAGACCTGCAGCCTCAGGGACAAGAAAACACCTCACATCACGCCACAGGCCTGAATGCAGACCTGCAGCCTCAGGGACAAGAAAACACCTCACATCACGCCACAGGCCTGAACGCAGACCTGCAGCCTCAGGGACAAGAAAACACCTCACATCACGCCAGAGGCCTGAACACAGACCTGCAGCCTCAGGGACAAGAAAACACCTCACATCACGCCAGAGGCCTGAACGCAGACCTGCAGCCTCAGGGACAAGAAAACACCTCACATCACGCCACAGGCCTGAATGCAGACCTGCAGCCTCAGCGACAAGAAAACACCTCACATCACGCCACAGGCCTGAACCCAGACCTGCATCCTCAGGGACAAGAAAACACCTGACGTCACGTCACAGGCTGATCTCGCCACAGGCCTGAACGCAGACCTGCAGCCTCAGGGAGAAGAAAACACCTCACATCACGCCAGAGGCCTGAACGCAGACCTGAAGCCTCAGTGACAAGAAAACGCCTCACATCACGCCACAGGCCTGAACGCAGACCTGCAGCCTCAGGGAGAAGAAAACACCTAACATCACGCCAGAGGCCTGAACGCAGACCTGCAGCCTCAGGGAGAAGAAAACACCTCACATCACGCCAGAGGCCTGAACGCAGACCTGCAGCCTCAGGGACAAGAAAACACCTGACGTCCCGCCACAGGCCTGAACGCAGACCTGCAGCCTCAGGGACAAGAAAACACCTCACATCACGCCACAGGCCTGAACGCAGACCTGCAGCCTCAGGGACAAGAAAACACCTCACATCACGCCACAGGCCTGAACGCAGACCTGCAGCCTCAGGGACAAGAAAACGTACTCGGTTACTAACGTAACCTCGGTTCTCTCTAGAGAGGGAACGAGTACTGCGTAATATCTTACGCTATGGGGAAACACTCTTTCCTCGAGATATTGAAGCCAAAAATTATCCTTAATTTTTTTAATCATGCAAAACGCTTTTGCAGCAGCAAGCAGACAAGCGCGAAACAGCTCCGCGCCCATTGGCTGCCTCGCTGGAAAAGCTGCAGCCTATCGAGTGAAGGCACTGCGTGACGTAATGACGAATGAAGACGCTTCGCGCTCATTTCGTCATGTCCCGCCAGTATAGGCGTGGTCTCGCCCTATAAATACCCCTCGATAGCTGTATTTCTCTGATTTTGTACACCGAAGCGAACCAGAGCATAGTTCAAGCACGGCAAGATACGCAGTACTCGTTCCCTCTCTAGAGAGAACCGAGGTTACGTTAGTAACCGAGTACGTTCTCTTACGAGAGTATCTCTCGTACTGCGTAATATCTTACGCTATGGGGACCCCATACAAAACGCCGTGCGGACAGGGATCCAACACCAGAGTCCCGGGGCAAAGCCCGGGGCACATCTAGTGCATAATCACCATAACTCACATAGAGTAGAGGAGGAGAGGCTAAAAGCATCACTCCTTTATAAAGTCCCGTAGGGACACTGACCCGTAAGGGCAACATAGCCGCATTGGCGGCCAATAAGCCCGAAGTTCAGACCGCCAAAAGCTTAGCTTGTAGGGCGGGCACCTCCAGGTTATAGTACTTGATAAATGTCGACGGCGAGGCCCAGCCCGCAGCCGTACAGATATCTTGCAGGGAGACCCCGCTATACCATGCCCACGACGAGGCCACGCCTCTTGTGGAGTGCGCTTTGACACCCAATGGGCACCGTAGGCCCTTGGAAGTGTAAGCCAGCGCTATGGCATCCACTATCCATCTGGATAGGCTCTGTTTTGAGGCGGCGAGTCCCTTAGAACGGCCGCCAAACAAAACGAAAAGCTGCTCGGTCTGCCTGAACCCAGCCGAGCGGGACACATAAGCCCTTAACGCCCTGACAGGGCAAAGGAGACTCGCGTCCCTCTCCTCATCGAGAACCGGAAGGGCTGACAGGGAAATCACCTGGGCCCTAAACGGTGTATTGAGGGATTTCGGCACGTAGCCGTGCCTCGGTTTGAGTACGACCTTTGAGTCGTTAGGCCCAAACTCCAGACATGACGCGCTTACAGAAAGCGCCTGCAAGTCCCCTACACGCTTCACTGAAGCGAGAGCCAATAGAAACACCGTCTTAAGGGACAGGTGCCTCATATCCGACAGCTGGATCGGCTCGAACGGGGCGCCTTTCATGGCCTCCAAGACCGTGGAAAGGTCCCAAGCCGGGACTGAAGGGGGCCTGGGAGGATTTAATCTCCGAGCCCCTCGTAGGAAACGCACGACTAAGTCGTTTTTTCCCCAGTGACTGGCCAGACACCGGTTTAGCAAACGTTGCTATGGCCGCCACGTACACTTTGAGCGTGGATGGGGTTCTTCCCTTATCCATCAGCTCCTGAAGGAAGGCAAGCACTTCCTCAACCCCGCAGTCCACGGTGAAAAGCCACGGGCTCGACACCAAGTAGAGAACACCGACCATTTCGAGGCATAGAGCCGTCTGGTAGACGGAGCTCTAGTCTGTGCGATCGTGTTTAGCACTCCTTCTGGGAGGCTAGCGGGTACCCGTTGATGGCCCATGCGTGCAGGGACCACAGTTCCGGGTGAGGATGCCAAATCGAGTCCTCTGCCTGAGAGAGGAGATCTCTCCTCAACGGTACAGGCCACGGGGCAGTGCTGGTCATCCGCATCAGGACCGGAAACCAAGCCTGGTTCGTCCAGAGCGGAGCCACAAGCAGCACTGGGCATCCATTTTCCCTGATCCGCTCCAACACCTGTGGCAGGAGCGAGACCGGGGGAAAAGCGTACAGGGACCGCTGGGCCAAGTATGGGCCAGCGCGTCCCTGCGCTTTGAGAAGAATACTGGGCAGTGAGCGTTCTCGCGGGACGCGAACAGGTCCACCTGCGCTCTGCCAAACGTTTCCCACAGTAGCTGGACCGTCTGCGGGTGCAGCGACCATTCTCCTGTCAGGACGTTGTCTCTGGACAGCATGTCTGGACCCGTATTCAGGTGCCCAGGCACGTGCGCCGCTTTCAAAGAAAGGAGGTTGCGCTGGGCCCAGACCAAGAGGGGTTCCGTCAGCCTGCAAAGGCGTGCGGACCTGAGGCCGCCCTGGCGATTTATGTACGCCACCACTGACTTGTTGTCCGACCGGACCAAGACGTGGTGGCCCCTCACCAGGGGACAGAAGCGCCGCAGCGCTTTGTCGACTGCTATCAATTCCAAGCAGTTTATGTGAAGGAGCTTCTCCCGCTCTGACCATAGGCCAGCCAACGGTCTGCCCTCGAGCAGCGCTCCCCACCCCGTGGTGGAGGCGTCCGTAGACACCACTTTCACCCTTGAGGCGGTCCCCAGACTCACACCAGACTGATACCAGCTGGTTACTTTCCAGGGTTCCAGGGCCGAAACGCACCTTTGGTCGACCCTGAGGCGACACCGGCCCGTGGACCATGCCCGGGGCGGGACCCGTGCTTTCAGCCACCACTGCAGTGGGCGGCATGCGAAGCAGGCCCAGCTGGAGTGCATGGGATGCTGAGGCCATCAGGCCCAGCATTTTCTGAAACCGTCTGAGCGGGACTATGGAGCCGTGGCGGAAGGATTCCGCGACGCGCTGAATACTTAGTACGCGCTCCGGTGACAGGTGTGCCGTCATGGAAAGCGAGTCTAACACTGTTCCCAGGAAAGAAATTCTCTGGCTGGGACACAGCAGGCTCTTTTCCCAGTTGACCGTCAGGCCCAGTGTCTCGAGATGCTCGAGCATTGTGGCCCTGTGTTCTATGAGCTCTGACCGTGATCGAGCTAGAATCAGCCAATCGTCCAAGTAGTTCATAACTCGCATGCCCTGAAGTCTCAGGGGCGCGAGAGCCGCGTCCATGCACTTCGTAAATGTACGGGGTGCCAAAGACAGGCCGAACGGCAGGACTGTGTATTGATAAGCCTGGCCCTCGAACGCGAATCTCAAGAATCGCCTGTGATGGGACGCTATTTGTATTTGGAAATACGCGTCTTTCAGATCTATCGACATAAACCAGTCCCCTTGGCGCACTTGCGCGAGGATTTTCCTGGTCGTAAGCATCCTGAACTGGCGCTTCACAAGCGCTTTGTTCAGCTGTCTCAGATCTAGAATGGGTCTGAAGCCCCCATCTTTTTTCGGTACCAGAAAATATCTGCTGTATAAGCCCCCTTCGCTCTGAGCCTGAGAAAGGGGCTCTATGGCCCCTTTGCTCAGTAGTTTCGCTATCTCGGCTCGAAGTAGATGAGATACTTCGTTTTTCACCGAAGTCTCGACGGGCGCCGTACAACGGCGTGGACGTCGTGCGAATTGTAGCGAGTAGCCTCTCTTTATAGTGTTCAGCACCCAGTCTGATACCCCGGGTAGCTTCGACCACGCTTCTGCGCGAGCAGCTAGGGGTAGGATGCATACCGGGCTCTGGCCGTGACCTGGCAACGGCTCGAGAGCCTCGGTACCCTGGGAACACGACGCCGTGTTTACAGCGTTCGAGGCGGGGGGGCGCGCTGGGCACAGCGGGCAGTCTGGCCGCGCTCATAATCTCTATGGCGGGACGCACAGCGAGAGTGAGCGGGGCGAATCCCGTGGGATTCGGCGTGCTTGCGGGAGGATGTGGGCGCAAACCTACGGGCACATCTACAGCACTGTGCACGCTTTCGGCCGGAGCCGATAGATTGTGTGTTGGTTTCGTTTTTACAGAAACCAAGGGACACGGGGCATGCAGCGTGAGCGGGCATTGTATGGGCGCAATCGCTACATTGTTTGCACAATCGACCTGAGTCAGATTTATGTGTGCTCGCCTCGCACCGTGGCGGGCTGTGTCTGGGTGTGGGAATGGGCACTGGGGCGTGGGCATTCTTACAACACTCATAACACCATCGGCCGTGGCCGGCATACCAGAAAATACACTCTTTATTGGATTTATCTGGGTAGCCATGAAAACGGCTTTTTTGTGCAGGCAAGCGGGCTGAGACACCGGCTGCTTCACTGCTAAATACACTGGCCCAGTCACATCGCAAGGAACTGAACGAGCGAATCTTTTCGGTGGGGAGCCGGCCGCAGCGGGATCCGAACACCGTCGCTTTCTTAGAGTGGCTAGGAAAGCTTCGAGGCCTCGGGCTTGAGCTCAATCTTCGGCCGAGGCCCGCGCTGAGCGGGGCGGCGTCCAGCAGAGCGAGAGCGCGGTCTCTGATCCCGGGCCTGGCGGCGCTGTGTAGCGGCGGCTGCGGGCGATGCAGGCCGAGGCTGCGAGCTGCAGGCAGACGGCTGCTTAGAGCGACCTGCAGCGGAGCTCGAGCGCTTCGGAAGGAAGTGCTTCATGGCCTGCGAAGTCTTCTGCTCCTCCGAGAATCTGTCCGCGAAATCCTTGACGGCAGATCCGAAGAGGCCCGCAGGGGAAATGGGCGCGTCGAGGAATACAGAGCGCTCAGCTTCCGTCATCTCAGACAGCGTCAACCACAGATGTCTCTCAGCAACGGCGAGAGAGGCCATATTCCGCCCCATGGCCTGAGCAGCGGCTTTAACGGCGCGTAGAGCAAGGTCCGTAGCGCCTCGTAAATCCGCCACATTGATCGCACCCGGGCCTTCCTCGTCCAGTTTAAGGAGAAGGTCGGCCTGGTAGATCTGCAAGATCGCCATCGTATGCAGCGCTGAGACCGCCTGTCCAGCGGCTGTGTAAGCACGCCCGTGCAGCGATGAAGTCACCCGGCAGGCTTTAGAGGGGAGCGTCGTCTGCGCGCGCCGTCCCGCAGAGGGCGGGCAGAGATGCGACGCGACCGCCGCCTCGACAGGAGGAATGGAGAGATATCCTTTATCTCCCGCGCCGGTGACAGAAGAAAAGGCCGCAGAAGTGGAAGTGCGCAGTCTGGCGGAGAACGGGGCGGTCCATGACTTGGCGACTTCGTCGTGGAGCTCAGGGAGGAAGGGGGCGGCCCTAGACTTAGACGGGGCTTCGTCTTTCTTGAGAAAGCGCCCGTCGAGTCTGTTGCGCGGCGTCAAGGCGGGCGCCTCCCACTCGAGGCCGATGCTTTCTACGGCCTGGGTGAGCAGACGCATCAGCTCAGCCTCAATGCCGGGTCTCCTCCCAGAGGGTTGGCTAGACACGTCAGCGGGGGGGAGGTCCACAGAGCTCGCCCAATCCTCGCTATCGGAAGCCACAAGAGAGCATACCTCGGCAGGCTCGTCCAGCTCGGGAGCGGAAGCGGCGGCAGACGGCGGGCGCTGTCCGTCCGGGAGCGACTCAGGTGAAGCCGGCGAAGCAGGCGGGCGAACCGGCGAGCTTTGGCGGGCTGGAGAAGGCTCGGGAGCGCGCTGGGCGCGACGCTTCTTACAGCGCGGCACAGAAGGCTGGGACGCGGGTTCAGAGAACGACGCCAGGCGAGTCCGCAGAGTCGCCATAGGCAGAAGTTCGCAGTGCGGGCATCCACCATCCGCGAGCGCGATAGCCGCGTGCTCATGACCCAGGCAGGACACACAGATGACGTGACGGTCCTCATCGCTGAGTTGGGAGCGGCACGAGCCACAGAAAGGCATCTTTAAAAAGACGCAGCTCTTTTAGAACATATAATGGGTGTTGCGTCACGTAAGCAAACACACACACACACAGTGACAGAGTAAAGGATATAGTACGCCGGAAAGCGCAGCAGGTACGGCAGTTGAAGGCGGCTGGGCCAGCGACTTCAGTAGATGGCACGTCCCGCTGAGAAGGCTACAAGTCAACGGCGCGGCTTCTCACTCTGGATCCCGCGATGCGTGAGCTTCGCGTGAAGAATGAAAAAATCAGAGAAATACAGCTATCGAGGGGTATTTATAGGGCGAGACCACGCCTATACTGGCGGGACATGACGAAATGAGCGCGAAGCGTCTTCATTCGTCATTACGTCACGCAGTGCCTTCACTCGATAGGCTGCAGCTTTTCCAGCGAGGCAGCCAATGGGCGCGCGAGCTGTTTCGCCCTTGTCTGCTTGCTGCTGCAAAAGCGTTTTGCATGATTAAAAAAATTAAGGATAATTTTTGGCTTCAATATCTCGAGGAAAGAGTGTTTCCCCATAGCGTAAGATATTACGCAGTACGAGAGATACTCTCGTAAGAGAACACATCACACTGTCATATACAGCTCATTCCTCATTTAAACATTCCCTGGTTTTTAGGTTATGTACATACACAGTAGAGGCCAAAAGTGTGTCCCGAGTGTGACCCTACAAGTTTGATTAAACCTTCAATAAATACCGAAAATATTGTATATTCTTTACGGTTTTGTTCTTCCCTCATATTCAAAAGATTTAAACTTGGTTACGGTCTTGAAACGCCAGAGTCGAAGTGTGTGATCAGAATGATTGGGTGTAATCCCTCCAGAAGCGTCTCACACACACGAGTGTGTTAACACACACCAGCATCCGAACGCTAGAGAACATGACAGCATTTACTTTATTTCTGACCCCATCATTTATGATGAGGGAAAAACAGCCCAAATGCAGAAACTTTATTACTTTATTACTGATATTTTGCACCAGTTTCACAGGAAGTGATGATTTGAACACATGGAAACACTGCTATATTCACAAATGATTTAAGCAATATTACAGCTAAATTTGCAACTTTTGTTAAAAATACGCGCCACCCGTCCAATAAATTGCAATACATTACATTACAGAAAGACTAGAGCTTTTTATCAGAATACGTGAAGATATGCTGTTAATTTGATAAACTTTTGCAAATCCAGCCAGTATAATCACAAAAATGAAAGAATCTAAAATGCAATATTAAGTATAAAAAGCGTAAACAACATGATTTACGTACTAAATCCAGCATAAACTTCATATTTTAGACGCTATTTTAGCGTTTTTAAGCTTATGTTTGCATAAAGTCGAGAAGAAACTGAGGAAATGAGATGTTCCTGGTCTAAAATAACAAGTAAAGCTGAGCTAAAACATGAATGACAGTCCTGGAATCTGATTCAGTGTTTCCCTTGTGACTGCGATCATCACGACTGTAAAAACACATTTTTAGGATCAGTAATGCAAGATCTCTTCAGACAGTCTCACACACACACACACACACATCACACACACATCGATCGGTAGTGTGGCTGTCTCGCTGTCGCCATAGTAACGCTGCAAAAAGGGCTGTGCCGTTTCTCTCATTTGTGTTTCTCTCTCTCTGGATGTCTTTTTTCCTCTGCTATGATCTATGTCTCATTTCTTTTTCACAGTAGCCAGTGCTGTGAAACCCCTGCGGGCTCCGTCTCTTATTGATGGGGCTACAAAAATACTCCCTGATCCCAGGATACGGGATATCAGACGATTTATCAGGAGCGTTTCCCCCAGGAACAGTGGCTCACGCCTGGGCAACAGCTAAACTCAAGCCTCAGGCTTCATCTCGGCCTACAAGAAGAACGCCATTACACACCGATCATTCCCTAGTGACAAAAATATACTTTATTGTATTTGAAATATATTCCCTTTTTCAATAGTACATTGCAAATATGCTAACAAAAAAATCTTCAAAGTATTAGCATCATGCTTTTACCTACTTTCACTTTAAACGCACTTTAAAATTTTAAAATTAAAATTAACACTAATTTATGATGTCTAAACCACGGGAAAAAACGCATGGAAGCTGCAAAATCATGTAGAGAAGGACATAGTAAGCCAAATTTTGACGAACTAAAGGGTAATATGTGGTAAAGATCCAAACGAGCTAACGCTATCTTCTCTAGCCCATACCGCTATTCTCTACGTTCAGATTGTCAGTCCAAAAGCACATGAAATCCGTTTCAAGCTACATCCATATGTGGTTTAAAACCCTATTCAAATCACACATCAGGACATCTGCTTCAGTCTGAACGCCCGGATCGGATTTCGCGTGGTATGTGACTTTCTCACGCCACGTAAAATGTAAACGTCAGACGTTGTTATAGGGAGCATGCTGAAAGTCGCTGCCGAAACACGGCTGTGTTGTTGCAAAGTGCCGGACAAGCAGAAGATTATTATTTCTGAAACCTATTTTGAAACCGGCGCTGAAAAAAATACCAGTTCTGCAGCTCGAGACGCAGGAGTCCAGCGCGCCAGATACACTTTCCCATGTGGTAAAATTTAAACAAGACAACATCTCTATTGCAAATGAAAACCCCTCGAGCCAAAGACCTGCATGATCACACAACTCGGATCTGAACAGTTGCGATACACAGTGTGGACATCATTTTAGATCAGATCCCATCAGATCGGATACAAAGATAATCGGATTTGGACTGACCGTGGGAATGTAGACATAGTTAAACTACTTTACATCAACATTTTAGCCATAGTCAACGCTTCATTTACACATGTGGCTGATGCTGTGCCTCTGTCAACCACAAACGCCTTCGTTCATCCGTTTTTTGCACTCTTCTCTTTAACTTTTGGCAGTCTATACAACTCGAAATGTTTTTTCCCGGTGAGACCGATTAGTACAGACCAAAACACGACTATTTTTCAGCACTGAACATCTTTGTTCACTGTGCCGGTCTCATGCTCTCGTCTCGCTCCACGCGCTCTTTCTTCTCACATGATAAAATCATTGAGACTCAAATCAATATTACATATGCAGTTCTTCATCCAGTAAGTGGCGTATAATAAGAGACTCGTGATCGATGACCATCTGATTCTGTTCATCAGATCAATGGAGTTACTTACTAATAATAAAACGTTTTTTTGTATTACTAACACAATTCTGGATTTAATCCCGCAGAGCGTCTGATTCTCCCAGTGTCTCGTGGTCTTCTCTGGGAACTGTGCTTGGTCACATTCGTAGACGCTGTGACATATTTAACACACTTTTGTGTACAGATTTGTCCCTAACATATGGATAAGAAAGTAATGTAACGTACATAGGCTGGTAATAGATGTGTGTGTAAACCTTCCACACCGGAGACGACGGTTCGAGTGAGACTGCTCACACACACACACACACACACACACACACACACACACACACACACACACACACACACACACACACACACACACACACACACACACACACACACACACACACACAAAACGTCACTGAGGTTCACATTGACTGATTTTAAACAAATGAAGGAAGACACACATTTAGATCCACAGCCTTATGGAAATCAGACACATGATACTGACTGAACCAAGTTGGCTACATACAAACCACACACACACCCCACAAGAGCACACCCACACCCACACGTATGAGTGCACACACACACACACACACACACACACACACACACACACACACACACACACACACACACACACACACACACACACACACACACACACACACACACACACACACACACACACACACACACACAAAAGCCCCATTGGATTGATCAGTCCAGACAGGAGTGTCACACTTCCATCAACACCCTCAAAAAGAGTTTGTCGCCGTCAGTGAATGAAGTGAAGAGCCCAACACACACACACACACACACACACACACACACACACACACACACACACACACACACACACACACACACACACACACACACACACACACACACACACACACACACACAAGATCCAGCCAATCACATCTCCTGTTCAGTGGTGTTACCAGCATTTCTTCAGAGTTATGGAGCCAGAGCCGGCCCTCTCTATACCCTGCTTAGGGCCCCACCGCCACTAGGGGCCCCAGACTATAGTAAATAGTAATAACTGGTATGACTATGGTCTTATGGTCAAACTGTGGTGTGACCATAGACCCTGACCGTGACCTGTAACTCGACGTACATTTGCATCACATGTTAACGCAGTGGTAGAGTTACTCACAGGACACTGCACTTTTTCTCAATCACAAAACTTTATTATTTGCATTTGCTTTAAAGCCTTGCCGGTTAAACACTTCATTCGCGTGCTGTTCTGACATACGTTTGTTTTCTGTACACACTGAGCGTGCGTGCACACACACACACACACACTGACACCTGTCAAACAGCGCTGATTACTGGACTTTATTACTTTACTACATTGCGTCTGATTGTGCAAATACACTGAAGGTTTACAGAAACACAGTTGGTTATGTCTAAAATGAATGTAATCAGTTGCTTCTGTCACTGTTATAAGAGGGACAGCAGACTGTAGTATACATCATGGAGAGATACAGGGATAGTTCACACAAACATGATATTATTTACTCTCTCCATCTATCAATATCTTTCTTCTGCTGAACACAAAATAGGATATTTTGATGAAAATGTGTAACTAAACAGTTGCAGGTCCCCATTGACTTCCATATAGGGGAAAAAACATACTATGGAAATCAATGGGGTTTATCAACTGTTCAGTTACACACATTCATCAAAATATCTTCATTTGTGTTCAGCAGAAGAAAGAAATTGATAGATGGAGAGAGTAAATAATGACAGAATTGTCATGGGTGAACTACACCTTTAATATTAATTCATTTATTATCATTATCTTGTTACAGGTGCATCTGATTCTGATCTGTTCATGTTGTCTCATTTAAGTATTTCATTTAATAGTGTCCGTTTTGTAATTAAATTATGTTTTTTTATATAAGAAGATGCTGTTTATCTAAAGTTATTTAGTTAATTGTTCTGCACATTTGCACGCAATTATTATTATTATTATTATTTAATCAAAAGCAGGTTTGCTGTTTTATGTAGTATTTTGAGTATAGCACTTAGTACTGTAAGAGTTTGAATATTAAAGTGCATAATAAGAGCTGGCCACAGTATTGGGTTTGATACTGATACAATCTGAAAGTGTATAAGGGTAAACACATGCCAGACACACACTGATGTTAGAAACACAGATAATAACACTGATAATGGGTGTGTTTTGTATAGTCTGAGGATAATCAAGTATTAACAATAGTCAGTCATTTTGGCTGCATCATGGGCCCCCAAATAAAGCTCTGCTTAGGGCCCATAAAGGCTTGGGTCGGCGCTGCATCAGGTGATGACCCAGTCTGTGTGTTGAGGTTCAAGAAGGAGTTCAGATTCAGATTCAGATTCAGAGGATGAAGAGTCCATAGACAACTGGCTTAGTCAAGTCACATTTATTTATACAGCACTTTTTATAACACAGTGTTCAAATCAGCTCTACAGAGATAACAGGAAAATAATGCAGCAAAGTTTGTTTCCAGAAGAAAATAGCGTCACAGTCCAGCTTAAGTAAGTAAGTTTAGTTTCATTTTTGTTTAAAAAAAGTTTTTAATTTAGTTAATATATATATACACACTACCGTTCAAAAGTTTAGGGTCTATACGATTTTTTTTTAAAGAAAATAGCGTCACAGTCCAGCTTAAATTCAGTGATGTTTCATTTTTGTTAAATAAAGTTAATTAGCTTAGTTTATATATATAAAAGGTCATTGCCTCATATACATATATACACACTACCGTTCAAAGGTTTTGGGGTCAATACGATTAAAAAAAAAGAAAAGAAATTAATACTTTTCTTCAGAAAGGACACATTAAATTGATCAAAAGTGACAGTAAAGACATTTATAATAATGCAAAATATTATTTTTTTAATTAAATGCTTTTCTCTTGAACTTTCAAAGATTCCTGTTAAAAATGAATCACGATTTGCACAAAAATATGAAGCAGCAAAACTGTTTTCAACTGTGATAATAATCATAAATGTTTCAAGGATCATGTGACAAGACTGGAGTAATGATGATAAATTCAGCTTTGATCACAGGAATAAATTACACTTCACTATATATTCACATAGAAAACAGCTGATTTACATTACAATAATATTTTACAATATTACTGGGTTTGTTTTGTATTTTTAAATAAATAAATGCAGCCTTGGTGAGCAGAAGAGACTTCTTTTAAAAACATTAAAAATCTTACCGACCCTAAACTTTTGAACAGCAGTGTGTATATATACACCACTTAGGAGAAAACAGTGATGTCATCGTCCAGCTCAGTTCAGTCCTCATATACTACAATATTGTTGAATATTAATCAATCCCCAACTAAGCAAAGCCAAACCAATGGCAACAAAGCTGGAAAGAGGCGACAGTGAGGTAATGTAAAAGAGTAGGCAAAAAATTAAACATTCTCCTTTTGTTATTCATATTGCAAATACTTACAGTATACCTTTTCGAAATTCAACTGACACTTAAACATATTTAGTTTATTTTATATTGTTGGTGAATATAAAGAAATGATTTATTTTGGTCAGTTGGCTTTACACTCAAAAAAATAATTCATTGGATGAACATGATTTAATCATGCCACCTATATTCCATCTAAACAAACCAAGTAAACTTGAACTACTTTGAATATTTTAAATGAACACAATATACATTTGTAGATTCAACATGATTGTAATATGTCAATGTAACTTCTTTACAACTAATTGAATGAAAATGTTTGTATTGTGTTAGTCTAATCAAATTTATTCTTATCCACTGAATGTCAGTAAAGCACTTCAATTCAACAAGATTCTGCTTTGTTACATAAACTAGTTAATGTCTTGTTTTGGTAGTTGATTGAGCATTATTAAAGACACCTGGTGTTAACAAGCAGAATCACTGAAGGAGAAAACCATAATTTTTAATTCACCAGTATGGAGATGAGTGTTTTCTTTAGTTGGGCTCTTGACCCTTATATCATTTACTTTAGATTTTGTTTGGCTGCTGTACGTGTGTTGTAACAGCTAGATGAACAAATGGTCATGGTCAACTGATGGTAGTCACTGAACTAATATAGAGCCCAATTTAGGTTTATTTTTATTAATTATAGCAACATTGTCCATATTCAGCATCATATTTTCATCCTTTACAATGTAATCTAAAGATTTTTTTTAAATGTGTCTTATATACAAAAAAAGTATCATTTTGATTCTACATAGTTTGTGGACACACAGACATCAATAATCAGCCTGTGAATCTCAACAATGGTGACAATAATAAAGCATGTTGCAGTGCATTCTGTGCCACCAATCAAAACTCATTCATGGCTCCCATCATGCATTGCTGCATGAATAAATAATGAGCTTATGTTCAGAGGTGATCTGTTTGTCACCATTGCTGAGACTCATACGCTAATTATTGATGTCTGTGTGTGCCTATATAAAGAATTTTCGAAGTTTTTTTTTTATTGACTTGATCATTTGGATTTCATTGAAGAGGTCAAAAATATTTTGGTGAACAAGGCCAGTGCTGCTATAATTAATAAAGTAAACCGCATATTTGGCTCTATGTTAGTTCAGTGATTCAGGTCAAATGATTGTGAAATAATGATTATGTTTAAACACAACCAATACTATCAGATGACCATGACCATTTGTTCATCTAGCTGTTTTAACTCAGTAACAGCAGTCAAACAAAATCTAAAGTTAATGTATTAAGTGTCAAGAGCCCAACTAAAGCAAACACTCATCTCCATAATGGTGAATTAAAAATTATGGTTTTCTCCTTCAGTGATTCTGCTTGTTAACATTAGGTGTCTTTAATAATGCTCAATCAACTACCAAAACAAGACATTAACTAGTTTATCTAACAAGGCAGAATCTTGTTGAATTGAAGTGCTTTACTGACATTCAGTGGATAAGAATAAATTTGATTAGACTAACACAATACAAACATTTTCATTCAATTAGTTGTAAAGAAGTTACATTGACATATTACAATCATGTTGAATCTACAAATGTATATTGTGTTCATTTAAAATATTCAAAGTAGTTCAAGTTTACTTGGTTTGTTTAGATGGAATATAGGTGGCATGATTAAATCATGTTCATCCAATGAATTATTTTTTTGAGTGTAGTTCTACACTAGTCTAGACTTCTTGATTACCTTGATGGTTATAATATTCAACTTACACTGTGTTTATAATGTTTCTGCACACAATTTATGTGATGGAGAGTCTATTTATAGTTCACAAGATGTCATTAAAATATTATTTAAAATATACTTCCTTTGTGTTGTTAAATTTAATATGGTGATTCTACACATTTTTTTTATCGATTCCCAGTAACACATTTAATAAAGCATAATTAAAAGTAGAAAGACTGAAAGAGCATTTTCTTATAAAACATATTCCTATACACTTTTAATTATGATCTTTTGTTTACGAGTGTGAAAACGATGCGTCTCCGAGTAAAGTACGACACACACTCCTCAATAACACACATGATCTGTGCAATTATTCCTGTTCAAACGCTTACACACTGAACTTTAATACTTACTATAATACTGTAATACTTAATGCTGTAATACTGTAAAAGTGTAATTCGGCATCAGTGCGAGCACTCGAGTAATCCAGCAGTGAGTGTGTGTTCAGGTCACGTCCTACACTAATATCTCACCAGGACGTCACATAAAACATGCGGACTGAGAGGTTTCCTGAACAAGTCATGAGAAACTGGATCAAAGTTACTGTAAAAATATATAATATACTGTTACTGGGAGGAAGTGTGTGACAAACACTGTCTATTCCAGTTATTAATCACATGATCACACACACACACACACACACACACACACACACACACACACACACACACACACACACACACACACACACACACACACAAGAGAAAAACACATGATCAATTATTATAAACAATTTAATTATTATTGAATTAGTGGTCAATGAAAGAGTCGTTAAACAGCAGCCACTTTAATGTGACATAAATTACACAATTTAATGATCGCTAATGAGATGTGCATTAACCAGATTTATAAATTATATATTGGGGAATTTGATTCGGTCACTAATTAAAATTGTATACATGCACTTTTAATGTCAGAAATTAATTTGAATAAATTATTCCAAATCATAAATAAACATAACAATCATATCTTCAGTGTTCAGGGTTTATGCACCAGCAGAAAACATTTTAATAAGGTTTAATCAATATCAGTCAAATTGAAAATGATTGTGTATGAACACATAAGATGTTATTGTGTGACTATTAAAGATGAATTTGCCTTCAGGTGTAATTAAATGTCAAACTCTAATTAAAGTCCGGCGGTGCTGCACTTTCACGGATAAAAGACCGAGGAAATACTGTGTGTGTGTTGTGTGTGTGTGTGTGTGTGTGTGTGTGTGTGTGTGTGTGTGTGTGTGTGTGTGTGTGTGTGTGTGTGTGTGTGTGTGTGTGTGTGTGTGTACCGTGGACTTGTCTGTTTGTGTCTGAAGCGTTGTGATCAAAACCTGAGAGTGTCGAGCGCTCGCTGCTGGAGCGCGGAGAATCAAACACACCAGAGCGCTTCATCTGGAGAGATTCCCGAGCATCAGAGAGCGTGTGTGTGTGTGTGTGTGTGTGTGTGTGTGTGTGTGTGTGTGTGTGTGTGTGTGTGTGTGTGTGTGTGTGTGTGTGTGTGTGTGTGTGTGTGTGTGTGTGTGTGTGTGTGTGTGTGTGTGTGTGTGTAATAATCAGGGTAGAGTAATTGCTATAATTCACCATCATGCTGAGAAAACTCCTCTGTTCTGAATTCACCCTCTGTGTTAGAGACATAAACAAACACACCACTCTCATCAGCGCTGTACACACACACACACACACACACACACACACACACACACACACACACACACACACACACACACACACACACACACACACACACACACACACACACGACTGGGGAAACAGATATATCGCACTGCGGTCCGTCTAAAAGTCAAGCGAAACTGCGTTCACAACCAATTTTACTTCGAAACGTGACGTATTTCAAAAGTGAATTCAGAGAGAAGTTTCAGGAATCGATTGGTTGGTGAAAAAAAGGAGCGATTGATGAAGTCAAGTTAAAACATGAAGATGAAACATCACAAAAACAAACCTTTTCTTCCATACACACACTCTATTGGCTCTATTCACACTGTGTCCTGCTACTGAAGATGAGAAACAGCATAAAGATTGTTGTGGTAAGATGACTTATATATTCTGAAATGTTTTAGATTTCCAGCATTGGCAGGTTACATACTGTATTAACATAAAAGCATGCAAATATATAATTAGTTTTCAAAAATAATTAAAACATTTATGTCTGCCATCATGCATTAGTATTGTGTCACATATATGCAGATATATGCACTATTTCGGACACACTTGACTGATTTCTCTTAATTGTAATTTCTAAAGGCCGTTGCTGAAACTCTTGAACAGCAGATCTGTAGAAAAACATAAACGTCTAATGTTTTCGTCAAACACTATTGGTGACGGTCATAATGAGTCTCCCATCTCTACTCTTCACTGTTTTTAATTCGGTTGCATATTCACACTGTGTTCTGCTACTGAAGATGAGAAACAGCATAAAGATTGTTGTGGTAAGATGATATACTTATGGGTCATTCATTAGATTTTCAGCATCGGCAGGTTACACATTAACATAAAAGCATGCAAATATATATTTAATGTTTTCAAAAATAATTAAAATATTTATGTCTGCCATCATGCATTAGTATTGTGTCACATATATGCAGATATATGCACTATTTCGGACACACTTGACTGAATATATTTCTCTTAATTGTAATTTCTAAAGGCCGTTGCTGAAACTCTTGAACAGCAGATCTGTAGAAAAACATAAACGTCTAATGTTTTCGTCAAACACTATTGGTGACGGTCATAATGAGTCTCCCATCTCTACTCTTCGGTTGCATAGAGCAGGAATAAATGAGTGTCATTAGGAAGACAGTCTTAGTCCAAGAAGACAGATGGAGAGATCAACACACACATTTAACCAATAGTGCAACACCAAACCAAACTGCACAAATGTCTCGAGTCACACGGGTATATTTGTGGCAATAGCCCAGTGTATGGGTCAAAAATTTTCCATTTCTTTTATGCCAAAAATCATTAGGATATTAAGTAAAGATCATGTTCCATGAAGATATTTTGTAAATTTCCTACCGTAAATATATAAAACATTTATTTCTGTGAGTTTAAACCCTAATGTTGTCTTTACTTAAACAATCAAGTGTACTTGACTAAACATTACGTTAAATTTAGCATTTTGGCCCTGTCACTCAAAAATATAAGTTCAAATAACTTATTTAACTTCAAAATACATAAACTTAAGATGTCAAGTGCTGTGGCTTTCATTATATAACATAATACACACATCGTATAAAACACATCGTAATGGAAATACACTGATTTTTTTTTTAAACCTGATACTTTAAACTTGATAAATAAACTTTAATACCCATATACAAGTGTTTTTACTTAAATATACAAGTGCACTTGAAATCAACAAGTTAATTGATATTTATTGTTTAAGTACATTAAATTATCGTCAAGTTTGGTGAACTAAACAATTTAAGTCAAGTCTACATAAGCACCAAGTTAAGTAAACTTAAATATGCACGTTTTGGGAGACCCAATTACTCAATTAAAATTGAGAGAACGAGTTTACTCAAATCAATTGAGTTCAATCAATTAGGGCACACTCAGATTCCAGATTTTCATAGTTGTATCTCGGCCAAATATTGTCCTATCCTAACAAACCATACATCAATGGACAGCTTATTTATTCAGCTTTCAGATGATGCATAAATTAAAAAAATAAAAAATTCCCCCTTATGACTTATGTGGTCCAGCTTCACCAATACTGACTGTTTTCAAACAGGTTTCCCAAAGACTGATGTTTAGAAAGCGTTTATGCATGATACACTGGGAAAAGGAGTATTTTTCCCAACAAGAACACTAAAACCGCTGAGAAAGCAAAACGAGAAAGATACATAAATAATACCTATTTATTTAGCGCTATAAATATGAGCACACACGTTAGAGGATAAACTGATGACCACCAGCTCAGGGGTCAATGTGTTTATCTATTTATGAGGTCATTTTACATAGTGTGTCTTTATCACATGCAGAATCCACTGCGCTTTTACCAATAAACAAACAAGAGAAGTGACGTATGAGGTCATTTCCTGCTTTGACTAGTAGCCCGTGTTTTTGCATGTGTTTGTGTTTCGAGTCTTTGCTCACACTGTTAGCCCTTACCGGGTTTTTTTACAGTAAAATACTGGCAACACTGTTGCCAGTTATTTACTGTAAAAATGCACTAAAACTCAAGTTAGCTAATTTCACTTGCAGAAACCGACTGCATTAAACTGTCATTTAAAAGTATTAACTAAAATGTATAATGCATTAATAATGTGAGCAAAGTATTATTGTGAACTTATTTAATTATAAACCAAAAAAAAAAAAAAACTTTTGAAAATAAAGAGATTTCAACTGGACCAGCAACTACACAGTCACTGACTTTTAAATAAAACTACATGCAGCATATCAACGATGTTTGTAGATCTTCTCCTGGACTGAAGCACAGGCTCTACTCTTCAGTACAATGGTGACCCAAAAAACAAGATTTTACAGTAAACTACTGGCAACAGTGTTGCCAGTATAAACCTGTTTTATAACTTACAGTTTATTGCTGTTAAAATACATTTTGTGGGTGTGTCTTTTTATCTTTCACTGTTAACCCTTTCAACCCCACAGGAAAATCCACACTACAAAGAGTAAAAGTAACATTGAAAGTGTTGCAGTGCGATAATTAAGGGAATATGTAAGTGATTGTTGAGCATTAGTGATGAACACCTGCTGTTAACAAGCAGAATCACTGAAGGAAAGATGAACAACAAGGACAGAAAATAGAGAAACACAAGACCTACAACTGACTTCCAGCCATTACACATTATTACACTTATTATTAACCAGTATGGCTTTATTTCTGTCATACATCTTACAGAAGTTGTTATTGAGATGTTTAATTGAAAATGTTTGGTTTGAAGTTACCATTAAAGAGATCAGTGTTTGCTTTAGTTGGTATGCTGATGCTATAACGTGTTTTTTTTATTGTTGCTTGAACTGTGTTTTTGCAAGTCACACTTGTGCACACACACAGTTTATTAATAATTGGATTTGTCAAAATATAAAAAATCATCATATTGTCTGTTCATCCACTAAAGAATTCGTTCTCACTCATTCAAAGTTTAATCCTCAACCAAAAGTGTTACATTACCACCACCGTGAAACCACAGCAATAAATTTCAATGACTCATTTTTTTTAACACATCATACATAAACAAAAAAAAAAACAGAGCTAAAATGTCCTGAAGAAACAGAGATATCACAATTTAGCACATTAATCTCAACAATGGTGGCAATATTTTTTTATTCATGCAGCAGTGCATGCTGGGAGTTTTAGACTATCCTGGAACCCAGCATGCACTGCTGCATGAAACTTTTGATTGTTACCATTTTTGAGATTCATATTATAATTGTTGATGTCTGTGTCTGACTCAAGCAGGATTTTTTTAATACAATATATGATTACAACATTCTTCAGAAGACATGATTAACCAAAATATAAATTTCATGTTGTAGATTCACAGATTTAATATTTAGATTTAATTTATTTCCATAAATGAATGTAAGTTGCATATCAAATGCCCATATATTCACAGAAAATATACAGATCTGAAAATCAGATCACAAAAGCATAACCACAAGATCATTTTCCTCTTGACTTTTTCCTGCTACAACAAATGTGCTTTATAAAACTCATTGTTACAGCAGTCAGAGAGAAACAAATGTAAGAAGTCCAGGGACAAGAGAGCAACTAAAGCAAATACTGATCTCCATTATGGTGACAACAAACTTTATTATTTTTACTTTATTATCTGTTAATTCTCAACAAGAACTTTTGTACAAGTATGACAGAAATAATTATAAACTGGTTTGTAAACTGGTTTCACACTCAGTGTTGCTGGAAGTCAGTTGTATTTTTTGTGTTTCTCTTTTTCTGTTCTTGTTTCTCTGTCCTTCAGTGATTCTGTTTATCAGGTGTTCATCAGTGTCTCAATTCATCAACTTCTTTTCATTCAAGTGGACTATATTAGTGAAATACTATAGGGAATAGTGAATGAGGGTATAGGATGTGATTGTGAACACAGTCTCTGAGTGTGGACTTTGAGAGCTGTTAACTCACAGTATATTCCTGTAGGCTAGTTTTGTTTTCAACAGTATATTACTGTTTTAATGGAAAATGGTATGCTATTGTATTTTATACAGTATTTTACTGTAAAAAACCTGGTAAGGTCTAACAGTGCACTCAACCATCCGTGGATCTTCACAAGATCATTAAGTGTGTCTTTATAAACACACTCTCTCTTCTCTGCATATCTGTCTATTAAACACAAACACGTTTACTTACACAACCAAGAACAAATGAGGACTAAAACCAACCTTAAACGTCTCATTTGTTAGCATTAGCATAATATTCGCTCCCTGATGTCCCAGTTTCATCAGATTTTGCTCACTTCTGAAGACACATTTATCCACAAAATTTAGGCAAGTAACCCAGAACACACACACTTAAATACAGTCAAACTAAAATGTTTTCAGACACCTTTAACATCTCTCACATTATCACAGTTTATTCGCTATAGTTTAGAAAATGCTAATAAAATATGAGCAGAACTCAGTTGATATTTGACTGGTTTTGTCCGTCCTTCTGTTAGACTCTCACACATGAATAATGTTGAATATCTGTCAGCTGTTAAATTTAACAACACTATTAGATAATACCAGTTTAACTCAACCAGTTACCCAGCAATGCTTCATGTTGTTCAGTCCGTGTGTAAAAAGTGCATTAGTTATTAAAGAAAAAAATCTGAATACTTTTTGGTTTGATTGTATCTAAAATGGCCATACAGTACCATAGACCTTATATGACTAACGCAAACCCTAAAAGAAAACATTTTACATTTCTAGAATACAACTACATATTTATGAAACAATATTGACCTTATTTTTTAACCATTTTCCCAATTGAAGACAAACAAAGGGGGAGTTTTTTCAGATTTAGCTCACTTATAAGCAGAGATGGGGGACTCGAGTCACATGACTTGACTCGAGTCAGACTCGATTCGCAAATTTAAGGACTTGAGACTTGCTTGACTAAATTAAGAAAATGACTTGACTTGACTTTGACTTGAGATCTAATGACTTGAGACTTGACTTGACTTGATCTGTATGACTCGAGAATGACTCGATATACATTTTTATATAAATCATCGCAACATCAATTGATGAACAAAATGAAAGCAACGGAACCATTGACGTCGGTCATCAGATTCTGCGCGATTGCTTGACGCTGCACGAGCCCAGAAAAAACATGCATCGCCGTGAGCGCGCTAAATACAAAAACATCTCCCAGCATCGTTTCTTTTTGGATATAAACACTAGAAATTGACCATATTCATACAAGAAGATTTGCTGTACGCATAATAACTGGCAAGGGATATCGGACGACCATCACTACCTCGAACAGTCGAACTTCATTCACCACGTCTAAAAGTAAGCTATGGCTTGTTTTTTGTTATAGTTAATTTGACTATCTTTAAATCTAGAGAGAATATTGCTCAAAATAGCATGGCTCTTTATAGGCTACAGATGTTTTTAAATGTAGCTTAATGTTGTCAATATTCAAATTATAATTAATGATGGCATATCTGTTTTGTATAACATTTGCCACATTTCTTTTTAAATCATGCTTTAAAGCCAAATATGTAGTTCTTTCCAATGACGAAAAACAACAAAGAAAACTGTTAGTTTTGTCGTTTTCTCTTAAAGCAGGGTTAGATGCTATCAGGGGGTTGATGGCAAAAAATGCCAGCAGAATTAATATGCAACCAAAATTCAAATGGTGGAAAAATTGCCCTAGTTATTTTCATAATTATAACATATGATATTAAAAAATATTTCCAGAATATTGGCGCGATTTCAAATGTGATGATTTTATAAAACAGTTCAGAAAACAAAGAGTGAATATTGTGATGTGACATTTTAGACATATTCCAAATATTCTCTGTTTTTGCTCTATTTCTCCAATGGCAATAGTTCCAAACAAGCCACAGAACGAGTTGCGTTTTTGTGATTCAGTGACCTAGTTGCTTAGTTCCAGAACGAATCTGCCGTTTTGAACATAAGTTGAATGAATGCTTCTATGACTCGTACATTAAGACGGTGATTTGGCGCCACCTATTGGCGGTTTTAACTTCATAATTAAAAATATATAACTTATATAAAGGGGATGCCAGTTTGAAGAATGCCATTTGGTGGCATAGGAACCATTATACTTGAATTGTGAATTGTTATACATTTTAATGGTCTTCTGCAATGTTTGAGGCATATTTATTTTTTCATGCTTTAATGTTGGCCTAATTTCAGTAACTTTTACATTTTAGGCTATGTAGTTTGAAATTGTATTTATTTTTTTATATTTTTATTGTATTAACCACTCAGCTGTATGTGGAAATGTATATTTAAAAATATATATGTTGCAAATAAAACCATAGTCCACAACTTCTTTAGTTTTAACTTATTTTAATATAAAAATTCAGTGAAATCATCAAACGTTTGAATGACTTGCCAGTGACTTGTGACCCAAGCTACGACTTGACTTGACTTGCTTGACATAAGGCAGTGACTTGACTTGACTTGCTTGCTTTTATAAAAAATTGACTTGGACTTGCTTGAGACTTGAAGGTTAAGACTTGAGACTTGCTTGTGACTTGCACATGTGTGACTTACTCCCACCTCTGCTTATAAGCAATCATATTTTGCCCCTAAATCAGGCACACACACATATCTCTACTCAAAAGCATTGCTCAGATGCAGTATGTGTGTGTGTGTGTGTGTGTGTGTGTGTGTGTGTGTGTGTGTGTGTGTGTGTGTGTGTGTGTGTGTGTGTGTGTGTGTGTGTGTGTGTGTGTGTGTGTGTGTGTGTGTGTGTGTGATGGAGGAGATGTTGGGTGGGGAGAGACGGAGGTCTGTCAGAATGCACCAGCAGACACTGGCGCCAGCACATTTACACACCACTCACGATTCGCAGCGTTCAGCGCGCCTTTGGCCTGTAACTCAATTTACATCCAATTAAAAATGACCACAACGTGTGCGTGTGTGTGTGTGTGTGTGTGTGTGTGTTGGTGTATGATATATAGGTCTGTGCATGGAGAATGTGTGCTTATGTGTGCATACAGTGATGTGTGTATGAAATGATGTGTGTGTGTGTGTGTGTGTGTGTGTGTGTGTGTGTGTGTGTGTGTGTGTGTGTGTGTGTGTGTGTGTGTGTGTGTGTGTGTGTGTGTACTATGCTTTAGGGATGGGTCCTCAGATGTTAAATATAAATGTAATTTTGTTAATAAAATTTGTACTTGGGGGTGGGGGGGATTCAGTTTCTAGTTGTATGTATGTTATGTGAGTCATACATGAAATGATTATACGTGTGTGTACACACACACACACACACACACACACACAACACATGCTAAAATGCAATAGAAAAAACACTAGAATTGTGATATATCCTCAATAACATAAATGTGTATGAATTGTGACGTGAGATGTGGAATATAGACAGTGATGCATGGAAGTGTGTGTGTGTGTGTGTGTGTGTGTGTGTGTGTGTTTGGGATTTAACTGAACACACACACACACACACACACACACTGACAGTCGTTCTTTCGTTCGTTCGTTCGTTCGTTCGTTCGTTCGTTCGTTCGTTCATTCATTCATTCATTCGTACCTTTTGGTGTTCCGTATCCACCCTACATCCTCTCCTCTCTCCTCTCCTCCCCAATTCACTCGCTTCTCCTCTTCTCCTCCCGTGTCGCCAGAATGCATCAAGATTAAAATTTAATCAGCTGCCATCTTCCAGACGATAATGGACCAAAAACATGATATTTAAAATCCACCTTACAGAGTGTCTTCAGTCATAAACACGCAGGAGGAATAATACACACGGGGAATGATATAATCCAAAATGAAGACAGTCTCCTGACGCTGTTGATAAGACAAATTACCATATAGCATCAAAAGCATCCATGAGTGTAGATGAGAAACGTTTTGATTTGTTACTCATTATGAGCACAGCAGAAATTCTTCGATTCGACGTCGAAACGCTCTAATCGCGCGTATTTCGAGGCATGTCGCTTTTACGCGATGAAACTGTTGATCGTCAAGGGTATTGCAATGAGACGAAGAGCTGAGGGTGATCCTCTTCTGGTGGACAGGTGATTTTCATCAAGAATTAAACACTTAAAAAACAATATTAACGATGAAGAATCGAGCTGAGGTAAAAACAAATATATTGTAGGTTAAAATCCCGCCTGGCGCCACTCCCCGTCCACGACCGAACAGAAGGTGATCCTTGTAGACAGGCGATTTTCATCGACAAACAAAAATAATCATAATAATAAAAATGAGAAATTGAGTTCAGTCAAAAAACGCGTCGTTTGCTGCTGACGCAAATTCGCGCCTTGCGCCGCTCCCCATCCACGCGGATTTAAAAAAAAAAACGGTTTAAATCAGCAATAAATAACACCGATTTATCAACAACATTCGTGACATATAGCGCAGAAACCAATCGTGTAGATCCGTGACTAAAACCACGGCCTGCGCGGAACGAAGGCTGAATCTAAATCACGAAAACACGACGACTAAAAAACACTGTTTTGCTTATGAATAAAAAGGCTGCGTTCACATCTACATTCACCGTGTTAAAAAAAATGTCTTCATCAAAACAGGATTCTCGGTGTAATATAAAAGAGAAGAGCCTGTGATCGTGTCCAGATGTTGAGCTCGTAGTAAAGGACAGCAGTGAAGATCCCAGATATCAACAGATCAATGGAAGATGCGGCTGTCATGGATTCTTCTGCTGCATACAATAGAAACACACGGCGAGAAAAGCACAGGCCTCGGTGTTTCGATCAAATAACTGACCGAGCCCTAACTATTGACTCTAATGTGGAAGCGTGTCGGTTCCTGACGGGAGAGAAATGCTATTCCCGTTTGTGCTGGATGCGGCAGGCGTGACCAGGCGGACATAACGCGAACGCTTTGACAGAGAGAACGCGAACGCCCTCTCTCTCTCTCTCTCTCTCTCTCTCTCTCTCTCTCTCTCTCTCTCTCTCTCTCTCTCTCTGTGTGTGTGTGCGCGTGCTTCTCTATCATACCTATACAGTGGACATGGACATGAATGAATTATGACATGAGTTCTGTAATACTATTTAGACAGTCATAAATTACATGTATGCTACATTTTTCATTACTTCAATGAGCTCATTGCTTCTGTCTTAAAATCATTACATTGTTTTAATTAAAACAAATGTTTAGCTAACTGTGATTTTGTATCTGAAATGCATAACTCAGATACCTCTGATAACAGATCACTCTACAATAAATTGTATGTGGACTTTGAAACAATGCGCATTGTGTAAAACGCTATACAAATAAATTGTGAATTGGATTGAATCTCAAAATATGTGTTGCGTTGATAAATACATTGTGTTTGACACCATTCAGAATTAAGATACTTTGTCTACTTTCTTGTGTAGCATTTTGTGTAATTAAAATATGCATAATATTGAACTAAGTAATATTTTCTTTTGCAGTTTGATAATTTGGTGTAAAATAAAAATATTCTGCTAATATTCTGACATTTGACTCTTGAGACTTTCATGTCTCATGTTTCATCTTTAGCTCTTTGTTGACATTGATGTCTCCTTGGTGAACAAATAGTTTAATAAAAATGACACACAATAAATTAACTGTTTCCCTTCATCATATTTTAAACATGTAATAATTAAAACATTTTGTGGATTTAATTGTCTAAGATTGAAAGTCTGTTTCAAGACAATGATAAAAACAATAAAATCAATCAAATATAACAGAAACAAGAAATAAAATCAAAAACAAATGTGAAATGAAGAAAAAGATAGAAAAAGATGGGGCCTAAGTCTATCAGTCCACAGGTAGTCAAGGAAAGGATGAATAATTTCTCTGCCATAATCCAGTGTCATCATTTATCATTTGCATGGGGAGGGTTGCATTGCTTTCATGTAAATCTCTCTAAATTCCTCCGGTGCTTCAGTGGTCTACTGGATGATTTTATTTTTGCATGTTGACAAACATTTGCGTATGCCTAGTCCACTTAAATAGAATATGTGTATCAATATAGATCAACCGCAGAGGGAGGGGGGTTTACGACGACTTACCTCACTTAAGTTATATAAATGACAATTACCACTACAGGCACTTCCAAGTTTTACATAAGACAAAACAAACAATTAAAAAAATAAACAGATAAAAAAAATCAAACAGAAGCTCCCCACGTTGTGCTGTTGTCACGGTAGCTTCAGCAATGAGAGAATTGAGGCTAGATCTAAATGCAGCAGTGTATACTATAAATAACAATAAATCAGAATAACTAACACACTGGAGAAACAAGATAATACGCAGGAAAGGAACAACCACTGTACACACACACACACACATGAACTGACAACACAACCTGAGGGCTATGAATACACTGGTTAAAGGGAAGGAAACAAGAGACAGTTGGGGCAAATCAATCAAACAATAAGTAACCATGGAAACAAAAGAGAAACACAGAGATACTAACTAAAAGTCCAGGAAAATAAAAACTTCGTCTTCAATTAGACCGCATTTAACAACTGTCTATACACATTAATAATTGATAATGACTAGTTTCAGTTATTCACTTTATAATTACACACACATACACACACACACACACACACACATACACACACACACACACACACACACACACACACACACACACACACACACACACACACACACACACACACACACACACACACACAACGACAAAGGCTAAGCCAACCTCTAAACCAACAGACATAACGTTCTGCGTTTTCAAAAACAACAACATGATTTATAAACTTTTTTCCTAATGGGGACCAAAAAATGACTTGACAGAATCTTAGATGTACAGTTTATCTGTGTGTGTGTGTGGTTCAGGTAAACCATACGTTATAGAGACAAAATGTCCCCACAAAGATGGCAATGTCCGAAATCCTTGTTCTTGAGGAGACATTTTGTCTCCATAACATGGTTTACCTGAAGCACACACACACACGTATAAACTGTACATCTGGGAAAGTGTCAAGTTATACCTTACTGCGTAAAAAGTATACTTTTGCATAAATGCCTAGTTTGGTGACTTATAAAACTTACATGTCCAAGACACACTGTTACATTTCCTGCTGGCTTGGTGTAGACCTGGCTAACTAAAAACCATGATATAAAATATTTGACCAAGATAATATGGTAAAACATACATACATCAATTTAGTTGAGATATTACATTATGATCTTTCAACAGTCAACATTTTTAACACTGCACATGATTTCACTTTTAAATGAATATGCCCAGTGACTGAGATGAAGTGAAGTAGGTTAGGAAAAATCACACCCTGGCTGAAATGGAGGTTTGATTGATTTTTCTTATGGATTTTAGGCCTAAATTAAAATCAAAGAAATACGTCCATAACTCTGTCACCTCTCTTGTGCTGCTACAGGTGTTTCTCACTGAAATCCTCCTCTAGATGGAGCTATTCTAAACTTTCTCTCTCAGGTTTGTCTGCAGTTCACTTGTGGTTTCATATATTGACATTTACATTTAATCATTTCGATTTACAAATGAGGAGAGCAATAGAAGCAATTAAACTAACAATAGGGCGACAATATGCAGGTGCTGTGACCCTTCCCAGTTCAGTCTAACACAGTATGTGTAATACTTAAAGATATAGAATAGAAAAGAAAACAAAGTGTTAGTATTTATGGATCAAGTGTTGCCAAAAAAGATGTGTTTCAGCCGTTTCTTGACCATGGCTACAGACTCAGCAGCTTGGGTTGAGTTAGGTCATTCCTCCAGCAGGGAACAGTCCAGGTGAAGGTCCGTGAAAGTGATTATGTGCCTCTTTGGGATGATGTAGTGGGGATTTCTTTAAAGGAGTAGTTCACTTTTAAAAAAAACTTTTGCTGATAATTTACTTACCCCCATGTCATCCAAGATGTCCACGTCTTTCTTTCTTCAGTCGAAAAGAAATTAAGGTTTTTGATGAAACCGTTTGGCTCCCAATGAAGTCCATTATATGGAGAAAATCCTGGAATGGTTCAAGGTCCAAAAGACAGTTTCAGTGCAGCTTCAAAGGGCTTTAAACGATACCAGACGATGAATAAGGCCCCGTCCACACTACTACGTTTTCGTTTAGAAACGGAGACCTTTTGCTACGTTTGCACCTCCCGTCCAGACTAAAACGGCAAAAACGAAGACCTAAAACGGATAAGTTTAGAAACGCTGCAGACCCGTTTTGCGTTTTGAATCTCCGGAGGGCGTTCTTCGACTGAAGAAAGAAAGACGTGGACATCTTGGATGACATGGTGGTGAGTAAATTATCAGCAAAAGTTTTTTTTAAAGTGAACTACTCCTTTAAGACTGCAAGGGAGGAGTTCGTATAGAATCTGCTACATATAGCAGGTCGGCTGACTCGATTTCCTTCTCATACATTCCCGGAGAGTCACAGTGCATTTCCCTGTTGAATTCTATAGCGTCCATTGACTTTAATGGAGCTGCTTTGTACAGTTTTTTTCAGTGCTTCAAAACTAGACGGTCATTGGATAAATGCTGCGGGGCTGGACTCCGGCTTCTGCGTAATTGATTGAAGGGTCTGTCACAACTCACAAGACTGCATCTCCTTTTGATTGACAGTGATTTTGTACTATAAAAAGTCACTGACGCTGAAGCTATTCGAGCTCAGTCCATTCGCGGATTTTGCAAGTGTAGTTGAAACACAAACTGCTGCAACCTATTTCTTGGTATTTGCTGGGTGAAATTGCAAGCCATTTTTCATCATACATTTCAAACAATTATAAACCACATTCCTTGTTTTAGTTTAACCTAATTCCCACCTTTCCTCTGTCTAGTTTAATACAGTAGGCTAGACTAGCTAGGCTATAAATAAATGGATCATTTTTATGATGTAGCCCGAAAATGAGCTTCCCCTCTTTGAAAGACCAGCAGTCGCCACTGGGATGATGGCACCACGAGGCGATGTTCCACTGAACAGCTGCTACTGTAAGTTTAAGTTTTAATTGCATTATTAAGTTTTAATCTACAATATTACACTGAAAACATATCAAGTGAAGATCACCTCTACAGAACATTGTGTGAGATTTCTTTTCAAACCAGTGACCAGAAATAATAATAATAATAATAATAATAATAATTTACTGGGCAGCATCATGAAAATAACTTTATACATGAGTACTATTCAATCTATTTTACATAAAATGGTAATGCTTTGCAAAAATAATGGTAACACTTTACAATGAGGCTCATTAGTTAACATTAGTTAATGTATTAACTAAAATTAACTAACAATGAACAAAACATTTGTTACAGTATTTATTAATCTTTGTTAATGTTAGTTAATAAAAACCCAGCTGTACATTGTTAGTTCATGTTAGTTCACAGTGCATTAACTAATGTTAACAAATACTACCTTTGATTTTAATAATGTATTAGTAAATGTTGAAATTAATATTAACTAAGATTAATAAATGCTGTAGAAGTATTGTTCATTCTTAGTTCATAATGTTATCTAATGAAACTTATTGCAAAGTGTTACTAAATAAAGGCCATACATGCACCAATACTATGCAATCCAACATCAGGGAGAAGGAAAACGCAATCACCATCTATTATCTCTCATTGCGCGTTCACAGTATTATGTAGGCGTGTTTAACTTTACAGCTGCTTTCTGACCTACTCACAATCATTTGTGCACCATTTTTCCAAACACACACACAAAAAAACTCTGTTATTTGTTAAATTCTCAGTTGCACTTGGAATGTTCTCAATTAGAGTAAACTGGACAGAGAGTTCAGCCCAATATAAACATTGTGCCACAGTCAATGTCCCTGGACAACAAGTGCTGCAATCCACTGGTGTTGTTGTGGCACACAAGGCTGTCTTGGGGCCGAACAAATTGAGCAAAGTTCTGTAGTTGTTTGGAACAATGTCCAATTTCCCCATTCAGCACTGGTGCAAGAGTGGTTTGAGCATCAGGATGGTGTTCCTTACAGCATCCTCTTGGAGATGGATCACCAGTATATGATCACAACCCTTAGAACCAAGTACGTTTTCTTCAAGCCATGGAAGAAGCCTGTTGAGAAGTTAAGGATGGATCCAGCATTCACAGCTTCGGTCTCAAAAAATTAAAATTAGGTCTCTTTGCAGATGATATTATTATATACCTCAGCAATCCGGATTATACGATTGCTAAACTTTTTACACTACTAAAAGATTTTAGAGGGAAATCTGGGTATAAGTTAAACATTTCAAAAACCCAAGTTCTCTGTATAAAATACAGACCAGCTGACTCAATCAGACAAGCTTACAAATAAAATGGGATTCAGTACAAATTAAATATTTAGGTGTTTATCTGACTAGAGAACTAAATACATTATATGAGGCTAATTATAATAAGATTAATGAAGATATACAAAAAGATTTGACAAAATGGGCAACACTAGTAATGGATTTAAGCTCAAGGATAGAGGTGATAAAAATGAATGTGTTGCCTAGATTGCTGTACTTATTCATTTCACTGCCAATTTGTATACCAAAAACTCAATTTGATAAATGGGATAAACAAGTGAGTAGATTTATTTGGAAGGGGGAAAGACCAAGAGTTAAGCTCAAAACTTTACAACTAGAGAAAAAAAGAGGACTTGCTCTTCCTAATTTTAAAGAATATTTCCTAGCTGCCCTGTTAAGATATATAATCTATTGGTGCTCGTCAGAATATTACTCCAAATGGAAACACATAACTACGGAACATGCCAACCACAAACAAGGTTGGGTGAGAAAACATCTAACAAACCTATAGAACCAAATCCTATAGTAGACACAACAATTAAGATCTAGTGGGATATAATGAATAAATACAAATTGGAGGGGGATTGTAAATTGTTGATCTGGCCATTGCACTCTACAAAATTCAGAAGTGGACAGATGGATAGCACATTTACAAGATGGACAGACAAGGGAATCACCGCAGTGTGTACATTAACAGAGGATAAAAAGTTTAAATCCTTTGAAAACTTGAAGAGGGAATTTGACCTGGAAAACTCTGATTTATTTAGGTATTTCCAACTAAGACATTTTTATAATACAGACATTGAAAATCACCTCTCTCAAGAGGGCAGTGATTTAATAGATATGATCGCAGGGGCATACAGACATTTGCCCTCGAAAACAGTATCCAGGGTGTACAAATGTTTACAAAATTGCAATAGGTCTGACTCAAATGGGAAGTAGAACTGCAGCTTAAATCGTCAGAGGATGATTGGCATTCGATCTGTCTTTTTCAACAAACTTCTACTAGCTCCAGACAATGGAGAGAATTTGGCTGGAAGAACTTGGTGAGATACTTTATTACCCCCCTCATCAAAAGCAAACAGTTAAAAAAAACAACAGTGTTGGAGACTTTGCGGGGATGTCAATGTCAATCACTCTCATGTACAGGGGTTGGACAATGAAACTGAAACACCTCTCATTTTAGTGTGGGAGGTTTCATGGCTAAATTGGACCAGCCTGGTGGCCAATCTTCATTAATTGCACATTGAACCAATAAGAGCAGACTGTGAAGGTCCAATTAGCAGGGTAAGAGCACAGTTTTGTGCCGTGTATCAGGATGACAATGCACCAATACACACAGCAAGACTGGTGAAAGATTGGTTTGATGAACATGAAAGTGAAGTTGAACATCTCCCATGGCCTGCACAGTCACCAGATCTAAATATTATTGAGCCACTTTGGGGTGTTTTGGAGGAGCGAGTCAGGAAACATTTTCCTCCACCAGCATCACGTCGTGACCTGGCCACTATCCTGCAAGAAGAATGGCTTAAAATCCCTCTGACCACTGTGCAGGACTTGTATATGTCATTCCCAAGACAAATTGACGCTGTATTGGCCGCAAAAGGAGGCCCTACACCATACTAATAAATTATTGTGGTCTAAAACCAGGTGTTTCAGTTTCATTGTCCAACCCCTGTATTTTGGTCATGTATAAAAATTCGCCCCTACTGGGAATCTATTGTAACAGAAATGGAAAAACTTATTTAGGCCTGTTAACTAAAGATGATGTTAAAGGGGGAGACATTTATCTAATCAAAGTGATGCTTATATCAAGTAAGAAAGTTAGAACGAGGAATTGGTTGAAAAGTGAACCTTTGAGCCTGGACTAATGGAGGAATATCATGGAGGAAATATGTGCAATGGAAAAAATCCTGAGACTGGAAGCACATAAATGTAAAATACGATGGTGGAAATGGACTTATGGGTTATGTAACTCACTCAAATGTATGAAACAAATGGATGACCTGTATTTGTAGCACCCAACTAGTTGTGTTTTTTTTTTTTTTTTTTTTACTATTATTATTGTTTTTTTTGTTGTTGTTGTTTATTGTGAAATTTAAGAAATGCAAAAAAAGAAATAAAAGTGTATGAACATCGCAACAAGCTTCTAAACACTTGTCTAATAACTTGTCAGTACAGAGCTAAAAAAATTTAGTCTTCATTCATATGAGACATATATTTTACTTGGTGTGTGAGAAACATTATTTGCTATTTCTCTGCTGTAGATTGTTAAATTTGACAGAGATACACTGAGCAGTTAGAATAAAAAACCCCAATGCCAGCATAGAGGGGTTCAGTGAATGTGGTGTTGAATGTGTGCAAGTGTGTAAGTGTGTGTGTGTCAGAGACACTGTAGAAGGACAGGGTGCCGGCTGACACGTCAACATACACTCCTACTCTAGTAGATCCTGATAAAGGTACAGGAATATCAATGCTGACTTTATCATACCAGACAGTGAACCTTCCTTTAATACAGCTCAAAGTCCAGGACTTTTCATTGAGTCCATAATCACAGTCATCACTTCTTCCTTTCCTGCTGATTCCTTTATATGTCACTGCTATATCCACCCAGCCGCTCCATTCAGCCTCCCAGTAACAGCGTCCAGTCAGACTCTCTCGAGATAAAACCTGTTCATAGTTCTCAAACCTCTCTGGATGATCCGGATACGGCTGGGGCTCTTCCACAAGAGTCGCCTTTCTGTTGTCATCAGACAGAATGAGTTTAGCATTTGCTGTGTTTGGATCCAGTGTGAGATCACAGGCATCTGAAAAAAGAAGAGAAATTAGAACTGTATCATGGACAGTTTTTAATCTATGTTGATACATGTGGTGTTTGTAGACCTACATTTTAGCAGTCCTGGTGAGATCCTGATATTTCCACCATGATTCAAACTAGACAAATACACACCATACATTTAAAAACTGTCAGTAGAACAGTAAAACCTCATAAATACTAACACAAACAAATCAGACTTTTATGTTGATCTAATGTCAAACTTATCAATATCCACAAAACCAAACCTATTAATAGCTAGCTGTATATCAGACTGCCAAACATGTAAGTGTAAGTGTATCAGACTGCCAAACATACTTGAGTATCTGCAGTGAGCAGTGTGGATCCTTCAGTTTTCCAGAGAGCAGCTTGACTCCTGATTCTCCTGGGTGATTGTAGCTCAGATCCAGCTCTCTCAGGTGTGAGGGGTTTAAACTCAGAGCTGAAGACACATAACCACAGCCTTCCTCTGTCACCATACAGCCAGACAACCTATCAAGAGATATGTATTATGTTCCATTCGAATTACACATTAAAATTTAGAGACCTTTTACATTCTATGGTGACTGATGAAGTCACATACAAAATAATACACATACTGAATAAATTTAAGTCAATAATAATAGTAAATCATAAAATTAAGTTCACAGTTCTCTGATGTAAGTTTTTTTTTTTTTTTTTTTATGATTTAATATCTTCTCATTAAACTCACAAATCCCTGCACTTTCATCACAAAACCCAGTCTGGGAAATCATGATGAAATGTAATATTTAATGCACTTCATGTAGTGGATGATAAAGAATAGAATATATTTTATTTCTCTTTGTATTTTTATAACAATATATGATACAAGATTATCCTATTCAAATCAATGTGATAAACAAGTTAGGCCATAAGTAATCAAAACGATTATATTACCTTAAATGTGTAATGTAATGTATTAAGTTACTAACTTCAGTTTTCATCATGTAATTTGGTACCAGTAAAAGACTACAACTTGTACGTAATCTAAATAGCACTGCCCACTCTGTTCACAAACCTGAGTATCTTCAGCTGACAGCTTGGACTCTTCAGTCCATCAGAGAGCAGCTTCACTCCTGAATCCTGCAGATCATAGTTACTCAGATCTAGTTCTCTCAGGACAGAGTTTGAGGATTGAAGAGCTGATGATATAATTTCACAGCACTGACCAGTGAGATTACAACCAGCAAAACTGAAAGAGAGTAAAACATTACTTTTCAAATTATTACATTTCACAATTCAATATGATTTTATTTTTTTGTGAACATCATACAATATCATTTCTTACAGAGATTTTATTTTATTTATTTATAAGTTTATTTGTATAGGGACAGTACAAAAAAAAACATGATCCCAGTCATGGGAAAATATGTATTGCACATAGAGAGTATAGCAAGAGCTAATTTGCATCTCAGGTACCTAGAAAGGCTTTTCTAATAAATAAAAAAATACAATAAAAAAAACAATTACTACTCCTAGAATAAAACTACCACAATGTGTCACTTACAGACAATCAAATACCTACCTAAAATTATACATATCAGAAATGAGCTTTCAACTCAAGCATACAACTTTAACCCTTAGGGGTCTGAGCTGTTTTCGGGCTCTTTCGGTGTTTTAGTATGCCCTGACATTCGTGCTTATTTCAGCTACTTAAAACACACCATTTGCCAACATATAAATTTGCTGTATTCAGCACAAACTCTGCTACAATAATATGTGAGCAAAATGGATGTACATGTTTGCATTTTATAGAAAAAAAATAATATGCATGGTTAGTAGGCTTGGGTATCGAGTATCGAGTATCGATTGGAACCGGGACGTGCTTTGCGATTTTCCCGGAATCGTTCAAAAGTTTAAATTTCGATTCCTAGTTTCGATTCCGCCGACCGGAAGAAGAAACCGCTGAACACCAATGAAGAAGCGTCCACCAGAAGTGTTGGCATAACCGAGCGAAGTAACTCGAGAGTCGTCCTATGCTGCGTTCACTCCAGACGCGAATAGCGCGTCAAATTCGCGCCTACCGCGTCTAGTTATACGCTTGAACACTTTGAATCCATTCGCACGTCAAGAGCGAAATGACGTGCGTAAAAAAGGAGTATTCGCGTGAATCGCGTCTCTAAACGGACATTATAAACTGAAAAGCAGGCCTTACCCCATTCGTAACGTCTTTGCATTGACTTAACATTGAAATCACTCGCGCTAGACGCACTATTCGCATCTGTGAACGCAGCATCAAACCAAGGCATGGATATGTTCCAGAAGTGCTCTCGACGCCGTTCAGAGCACCGGTTATTTCGCTGGTTGCTCTCTCCTCGCCAGATGACAAAGGTTTGACAAGTTGTTTCTTATTGTTTATTTGCTATTCTGCACCAGGTTAGCCCATCAGTGGAAGGAAGCACAGTAACATGTTTAAGTACCTGCAGCATCATACATCATGTGTAAATGTGCTTTCATGTGGTTTTCAAAAATAAAGCTCTCTTGAGGAAAGTGTACCCCTGTGAAAATATATTCATAATTTATAATATTGGTAACACTTTACAATAAGGTTCGTTAGTTAACATTAGTTAACTACATTAGTTAATATGAACTAATAATGAACTGCACATATACAGCATTTATTGATCTTTGTTAATGTTAATTTCAACATTTACTAATACTTTATTAAAATCTTGTTAACATTAGTTAATGCACCGTGAACTAACATGAACAAACAATGAACAGCTGTATTTTTATGAACTAACATTAACAAAGATGAACAAATGCAGTAACAAATGTATTGCTCATGGTTAGTTCATGTTAGTAAATACATTAACTAATGTTAACTAATGAACCTTATTGTAAAGTGTTACCATAATATTTATATTCACGTTCATAGATTTGATATTTATATTGTAGTTGAAAACAGCCCTGTGAGAAATTCATATAAGTTCATAAAAAGTAAAAGGTTAAAAGATAAATTAAAATTGATGGAGAAGGTCAAACTATTTCCTTCAGAAAGACCGTTGGTTAGCTAGCTCATTTAAAATATCCTAAACTTTTTTGACCCTGCCTCTTAAAAGAATCGGAATCGAGAATCGTTAGGAACCGGAATCGAAACAAGGAATCGGAATTGGAATCGGAATCGTTAAAATTCAAACGATACCCAACCCTAATGGTTAGTACGTTTTGGGAAAAAAAATGTCACCGCAATAAGGCCATTTAACACATACTGAATAGTTGTAAACAATACTTTTGAGTTACTATTCTTGTAGGCTAGAACTTTTACTTCAAAATGAAGTGAAAATCATTCTGACCACTCTTTCAGAAAGATCAATATAACGATTTGAATTTCTTACATCAGTTTTTGGGTCATTACTGCTGTATGCGTGGGAGTGTTAATGGCCATGAATATTAATGTGATTTACACCTGGGGAGACTAAAGACACTCCCCCAATGTGCTAATGCCCCATCAAGGTGCTGTGAGGCAGCCTGAACTAAGAATGATTCGATGTATAAAAAGTTAAAAAGAACAGCATTTATTCAAAATAGAAATCTTTCCTAAGAACATAAAGACTTAAAGTCATTCATAACACTTAACACTTCCTTTCAAAAAAAAAAAAAAAAAACCATAAAAAGACCAAACTTGTTTTTTTTTTTATATAAAAAAATATATAAAATATTGCTTATATAGTGCTTATATAAATAAAAAAAAAAGTGCATTCAAAGAATCCTAAAAAAACTATCACAGGTTAAAAAAAATTAAGCAGCATAACTGTTTACAACATTGATTTTAAAAATTTTTTATATCAGAATGATTTCTGAAGACTGATGGTGACGATGTAAACACAACAAAACAAAAGCAAAAAACTGTTAGCACATTATCCAAAGTAAACTGATGGACTATTATGATTATAGATGCACAATGTATTTGTTGATGGACAGAGAAACATCTATTGATGGGTAGACTGCGTAACCGCGAGTATCTGTTTATGGCTCATCGACCGCACGCATTTACTGATACACTCAATGAACGGCTGTACCTAATACAAATAAAACATCTCTAGTTAACTAGTAGAGCATTCATTTAGTCCGCTCTTAAATAAGAGATCTAGAGCTAAAATGTTTTGTTTTTGAACTCAAGCTGAGCGCTCGTGTCCTGCTATCAGTGTCATGGATACAGTGAGTCTCTTGTGGCGGCGCGCGCACAGAACGTGCTTTTCAATCTATTGCCATTGCGGACACTATTCATTCCGGTGAAATCACGAAATAAAATGCACACAAACGTGTGTCCTATATACGTGTGTGTTTGATATAGACTGTAACCACTGATGAACATATTCGGTTTTGATGAGAGAAAAAAAATATGCTAGTGGTGGATTCGAACCTGTAACCTCTGACACGCTTGGCAATTTATCTAACCACTAGACCACAGGAGAACTCAAACAAAACTTGCAGATCAATATATTTCAATAAATCATTACAAACTAAGCAGTTATTTAAAAAGTTTACACGAGCGTATAGGCCTACACGAACGTTGTGAGTTAATATTTACTATAGTCTGAAAATGCATTTGAGCTCTATGATCAGAAAAGGAATTATAAAACACTAAACTTACTCCGAACTTGTATCCTCGGGGTCAATCCGTTCTTCAAAATGCAACCGTTCGTCTGAGTTTCAAATTCCACTGAGGAAAAGGTGAATTATTCCCAGCTGTCCATAATCCTCTGAAGGAGTAACGTTAGCGTGCTTCCATCCCTAAAACGCGATGAACTATCAGTGAATCGCTGATGAAAAATCTTCATGTTGTTATGCAGTGATCGGGGGCGTGCCGCGTGTGGGATGCATATCGCCTATTTACCATGTCAAAAGCGCTGGGGGTGTGGCGGGCTCACCTAATTATTTATAATGAAGGGAGAGCGAAAAAACTGTAACTCTCCTTGTTTTCAAACGGATTACATAAACTGGAAATATTTTTAAAAAAAATAAATTACTTCATTTGAAAGAAGAGAATCTCAGCTTCATAAAGAGACATCTCTCGTATCTCTGTGACAAGTATTGACAGAGTTAAAGTGAATGTTTCGGACGCGTTTCAGAACGGACCTCAAAGACAGAGAGAAGGGAAAACGCGCATCATGTTTATTTTTCTTTGTTTGACGAAAAGCACAACACTTTGTTTTTATTGTGAGTATCCACAAAAAAAATACACACTTAACAGGATCTAATGATGTACAACACTTATATTTAAGATCAAAATTAACAGAGTAATTTGATTCTCTTTTGCACTGATAAGGAAAAAATCCAGCAAAACGCGGGGACGTTTTCTTAAATATAAGTGTTGTACATCATTAGATCCTGTTAAGTGTGTATTTTTTTTTGTGGATACTCACAATAAAAACAAAGTGTTGTGCTTTTCGTCAAACAAAGAAAAATAAACATGATGCGCGTTTTCCCTTCTCTCTGTCTTTGAGGTCCGTTCTGAAACGCGTCCGAAACATTCACTTTAACTCTGTCAATACTTGTCACAGAGATACGAGAGATGTCTCTTTATGAAGCTGAGATTCTCTTCTTTCAAATGAAGTAATTTTTTTTTTTTTTTATATTTCCAGTTTATGTAATCCGTTTGAAACCAAGGAGAGTTACAGTTTTTTCGCTCTCCCTTCATTATAGATAATTAGGTGAGCCCGCCACACCCCCAGCGCTTTTGACATGGTAAATAGGCGATATGCATCCCACACGCGGCACGCCCCCGATCACTGCATAACAACATGAAGATTTTTCATCAGAGATTCACTGATAGTTCATCGCGTTTTAGGGATGGAAGCACGCTAACGTTACTCCTTCAGAGGATTATGGACAGCTGGGAATAATTCACCTTTTCCTCAGTGGAATTTGAAACTCAGATGAACGGTTGCATTTTGAAGAACGGATTGACCCCGAGGATACAAGTTCGGAGTAAGTTTAGTGTTTTATAATTCCTTTTCTGATCATAGAGCTCAAATGCATTTTCAGACTATAGTAAATATTAACTCACAACGTTCGTGTAGGCCTATACGCTCGTGTAAACTTTTTAAATAACTGCTTAGTTTGTAATGATTTAGTGAAATATATTGATCTGCAAGTTTTGTTTGAGTTCTCCTGTGGTCTAGTGGTTAGATCAATTGCCAAGCGTGTCAGAGGTTACAGGTTCGAATCCACCACTAGCATATTTTTTTTCTCTCATCAAAACTGAATATGTTCATCAGTGGTTACAGTCTATATCAAACACACACGTATATAGGACACACGTTTGTGTGCATTTTATTTTGTGATTTCACCGGAATGAATAGTGTCCGCAATGGCAATAGATTGAAAAGCACGTTCTGTGCGCGCGCCGCCACAAGAGACTCACTGTATCCATGACACTGATAGCAGGACACGAGCGCTCAGCTTGAGTTCAAAAACAAAACATTTTAGCTCTAGATCTCTTATTTAAGAGCGGACTAAATTAATGCTCTACTAGTTAACTAGAGATGTTTTATTTGTATTAGGTACAGCCGTTCATTGAGTGTATCAGTAAATGCGTGCGGTCGATGAGCCATAAACAGATACTCGCGGTTACGCGGTCTACCCATCAATAGATGTTTCTCTGTCCATCAACAGATACATTGTGCATCTATAATCATAATAGTCCATCAGTTTACTTTGGATAATGTGCTAACAGTTTTTTGCTTTTGTTTTGTTGTGTTTACATCGTCACCATCAGCCTTCAGAAATCATTCTGATATAAAAAAAATTTAAAATCAATGTTGTAAACAGTTATGCTGCTTAATTTTTTTTAACCTGTGGTAGTTTTTTTAGGATTCTTTGAATGCACTTTTTTTATTTATATAAGCACTATATAAGCAATATTTTATATATTTTTTTATATAAAAAAAAACAAGTTTGGTCTTTTTATGTTTTTTTTTTTTTTTTTTGAAAGGAAGTGTTAAGTGATATGAATGACTTTAAGTCTTTATGTTCTTAGGAAAGATTTCTATTTTGAATAAATGCTGTTCTTTTTAACTTTTTATACATCGAATCATTCTTAGTTCAGGCTGCCTCACAGCACCTTGATGGGGCATTAGCACATTGGGGGAGTGTCTTTAGTCTCCCCAGGTGTAAATCACATTAATATTCATGGCCATTAACACTCCCACGCATACAGCAGTAATGACCCAAAAACTGATGTAAGAAATTCAAATCGTTATATTGATCTTTCTAAAAGAGTGGTCAGAATGATTTTCACTTCATTTTGAAGTAAAAGTTCTAGCCTACAAGAATAGTAACTCAAAAGTATTGTTTACAACTATTCAGTATGTGTTAAATGGCCTTATTGCGGTGACATTTTTTTTCCCAAAACGTACTAACCACGCATATTATTTTTTTTCTATAAAATGCAAACATGTACATCCATTTTGCTCACATATTATTGTAGCAGAGTATGTGCTGAATACAGCAAATTTATATGTTGGCAAATGGTATGTTTTAAGTAGCTGAAATAAGCACAAATGTCAGGGCATACCAAAACACAGAAAGAGCCCGAAAACAGCTCAGACCCCTAAGGGTTAAAACTGCAGCAACCTTGACAGATGACTTAGCCGATGTGTAAATAACTGTGTCATCAGCATAAAGCTGACATTCAACATCTGGACAACAACAAGGTAGGTCATTTATAAACAAACTAAAAAGCAAGGGGCCTAGAATTGAACCCTGTGGCAAGCCCATTTTGTTTCTTATAAACAATGATTTTATATTATCAATTTTGACACACTGATCTCTTAGATTTAAATAAGAGGTGAACCACTCAATTGAACGCTTACTAAAATTAAATGCACTTAATTTAGATAAAAGAATAGTGTGGTTAACTGTGTCAAATGCCTTTTTTAGGTCAATGAATACTGCTCCCATCACAAGTCCCTGATCCAAAGAGTGTCTAGCTTTTTCCAAGAAATAGCAAATAGCTGTTTCGGTGGAATGCTGAGCTCTAAAAACAAATTGATGTTTATGTAGGAAATTATTACTCTCTAGATAGTTTATTAATTGTTCAGCCACAACCTTCTCCAGAACCTTTGACATAACCGGCAAGATTGATATTGGTCGATAATTTGTAATCAGGCTTGGATCCCCTGATTTAAAGAGCAGTGTGACTACAGCCTTTTTCCATGTATTTGGGAAAACACAGTCTCTAATTGATACATTTGTCAGATGAGTTAACGGACCTATCATCACAGAGCTATATTTTTTTATCAAATTAATGTCTAAATTGTAAACATCTTTTGCTGTTGAATTCGGTAGGTTCTTTACAATTTCAGTTATTCTTTTTTCTTCAATCTCCTTAATAAAAAATGAATTTGGTAGCTCATCCTCCACCTTACTATTTAGTGGTATTAGTTTAAAATTTTGAGCCAATTCATCTACTGAACTTATAAAATATGTATTAAACTCATGTGCTAGAAAACCTTTATCATCAATTACTTTTCCATCTATTTGTACCTCTTTAATTGTTTGCTGCTTTTGAGTTTTATTTGTTAAATTATTCAATTGTTTCCATAGGGTTGAGCTTTGACCTTTTGCATTCTCTATTATTTGTGTATAATATGATAATTTTGACTTCCGTAATTCTTGTACTACTTTATTTCTGAGACCTTTATAGATTAAAATATCTGTATTTAATTTAGAGGATAAAGCCGTTTTTAAAGCCAGGTCTCTTTTTTTCATAAGATTACGAATATCACTATTTATCCATGGTAATGATACATTTTTCCTTGAACATTTCAAACAACAAGGCCGCCATCTCAGATGATGATACTGCTATGCTAAAACATTTTCTTCATTGTAACACTCACAGAGCCTTTGTGCAGTTGATCACAGCTGGTATCAGTCTTCTTCTACCCTCATCTGATGTGTTGTATTTCTTGAGGTCCAGCTCATCCAGCACCTCCTCTGACATCTGAAACATGTAGGCAACTGTTGAGCAGTGAGCAGGAGAGAGTTTCTTCTCTGAGTGTTTGTCTGATTTCACAAACTCCTGAATCTCTCTGGACAGAGTCTGATCTTTGACTTCCAGCAGACAGAGGAACAGATTGATGGATCTTTCAGAGGAGAGTCCATGTCCATCTTTGATCTTCTCTTTAATGTATAGTGTGGTTCTCCTGATGCTCTCTGAGCTGTTCTGTGTGTGTGTCAGTAGATCCTGTAAGAGTCTCTGATTGGACTCCAGTGAGACGCCCAGCAGGAACCGCAGGAACAGATCCAGGTGTCCATTTTCAGTCTCAAGGGCTTTATCTACTGCACATTTAAGCAAATTATGCACCACATCGATAAACTGCACTGTGTCAACATTTTTCATTACATAATAGTAATACACATAGAAAGCAGCGAGAAACTCCTGAATGCTCAGATGAATGAAGCTGTAGACTTTCCTCTGATGAATCACAGATTCCTCTTTAAAGATCTCAGTGCAAATCCCAGAATGCACTGAGGCGTTAGTGACGTCTATGCCGCTCTCTCTCAGGTCCTCCTCATAGAACATCACATTGCCCTTCATCAGCTGATTGAAAGCCACTTCAGCGAGTTTCACAATCACTTCTCTGTTGGAGCGCAGGAGTTTCTCTGGATCTCTCTCTTCATACTTCTGATTCCTCATGTGGATCTGAATCAGCAGGAAGTGGATGTACATTTCAGTCAGAGTTTGAGGGATTTCTGCACTCAGATCTTCTTCCAGGAGCTTCTGAAGCACAGTGGAGGAGATCCAGCAGAAGACGGGTATGTGGCACATGATGTGGAGGCTTCTTGCTCTTCTGATGTGTGAGATGATTCTGCTGGCTTGATGCGCATCACTGATTCTCTTCCTGAAATATTCCTCCTTCTGAGGCTCATTGAATCCCTGAATCTCTGTCAGACGGTTGATGTATTTGGAGGGGATCTGATTGGCTGCTGCTGGTCTGGAGGTGATCCAGATGAGAGCGGAGGGAAGCAACTCTCCTTTAATGAGGTTTGACATCAACACACCCACTGATGAAGTCTCAGTCACATCAGAAACTTTCTGAGCATCTGAAAACATCAGTGTGATTCTGCTTTCATCCAGACCATCAAAGATCAACACAACTTTACACTCCTCATAAGTCTTTGAGTCCAGATCTTGAAGTTCAGGATGAAAGTCCAGCAGAAGTCTGTGAAGACTGTACTGATGATCTCGGATCAAGTTTACCTCTCGAAATGGAAGCACAAACATGAAATCTATATTGTGATTGGCTTTTCCCTCGGCCCAGTCCAGAATGAACTTTTGCACAGAGACAGTTTTTCCGATTCCAGCGATGCCTTTAGTAAGAACAGTCTTGATCTGCTGTTTCTCCTGGCGTCCTGGTTCAGGAGAGACTTTAAAGATGTCATTGCAGTGGATCGGAGTGTCTTGTGAGTGTTGTGTTCTGGCTGTTTTCTCCATCTGTAAAACCTCATGTTCTTTATTCACTCCTTCTCTCTCTCCCTCTATGATGTAGAGCTGTGTGTAGATCCTGTTCAGAAGGGTTTGATTCCCTTGTAGTTTGTTTCCCTCAAAAAATCTCTCATACTTGTTCTTCATGCTGGTTTTGTGCTGGTCTTTGACTCTCTGTAGTTTATCATTTTCTGGTTTCTGCAGGTCTCTAGTCTCCTCTTGCTTTATGATGTGGGTCTGACAAGAGTTTGCAGATCTGATCAGACCATCTCTCTCCATTCTTCAGAGAAATTAAGAAACAGACAAAGAAAAACATTTTCAATGAAAAACTCAAAACATTCAAGTGCAAAGTAATTTTCTTCTGGGGAACAGTAAAGAAAATATTTGGCAAAAATATTTTTCAACGCATCATGCATTTTCAGATATTCAAACCTGGCCATCACTGGCATTTTGTTCTTAAATGTAAAATGTTAATTCAATCTTTAATCTGTATGGTTTATTTGTGAACATCCCCTCACTCTGACAGTGAAATCTGTGTATATTATCGGTACATATATTGTCTTATTCATTTGGAAGCTATGGTTTTAAATACAAATCTACATTGCATATACAAATCTACCATACATATTATAAAAATGACATTCAATTAAATCTTCATTGCATCTCTATGTTACTCTCTTTGTTATGTACTATAGGAGGTGCAAAATACTCCAACGTTACGTAGCATCTTACTTGGGGTCAGAGGTCACTGTACCATCTCTCAATACAGGAGGTTCCCTCATAGAGTTATTACTCTTCAAAGACACACAGCTGGATACTGCAGATGCTGCTGTCTGTGTCTGATACTCTCTCTCCTCATGGAGACTCGTTTTAGAGGCAGCGTCTCCCTCCGTCCTCTCCAGAATCAGTGATCTGTTTAAGGAAACAAAACACATAAAACATACAATGAATTTTAACACACTGAAAAAATCTGTAAATTAAAAATTACATTTTTGGATGACCAAATCTTTAATGATTATTTCACTTAATTACCTTTAAGTTACTAAATTTGGCGTTTTACTCTACATGCTTAATATATCAGATATTTTAACCACTACTGGTGAATGTTAGCCTGGGTAACATCAGACCCAAGTCTCAACCACGTTAATTTTCTCGTATTTGAAATGTGGTTTACGAATGCCCAGAGCCGTTTATTGGGTGCTAAGAATGTCTATCAAATGCGCCTGTACGTAGCTCATAGCCAATAGTTTCAATTATACCAGATGACGTATGTAGAGCGACAGAAATTAGACGAGGAAGAAGACGATGGGTCAGAGCTTTATGTGTACGCGATGGCGTGTATCTAACGGCCGTTTAACACCGCATGTGTGAGTGGTGCGCATTTTTTTCGGCGTGCATGTTAATCAATGAGTGCATTCACATCAGTAGCAGGAGCAGCGCGTGAGCGTCGAGCAGGAGTGGCGCGTTAGCCGCAGTGAAGCGGAGGTTTCGGCGCCGAGTCTGTTTTTGCTGCACTTCAAGCTAAATTAAAGTGAAAGCGCACTTTTGGTGGACAAAAATAAATATGTGCCCAAAAAGTGCCCAAAATGCACAGAATATGCAAAGTGAGTTGAGTAGGCAAATAAAAGAAAATCAAGATTCAAGACTTAATTATTCATTTTGAGTGAAAGTTGTGTATTATATAAAAAAAAACTAAAGTAAACTAGCCAGAAAATATTATATATAAACGTTCTTTTAGTTTATGTAACACACAGACAGCTACATAGGCTAGCTCAACCCAAATCAAACCCGAGTGTGTGGTTTTTTTTGTGTTTTGTTTTTTATCCGCGGAGTTTGCAGTCTTGTAAACATATCGAAAGCATGACTGGAACTAATAGATTGGAGCCATTTTCTGGGTTGTTTTGTTGTTTAAACTTAGAATATTGAGTATCAACGTTATAAATGACCAACTTCTAAAAACAAATGTATAGTTGTCTTTGTAAAGAATTGTTTGCTTATATATGTAGCTTTGGAGCCGCTGCTGTGACACTGTACAAACGCTTCCACTGTGAATACTCTCACGCGTCTGCAGCTGCAGTGATGATGTAGTTATGCTGACGCGCTGCTCAAGTGCCGCTCACGCTTGCGGTGTGAAACGGCCGTTAGGCTGCATCGAAAGGTAACTTCGCGTCTGCTGCCATGTTGGATCCATAGGTATAACAAACTGCTTCGGTGTGTCGCATAGACGTCGTCATCGTCTTGCTGCTCCCTCCCTGTTCTGTGATTGGTTCCCTAGATGAGGCGAAAATCTGGTTCATGGAATCCAGACTGCCTAGCAGCGTGAATAAAATCGCGCTGCGGCAAGGCAGCATGGGGAAACCCAGGCTAGGTGAATGTCATAACCGAGGAAAGAATAATACATGGATCTAGCAGCTGTTCAAATCATCCTCCTCTCACAGGCGGATTGCTTCCTCGAAGAGCATACAGAGGTTTTTAGATCTTGTCCATATCTTGAATTATGACGACACAAGCTATCTATCTCTCAGTCTCCTAGTGTCCGCTGGTTCTGCCCAGCCTCAAGTTGTCTTCATCTTTTCCTTCGTCTACAAGTCTTCTTCATCACCGCTAGTCTCACCCACTTCTCAGTCTTCTTCATCACCGGTGGTTCCACCAAGCTCCAAGTCTTCTTTGTCACTGCTGGTTCAGCCCAGCTTCAAGTCTTCATCATCGCTGATGGTTATGACCATGTCTCATTATGACCAGCCCCATGTCTCCTAATGACCAGCCCCATATCTTCTTTGTCACTGATGGTCCTGGTAAGCTTCGCACTCCCTCCTCTTCTGTTCAGTTGTCGGTGTCAGCTCTGCTGGTCCAGTTAGGCTCCTCAGCTCCTCCCCCTCTGCCAACTCAGCCCAACAACGCTACAACGCCTTGGGCCTCCCAGTCCCTAACTCCGCCTTGGTGTTAATACCCTGGCTCTTCCTTGGGCCTCCGAGTCCACTACTCCACCTTGGCCTGTCGACCAGTCAGCTCCTCCTTGGCTCCCCGCTTTCTCTGCTCCACTTTGGTCAGTCATCAATCTACCTCTGCTGCAGAATTTTGGGCCTTCGGCTGTGCCTCGTTACCCCACCCCTTCGGCTCCAATGTGCTCCTTATTCCCTCCAGCTCTGCCTCAGTCCTCACTCCCACTTCCCTCACTCCCTCAGTCCTTTGGCACCCTGGCTTCACCTCGACTGCTCATCACTGCGGCTCCGCCTTCATCTCCTGGTCCTCCGGTGTTGCTTGGTTTCTTTGTCCATTGGACTCTGTCTGGGTCTCCACACCTCCCAGTGGCACCTCTCTCGGTTGGGCTCATGATTCCATCTTGGCTCCTTCCTTCATTGATTCCACCGTGGGTCACCATCATCCTAGCCAGCTTCTCCGGGGTCTCGTCCGTTCATTGTTTAATTGATTTCACACACCTGCTCCTTGTTTAGTTTAATGGTTAGCTGTGTATATTTTGTCCTCTCTTAGTTCAGTTCATTGTCTGGTGCTGTTTTGTTAGCTCACACTGTTACAAGTCTTTATAGAGTGTTAGCCCATTATAATCAGTAACACTGTCTACACTGAATGTGACGTGATGCAAAAAGATACTGAAGGGCTTTTAACACTGAGTCATTCTAAACCCCCGGTAAACAGAATCCTGGGTTATCTTGATTCACGTTCACTTGTGGCACACAATTGGGTGTCTGTTGGTAAGAATCTAGCCGTAACATTCTAACACGCATCTTTTCACCTTGCACAACTTTGACAAAAGCCATGCTAACCCCACTTCTAAATTACAAGTGTGAAACGCTCCTTTACCCAGGTTTAAAAGCAGTGTTTAGAACGACGATAACCCGGGGTTAAGCGCGGTGTGAACTTGCGCTTGTGTGAGCTTCTTCCAAAAACTGTACAAATTGATTTTTAACTTTCAGATTTTTCTAGGATTGGAACATAATATACACATGAAAATCTACCCTATCATGTCAAATTCCCTACATAAAATGCCTCATCCAGTAATTACAAATCTTAAGTTGAAATGTCATGAGACAAATGCAATTAAATTTAAAAAATAATTAGATTTTTCCACCTACTGATGATTATAACTTATAAAGTGTCAAGTTTCTTGTTGATTTGTTTTTATTATGATAAAAAAATTAATTCATGGCTTGCGAATGTGAATCGCATAACTAGATTTTGATGATACAGAATGTTTGTGTTCTTATCCTAAATAATATTGTGTCTTTCTGTTCATTTGTAATATTTTATGACAGATCCCCTTTGATAAATTTTCTGTATTTTGATAAATATTCTGATATTTTTAGAAAGGACTTGAAGACTTATTTATTTCATCAAGCTTTTGGCGTTTGATTAGGTCTGAGAATTGTGAGTGTTTTGTGGCTTGATTTTCTGGGTGTCATGTCTTGATGTAAATATATGTTTCTGTGTATTTTATAGATATTATTACTTGTGGACAGCACTTTGGTCCATTTTGATGGTTTTGAAAGTGCTTTATAAAATAAAAGTTGAGTTGAGTTGAGTTGTATTTGAACAGGTATCTTTTATACACATCTAAAAAGCCAAATGAAGGACGTTTAAAGTGTCTTTCACACCTGAAAAGCAAGAAATCACGAAATGGGCGTGTGGAAAAGGGGTGGGGAAGAGGGGAGACAACAACCAATAAAACACAGACCTACAACACACTCATAATACAGAACAATGAATATTAAAATATGACACATTTTTATAAAAAAACAGAGTTGAGGGCACCTTGATGTATTTTAAAAAATATAATTCTATATGATAACAAACTCCCAAGAATGAGGGAGAAACGCAGAGGAACATTTAAAAGGTCTAATAATATTTTTATTACGTTTATGAGCACTACAGTCTTCGGACAAATGGCAAACATCAGTTTAACACAGAAATAATAAAGGCATAGTTACTTTCCTGCTGTCATGTGATCTCATGCATAAGATCTCATTAAATGAGTTCATTAAAGGTGTTAAGTTCCCTTCCCAGTCTAGGGGGCAGGAAGGGAGGTAACAAAGGAAAATAAAATAATAATAAAAAGTAACTTAAAAAGTAAAAATACCCGGAGAACACACTTCAGCATCAGTCTTAGAGTGAAAACATAACATGCTGCGATAGTCTTCTACCAGTGTTACACGGTGTTCAGCTACACATCACTTGCCCACCACGCCCACCACACTATTCTTTTAATATTTACAAAAATCATTTAGTTCATAATAATAATGAATAGCCACTAATTCTAATGTGCACAGTCACACGAGCATTCGCACGGGCATTTCACTGGCATGGAGCAGAGTGAGCGTTTTCAGTTCATTCCTAATGGACACAGACCGTAAGCAATTTAAAGGAGTGGTAAAACACGATTTCACTTTTCTAACTTTAGCTAGTGTGCAATGTTGCATAAACAACATCTGCAAAGTTACAGCACTCAAAGTTCAAAGCAAAGGGACATATTTGCTTTTAAAGAAATCAATTTCTAAGGACTACAGCAAATGGCCGGTAGGGACTACACCACACTCCTCCAGGGTTGCTGACATCACTAACCCCTCTAAACACCTCCTCCGAGAATACTAAATAAGGGGGGCGAGGCCATTTTATATTGAGTTGTTGTGGTATAGTAGTGTTATAGTAGGCGGGAGTGTTGTTGCCGCAATGCCGTCGAAGCACTGATATTTTCATCCGGATTGCAGGTCCATTTTGTTCAGCCTTTCAAGGGATCAATGGTTAAATAATTATTACCCCTATTAATTATTACCCAAATCTCGCTCTCTGTGCTGCACACTTTACGGAGGAAAGCTTCCACAATCTTCGCGAGTTCAATGCAGGATTCGCACAACGGCTTGTCCTGAAAGATGGAGCAGTTCCAACTTTAAAAACAGAAGCTTTTGTTTACGGGCCACAACATGTAAGTAGGCCTCTGATTTATTTTTCGTCAATGTGTTTTCCTGTAATCGTTCGTATTGTTAATTGTACGCTGTAGTTAATTGTACGCTTGTTTACCTTTAATGAGGTAAACAAATGAAAACGCTCTTTGGCTCTGCAAACCAGTTTGTTAAATGCTCATTCATACTTAATGTTATCCGACAAACACCTATCGTTACAAACTTTTTTTAATCTCAACAGCGAACTTGGAATTAGTGTAAATTATTCTTTGATTAGAGCTTTTATGTATCGTTTATCTGCATGCTTGTTTATCTACAGGCATGCTAAACATGGTTCTGTGTTTGATTTGGCTACTGTAGTAAAGCCAATGTTTAGTGTTCGTTTTGGGTTAATAGTTCTGGCGACAGATATTTGGCTACAATCGTTCTAAAAATGCAGAAGTAACTGTGCCATTCAGTCAGTAACGATAGATCTGCAGTCTTTACTCAAAAAAATCCCTTTGACGACTGTAGTATAATTTGTTAGAACGATTATATGAAATTCTGGTATTTTTTGTAATGCTATAATAATTAGTACAATTAAATAACAGTGTTTCTAAAAAGTAATGAGTCAACAACAACAACAAAAAACAAACCTTTCTGAAACGTCGTTTAACAGTCGTTCTTGAACAGGTTCTGCTCGATCATCTTCACTAACATTCTCTGGGTCCGATTGGTTTTATTGACGCCATTGTTTATAATACACCAAAGCACAAACCGGTAAAGGTATGGGGTGTGACATTTCTGAAAAACGTTCACTAGGCGGTTAGCGAATCACAACACACTGGGCCAGCGAATCAATCTGAGCCCATTGCGTAGTTTTAAGGGACTGGCTTCATAGAACCCGGAAACCATCAGACCGTTTTTTTACAAGGAGGGACAGAGCAGTGAAGAATAATGGTAAAATATATGAAAAATAATGCCATTTTTTTTTAAAACGAAGCATGAACACATGTTACAGTGCACCCCACAAACACAATCAAGCCTTCGAAAAAATGTGTTTTACCACCCCTTTAAAAGTGAGGTGCAAAATACTCCAACGTTACGTAGCATCTTACTTGGGGTCAGAGGTCACTGTACCATCTCTCAATACAGGAGGTTCCCTCATAGAGTTATTACTCTTCAAAGACACACAGCTGGATACTGCAGATGCTGCTGTCTGTGTCTGATACTCTCTCTCCTCATGGAGACTCATTTTAGAGGCAGCGTCTCCCTCCGTCCTCTCCAGAATCAGTGATCTGTTTAAGGAAAAAAAAAATACATAAAATATTTTACAACACTGGGGGGAAAATCTGTAAATTGAAAACGCAAGGAACTCTTTGAAATTGACCTCACTTTCTGACAGAAACTACACAATATGCACAAATGTTTTCTACAAAACTGAACAGAATGTGACATCTGACATACTGGAGTAAAACTGGTTCACTTCTTATTTGAAGAACACAGTGTTTTAGCAGTTCTGCAGTGTTTGTCTGCAACAATGTGAGAACAGTGAGTAATCTGTCTCTCCGTCACTAAATCTATACACTCACCTTTAGTTTATCTTCCTTAATTAATTGTGCAATTAAAAGTCTATTACTTAAATTATTTATTTTGTTTACATTTATTTGCTTTCTTATTACTCTGCACTGATACCTTATTTTACATTTTATTCTATTTTTATTTAATTTTGCACTAATATTGTATTTTATTTGTAAATGTTACTTCCTTATTAGTACTATTGTTATTTGACTTCACTGAACATGTACATCGCACTGTCTCATGTGCAGCTGTTGTAAACATGCAAGGTTAAAATGAAAGCTGAGATCAAGATAAAACCAAACCAATGTACCAAAATATGAATGAGTGCTCCACAATACAATAAAGTGTTTTAATATAATTTCAACATTAGATTGAAATTTGTAATTTCCCTTCTAGAGAAAATTAACTTTGTTAAAAATGTATCCAAACATCCGTTTACATTCAGGAAATAACGATATTTTGTCATGTTATGTCTGTATTTTGATACAAATTTAGGCAAAAAACCTACAACTTCTTAAGGAACTTACACAAGGTTCTGGTTAATATAATCTTGAAAACGTCGTCTGTCAAGGATTCCACTTCCTCTTTCGGTTTGAAGAGTGTATTAAACCCCGCCCACAAAGAGTGTCTGCTGCTCTGAAACCCGTTAAAGCCCCGCAGCACATTTACTCGGATAGACACGCAGTCAGCTGTCAAGAAAAGCTCAGAATTTAGAAAAATGCGTGTTTAGAGTTCGTTACAAAAAGTGTTAAAAAAATGTGTGTTCTTCTGAGTCCTCTGATTGTTTTTTTTTTCTTACAGTTTAAATAGCTAGAATTCTGCCTCTGATTTATTATAAAACGATCAGAAGTATCTTTAAGGTATATATCCCTTAGTGACTTTGCTGACAATATCCCCTGATAATACTGCAAAAAAGAAAAAACATAAATAAATATGCCACAAAATGTTATTGTAATAGTAAATCAAAGCTGTAGTACTTACAAAGTCTACGACGTCTGAAGTTTAATTTGTTCATAATCTTTCTGCCATATTCTCTTACCTCAAAGATAAAGTCGTCTCCAGTCTGCAGTTTTTCTCAGTCCCCAGTCTGAATGAACTTCTGCACAGAGACGGTTTTCCCGATTCCAGCGATGCCTTTAGTAAGAACAGTCTTGATTTGCTGTTTCTCCTGGCGTCCTGGTTCAGGAGAGGCTTTAAAGATGTCATTGCAGTAGATTGGAGTGTCTTGTGAGTGTTGTGTTCTGGCTGTTTTCTCCATCTGTAAAACCTCATGTTCTTCATTCACTCCTTCTCTCTCTCCCTCTATGATGTACACTGTAAAAAATTTCTTGTCAAATTAACAGTAACTTACTGGCAACAATTATCCAGTAGTTGCTGTATTTCATTCAACAGTAAAATTACTGTAACACTAACTACAGTAGTGGTAAGCATACTGTAAAATTAAATACATTATTTTACTGTAATTTTTTTATCATGTTGAACTACAGTATTACACCGTTAATTTTTAATAATACTGTATAGTATTATACAGTTATGAAATGTTATTTTATTTCTTTTATAGTGCTACTGTGTAACCTGTAGAATATGTAGAAAATCCGTAGAAATATTATTTGAACTGTTAATGGGAAATAGAAAAAAGAACAATTGAAGATTTAACTGCACAACCAGGTTTATTGTGTATTTTCAAACAATACATAAGTAGTAATAATGTAATATAATACAACAATAAAAATCTGTTTTAAAAAAAGACTAATGATAAATTTATCATTAATAATTAAAATCAGTGAACAATTCATGTATTTCAATTCATGCAAAAATGATCCTGAAGAGGTAAAATAGAAACTTGAAAGCAGAACAGGTGAGGATGAAGGCCAGGTGAGGAAAAAAGTGGAAGAGCAGCGACAGCACTTCTGATAATCCTGCAAGAAATAAGCACAAATCAATCAGAGGCTAAACATAAAAAAAAAAACTAAATCACATTATGAACACCTTTTAAGGGGATTTTTTTTTTTGCCTATGGTATCCACCTTATTTTTCACAGAAGAGTGGGCCGGTTTCATACGCTTACAGTTATTTCTAGCTGTACACAAAACCTTGTTATGCTTCTTGATATTGCAATTCCTTACCCTATTATTTTAATGTATTGAATTTATCATAATTGTAAACACTAGTTTGAGGCACAAATATTTGTATCATTTACAGCATTTGTTATTCATCTCTTATTTCCTTATAGCGGCTCACGAACCGGAAGTCTCGCACATTCACAGAAAATAGCTTACTTCACTTTTGAAGTTGAAAAATAAGGTGGATATACTGCTTGCATGTTGTGTGGCATACATCTACATATATCGACTATATTAGGGGTGGGGGAAAAAATCGATTCACATATGAATTACGATTCCATCTTCTGCGGATTCAAACAGATTCACACATTTCAAAAATCGATCTAAATGTTTAATAATGATGATGTTGTTTCAAAGAAGGACAGTTTAGAGAGTGCACAAGCTTGAAACAGAGGAAGCATTATGAATGAAGCTTATACTTGACTACAGATGTTCATATCAATATCTTAACAAATAGAAAATAGTCTTAAATAATGTTTAGTTTAGTTAGTCGACCACACTTCAGGCTTTTCTTGCGATCTTTCCATGTACAGGTAGGCTACTTTAACTTTTACATACAAGAAACACGTTCAACATGGTACCGCCTATAAAAGAGCATGAACATGTCCTGTATCAGAGGCTAAAGTAATAAATATTGAGAATGCAATGGCCCTTATTCTATATCTCTGACTCCAAACAATCGGCCACTGATGAGGGCTGCGTTTCCCCAAAGCATTGTAACCTTAAATTAATTATAGAACAATTACCACCAATGGTCTACAATCAATTTAGGCTTAAGATGCTTTTGGTAAACGCAACCCAGATCCTGATGATAGTCAGTTCCTTTCATAGATATGTCTGTTGACTTGATGCTCACTAATTTGAATGATGAAAAAGATGCGTGTATGAATGCTGAGCGGCAGCGGGCTAGATTAAATTAACGCAGATATGAGGTGTGTATAATTTAAACTAAATAACTCCCACTCGATTGGGAATAACAGCTGTTTATTTCCATGCTGTTCGATTTTGAATCCAATTTAAATTTGATTTGATATATGTGTTGCGGCAAACCGCGCGTCACCCTGCATTCCATTAATTAGTACCAGGTGAAGCTAATCTGAAATCAGTTGCGCGTGCTCAGGCTGGATAAGGCAACGCACCATTGATGTTGTTTGTGTGCACCGGGAGCTGGCGCTACAGCGGACAGCAGCGTTGGCTTGAGAATTGGAGCCTGATGTCTGTTTTGAGCACTGTGCGGGATTGGGTACTCACCAAAGAAATCTGAAGTGACAGCCGGTAAGATTGAAGCTCTGCTGAAGCAAGAAACACTGAACTTTATGCTTGCTAGTTGCTGTTATTAGCGTGTGAAGCTCTGTGAATCGCTCCGTTGTTCTTGAGTAGCGTATTTTTAATATATGGTGTTTATTGGTGTAGTGTGTTTAAAATATGCCTATTCGTGTATATTGAATGAATCTACTTAGTTTCCTAATTTTGCCTGGTTTAATCTAGTAGCTTAGTGTTTGAAATGTTTAATGGCTTTGATCATTTAATATTAAATCATATGGAATACTGCTTAAACCCATTTTGACATAAATAGAAATAACTTAAGTGATTTGACTATATAGTTACGTGTAGATTGTTTAATTATTAAAATAGTAATTCATTTATGAGAATGGTTAAAAGCATTTATTTCATGATATTAATAAAGCTATTAATGCATTTATTTTGTACTTTAAATGTAGAATAAATTACGGGTGTAATATTATGATTGAGCTGTATGATCCTTGCCACCTTTTAATTGAATGTTTAATGTTTATCAAACTCAAACCCATGTGCAATATATTTATGTTTGGTGGAATATTCATGTTTGAATAGTTAATTAATTTAAGATAATGTATTAGTAGCGCTGTGCAAAAGTCAAATTAAGTTATGTTAAACCTGCCAACTTATGCACTTTGAGTTTTCTTTTGATTTAACACTGTGTGTGCTGTATGTTTATGTCTTTAAAGGTTTTTTACCTACATGAATTCTAATAAATGGATGGAAATAAGTCAAAAGGCCTAATCATTGAGTGGAATCCAGTTGACAAGTTCAGATAGTGAGAACCTATCTCTTTCAAGTGTGGGGAAACGCACAGTCAAACAAACGCTTGACAGTAAAAAACCGCAGCCAGGATTGGATAACCTTGAAACTCACCTGGAGGCCTGGGAGAAGGAAAGTAAACTGCTGTAGCATCATCCCAGAGTGTGCATTATTATTCCGTTGTTCCAACCAAAGGATATGGCGGAGACAAAGTCGTTGGAGCAGCTCAAAGCTGAAAGAACCAGCGCAAAAAGACTCTTTTCTCGGCTCGCCAATTCTGTTTCTAGGACACATGTGGACATGTGTGAGGAAGAGCTCAAAGAAAGCTTCAAAAATCTTTCACTACAAGCCACAAAGGTCATGGAAGCAAATGAGGACATAGAGGCTGCTTTGATCGCAGAGGTTGAGGCTGAGCTGGATGAAGAGGATGTGCCAGCATTAAGTTCGCAACAAAAAGCTGATCTAGAGAAGACGGCAAGAGAATGTGACCAGAGACTGAAGGAGGTTAAAGCTCTAATCTTGAAGACGCTCTGGGCTAGTTTTGGGGACCCCCAAATGTCCCTGGCTTTTCAAGTGGCAGAGGCGGAGTGTGACCGGGTCTTTTCTGTTCAACCATGTGCGAACCTGGAAGCATATGACTTCATGCTGAACCACCTGGGAGAATTGATTAAATCTGCAAGAGAAGCGCAAGTCCAGTGGAATCGTTGGGCACCTTCTGATGAGCAAAAAGACTTTAAAAGCCGTCTGAGAGAGCTTGAGGTTAGTCTCCCAAAGCTGGTTTCCAGAAAGGCTGAATTCATTCAGGCAAAAATCGAGCAGGATTCTGAGAGAGCTGTTACAGCCCATAGTTCTCCAAGGCCAGGCATCAAGTTGAAGCCTACTTCCCTTCCCAGGTTTGCCGGAAGTAGACGTGATTTTCATCGCTGGAGGAAGGAGTGGGAAGCGCTGCAAAAGCAAGGCGAACCAACCGGATCAAAAGAGGTGAAGAAATTTCAGCTGCTGGACAGTCTTGATGATAAAGTGGCCAGAGAGTTTCGACTTACAGCTTACAATACAGCAGAAGAAATATTCCGTGTCCTGGAGAATCGCTTTGGGAATAAAGCTGCCATTGCCCTGGAAATTGTGGAAGAGTTGCAAGCAACGCCACCAGTAAGAGGTCACCAAGCCAGGAGAATAGTGGAATTGATTCAAATGATTGAAAAAGCCCTGTACGACCTAAGTGAGCTTGGAGATACCGGCGCCATGAAGAATCCCTTGGTGACAAGATCCATTGAGAGCAAACTCCCTGAGTCACTGAAGAAGGAATGGCTGGGTTATATTGCTGATGAGAAAAATGCTGTTTCACCACAAACTCGTTTCGACAAGCTCCTTGAATTCCTCAAAAACCAGGAGGCAATATATGAGCAGCTGGAACAGTTAAGAGAAGATGAGCCCAGCAGGAAGGAGACCAGGTCTGACCCAAGGCATGCCAGGACAAGAGCCACTAACTTGAGCAGTGACCCAGCAGGCTGTATTGTGTGTGGAGATAGCAAACACAAGAAGAAACTGTATTTCTGCAAGAAATTTAGGACCCTGAAACCTTCAGAGAGAGAGAATGCGGTGAGGAGGCTCAGAGCTTGTAAAAGATGTCTGGAAATCCATGAAGGAGGTGCATATTGCAAAACCACTTACTTGTGCAGGAATGTGGAATGCAAAGACCAACGAACCCCCGAGCATCATTATTACCTGTGTCCATATGCTGAAACCAGAAGTACACCCCAGAGAAGAACAAAAACTAGTTCGGTGGGAGGTGGAAAGTGCACAGAGTCTCAGGAGGAGTTCCTTTCCAAGCTGCTACCGGAGTTGGCTCAGCAGTGTCGAGATGCATTCTGCAATTCAGCATCCAGGACCTTCAACTCTGGGGCGAGTGAGCAGGGGCTACTAGCAGAAAGTGGTTTGCAAGAATTCCCAGTTGTCATGATGCTTCAACAGGTAACGGCAAATGCTGGACAAAAAGTTGGAACCTTGATTGATCTGGCCTCAGATACGAACTACATAACTCATAAAGCTGCAAATGAATTGAACCTTCGAAGCGAAGACGTCACTCTGGTGGTTCATGGAGTCGGCGGGATGAAGGTATCAGTTGAAACCAAGCGGTACCTGTTGAAGATCAGAGTTAGCACCCCCCGAGGCACTCTTAAGTCACACCAGTTAGTGTGTTATGGACTCGACAGTATTGCAGAGATCCATCGGCATGTGACAGCCAAGAAGCTGCAAAGAATATTCCCTGATGTTCCACTGCATGAGCTGGTAAGACCCAGAGAGATCCAACTCCTGATAAGCCATAAGGAAGGACAGCTGGTGCCCCAGAAGATTCGTGCAGTTGGAGACCTTGTCCTCTGGGAGGGCCCACTGGGGAAAACTATTGGAGGTAGTCACCCTGACCTTTTTGAAGAGCTTGCTGTAACTGCACATATGTCAAAAACTCACTTTGCACGCTCAATGAGGACTGCAGCAGTTAAGTACGAAGAATTCACCTGTAAAAGCCCAGCTGCTCATCAGTCTCCCATGCATCCTGCCGCTCAATCTAGCACTGCAGCCCTCAAGCGAGACTTCCTAGAATGGTGGAAGTGGGACAGCATTGGGGCCGCTTGTGAGCCCAAGTGCGGTGGTTGTCGCTGCGGGAATTGCCAGCCAGGGGGCAAAGAGATGACACTCGCTGAAGAAAGAGAGGCAGAAATGGTGAAAGATGGCTTAACATATGTGAATGGAGATGAGCACTGCGAGGAGCCACACTGGCATGTTAAATATCCATGGATAGAGGATCCGGTTTCCCTGCCAAACAACAGAAGGGCTGTTGAAGCAACATTCCTCAGGACAGAAAAACAGCTGGCAAAGGAACCAGAATGGAAAGTTGCCTACGCAGCTCAAGTGCATGAAATGGTCTGTCGCAAAGCTGCAGTAAAGTTGTCAAATGAGGTGATAAAGAGCTGGACCGGGCCAGTGTGGTACATCAGTCACCTAATCGCTCCAAATCCTCATTCAGTCACAACCCCAGTCAGGCTTGTCTGGAATAGCAGCCAAAAGTTTAGAGGTTTGAGTTTGAATGATCTGCTGTTCAAAGGTCCTGACGTGCTCAACCCCATTCGTGCTGTCCTGTTGAGGTTCCGAGCTGGAGTCTTTGCCGCCTTGGGCGACATACGGAAAATGTATAACTCTGTCTGGCTGGAAGAACGAGAAGTCCATCTGCACCGATTCCTCTGGCGTGATTCTGCAGAAGATGAAATAGAAGAATATGCTATAACAAGGGTAAATATTGGAGACAAACCAGCAGGCTGCATTGCTCAGCTGGCCATGCGAGAGACCGCAAACTTACCCATATTCAGTCACCTCAAGGAAGAGCGACGTGTGTTGCAAGAAGATGTTTATGTTGATGACATCCTGACTTCCCACAACAGCATGGATCAACTGAAACTCATCACGTCTAATGTCGAGCAGATCCTAAAAAGTGGCGGATTCCATATAAAACCCTGGGTATACTCTGATCAAAGTGGGAGGAGAGAGTCCAGAGATAAAGAGACTGAGCCACGGACTATGATCTTACCAAATCAGCTGACAGAAGATGACAATAAAGCCCTTGGCCTGGGATACACGGTACAAGATGACAAGCTCCATGTCATGATTGCTGTAAACTTCTCAAAGAAAAAGAGGAAGATGAGGCTTGGCCAAGATCTGTCAAAGGAGGAGGTGAGATCACAAGCGCCAAATCCACTCACCCGAAGAGAACTTCTAAGTCAAGTCTCAGGGCTGTATGATCCACTAGGCTTGGTGGCTCCTGCTAAGCAAAAAGGTGCAATTCTGGTGCGAAGAGCCTTTCAAGAGGCAAAAGTTAACTATGGCCTAACCGAGAATACTTGGGATGCAGCTTTGTCGGAAGGGCTCCGGCAGGATGCAATTAAGCTTCTGGAATAGTATTCCGAGCTAGGGCAGGTACGATTTGTCAGATCTCTGACACCCCCAGATGCCGCCACTGAACCCTTTGGCGTCACCTTCTCTGATGGCAGTGAGCATGCATATGGGGCAGTGTTGTATTTGCGTTGGAGCTGCAGTCAAGGCATTACCGTGAGACTCGTTGAATCCAAGGCCAAACTAACCCCCCTCGACCATAAGGGCGATGCCGTAAAAGCGGAGGTGTGCGGAGCTGTCTTTGCTGCCCGGTTAAAGAAATATTTCCAAAGGCATTGCAGGATTCAAATTGAGAAGTGGTACCATCTTGGTGACAGCCAGACCATCTTAGGAGCAAAACAGCGTGAAAGTTATGGTTACCAAACCTTCTTTGCAAATCGAATTGGAGAAATTCAAGGCAGCACTAACGTGCAGGATTGGTGGTGGGTTCCTGGGCCAATGAATATTGCAGACATCATCACGAGAGGGGCTGGCCCTAAAGATTTGCATGAAGACTCTGAGTGGCAGTCAGGTCCAAAGTTCCTCAGTCTACCAGTAAATGAGTGGCCAATTAGATCTGCTAAAGATGTTGCTGCTGCAGCCAGAGAAAACATCACCAAGATCCAAAAGAAAGTGTTTGTTGCTGCACTTACCAGAGCTCAGCTGAAGAAACAAGAGCCGGAGGAAAACCAGAGTTCAACCCGGATGGAGCCAAGTAGACCACCTGGTGGAATAACAGTTCAAAGGTTAATTGATGTGAAGAGATTCAGCAACCTGACACGGCTGATCAAGACGGTGGCATTGGTCTGGAGAGCTGGAAAGAAGTTCCTTCAAGTCAAGACAATGGACAAACTAAAGTGGGAGGCGGTATCTTCAGCTGGTATTATCACTCTCCAAGAGAGAGGAGATGCATTCAGGGACCTCTGCCTAGCAGTTCAAGAAGGTGTGACCTTCTCAAAAACCACAATAGATCGACTGGTTGTCTACAGAGACATGGCAACTGGACTTTTGGTGTGTGGTGGCAGAGTTCAAGTCTTTCATGAGGACCTCAAAGCTGTTCCTCTTTTGCCTTTTGATGCCTGGATTGCAACCTTGTTGGCTCGTGAAGCTCATGATGAGGGCCATGATGGAGTGGCGGGCACCTTGCTGAGGATGAGTAGGAAAGCATGGGTTTTGAGAGGAAGAAGAGTTGCTCAAAGAGTCGTTAACCGATGCGTCTCCTGCAAAAAGGCAAAAGCTAGAGCATGTCAGCAAGTAATGGGCAAACTACCTGAAGAGAGAACGAGACCTTCCGCACCATTTGAGTTCACCGCCATCGATCTCTTTGGACCTTACCAAGTAAAGGACGATGTCAAAAGAAGAGCGTCAATGAAAGTATGGGGAGCTGTCTTCTGCTGTATGGCAAGTAGAGCTATTCACGCAGAGCTGGTTAACACACTATCTACAGAGAGCTTCCTATTGGCATACCAGAGGTTTACAGCACTCAGAGGTCATCCCCGAAAGGTCTGGTCAGATCCAGGAACCAATTTCATTGGTGCAAAACCTGTACTGAAGGATCTGTATGGGTTTCTGGAAAGTCAAGATAAAGCAACCTTGGAAGAGTATGCAGTTAAGAATGGAACACAGTTTGTCTGGAAAGTGCATCCAGCCGATTCACCACATCGAAATGGAGCTGCGGAAGCTGCAGTGCGTATTACAAAGAGAGCGCTCCAGAATCTTGGAAAAGGATCAGACCTCACTTTCAGTGAGTTTTTAACAGCACTTCAACTAGCAGCCAATCTTGCAAACGAACGTCCCATTGATGCAAGAGTTCAGAGCCGGGAGGGCTGCATACAATATGTCACGCCAAACACACTACTTCTTGGTCGAGCCACACAGACAGGGGACTACAAGACATTCGATTTTGCTAGCTACCCATATAAAAGGTTGCGAGAGATACAAACTCAAGTAAATTACTTTTGGAGATCCTGGAGCCAACTTGCTGGTCCAAACTTGTTTGTTAGAAACAAGTGGCATACAGCAGAGAGGAACGTCGCCGTTGGGGACATCGTCTGGCTATGCGATCAAAATGCACTAAGGGGACAGTTTAAACTCGGAAGAGTCATTAGTACAAACTCTGATCCAAGGGGCATCGTAAGGGATGTGAATGTTCGAGTTTCTCCAAACCATTGTGTCCCTGTCCAGAAGTCAACGGTCAAAGAATCTGCATCTTCTGATAGGAAGAGGGTCTGTCAAGGTACTGTGCTGCACAGGGACGTTAGACGCCTTGTTGTTCTTCTCCCGGTTGAAGAGCAGATGGAGGAAGAGTAAATGCTACAAACGACACGGTTGCCAAGCTGTGCGATCTTCAGAGAGGACTACAAAAGATCGAGTGGGAGGTGTTGCGGCAAACCGCGCGTCACCCTGCATTCCATTAATTAGTACCAGGTGAAGCTAATCTGAAATCAGTTGCGCGTGCTCAGGCTGGATAAGGCAACGCACCATTGATGTTGTTTGTGTGCACCGGGAGCTGGCGCTACAGCGGACAGCAGCGTTGGCTTGAGAATTGGAGCCTGATGTCTGTTTTGAGCACTGTGCGGGATTGGGTACTCACCAAAGAAATCTGAAGTGACAGCCGGTAAGATTGAAGCTCTGCTGAAGCAAGAAACACTGAACTTTATGCTTGCTAGTTGCTGTTATTAGCGTGTGAAGCTCTGTGAATCGCTCCGTTGTTCTTGAGTAGCGTATTTTTAATATATGGTGTTTATTGGTGTAGTGTGTTTAAAATATGCCTATTCGTGTATATTGAATGAATCTACTTAGTTTCCTAATTTTGCCTGGTTTAATCTAGTAGCTTAGTGTTTGAAATGTTTAATGGCTTTGATCATTTAATATTAAATCATATGGAATACTGCTTAAACCCATTTTGACATAAATAGAAATAACTTAAGTGATTTGACTATATAGTTACGTGTAGATTGTTTAATTATTAAAATAGTAATTCATTTATGAGAATGGTTAAAAGCATTTATTTCATGATATTAATAAAGCTATTAATGCATTTATTTTGTACTTTAAATGTAGAATAAATTACGGGTGTAATATTATGATTGAGCTGTATGATCCTTGCCACCTTTTAATTGAATGTTTAATGTTTATCAAACTCAAACCCATGTGCAATATATTTATGTTTGGTGGAATATTCATGTTTGAATAGTTAATTAATTTAAGATAATGTATTAGTAGCGCTGTGCAAAAGTCAAATTAAGTTATGTTAAACCTGCCAACTTATGCACTTTGAGTTTTCTTTTGATTTAACACTGTGTGTGCTGTATGTTTATGTCTTTAAAGGTTTTTTACCTACATGAATTCTAATAAATGGATGGAAATAAGTCAAAAGGCCTAATCATTGAGTGGAATCCAGTTGACAAGTTCAGATAGTGAGAACCTATCTCTTTCAAGTGTGGGGAAACGCACAGTCAAACAAACGCTTGACAATATGCATAGAATATATTTAAAATCTATGATCAAATGTAAATCTATGCATATATCAAATTTAAATTTGATTCAAAAGAGAATTGATTTTTGAATCAAATCGTGACCCCAAGAATCTATTTGAATCGAATCGAAAATTTATGGTTTAAGTCATTTCCGCCCTTTTTGGATTTTTCTAAATACAGATTCAGACACAAATAATTTCTACCGATATGGGCTCCGCTGCACATCCCTAATATCTCTTACCTTAATGATTTTGCCAGTCATATTCTGCAAAGTCCCTGATGAAAGATGTGTGAATTCAAAGACATGTTCTTCCTCCGAACAACCTTCCCACTCTTTCTGCTCACCTGGAACTGTGATGTGCATTTTGAATTTTCAGGATTTATCCTGAAACCTGTAAATAAATAAAAAAATATTTTCCAACTGAATAAAAAACAACAACTCTTACGGACCATTTATTTAATTGTCATTCTAACTGCATTCTAATAGGCTTCATCGCACAGTTTACATTTCTCGATTTTCAATTCCCAACCCTATGAAAATGTACGTTACCCGCAGGCGCTTCCACCGACTTAAAATGGTAAATAACAAAATGTTTAGATCATTCTGACCGTATACGTGGTCAGCTAATAACTGTAAAGTTAATAATTAGCTAGAATCCATGTATGCATACAAATAATAAGATTTATTACTTACCAGATGACGAAGTTCCACAGGTCGGCAGAAACAGACACGATCGATGCACTGACATGACAGTCACAGAAAAACTCGTTCAAACTCAAATGCGCTCTCATGCACCCCCCACTGACAGAAATTAATACTGTCATGGTCCCCCATCCTGAAAATGTTTTATGTAGCCTAAAAATAAACGTTGCTATACCAATTTTTCCTGCGAAATTGTGTGTGTTTTTTTTCGCGGTCAATTTGCACTGCTGTATTTAGATTTACTGTAACAGATAATTTCCCAGAATGCATTGAAAATCAACAGTAACATACTGTCAACTGTGTGCACAGTACATAACTGTTGAAAATACAATATAATAATGTGACAACATCTAAATCTACTGTAACTTACTGTACATAGGTTATACAGTAAGAAACTGTTGAGAAAAACAGTATAATCCTGTGAAAACAACAGAAATCATTTACAGTGTAGAGCTGTGTGTAGATCCTGTTCATAAGGGTTTCCTTCTCTTGGAGTTTGTTTCCCTCAAATAATCTCTCATACTCTTTTTTCATGCTGGTTTTGAGCCGGTCTTTGACTCCCTGTAGTTTATCATTCACTGGTTTCTGTAAGTTTGCAGTCTCCTTCAACAGGACTGCTTCTGCATTGTGCTGCCCAGGTTCAGAAGTCACTGCTCCATTACTAAAATCAGGGGTTTGAGTAATGGATCTCTCACTCTTTATAGACACACAGCGGGGTTCTGGTGACGCTGTTCTTATACTCCTAGTTATAATCAGCATATACAGAAAAAAAAGAAAAATCAAACTATTTTTCTTGTGTCTTTGTTTCTGCTTAAGTTATTTTTCAGTCTATTGCTTGTATCAAGTGACTCACCTTAAGTCAGATGTCACTGCTTCATCACTGACTTCAGGGGGCTGAGTTATAGATCGGTTACTCTTCATAGACACACAGCTGGGTTCTACAGATTTTGTTCCCTGTGTTCTCTTTTTATCATTCATTGGTTTCTGTAAGTTTGCAGTCTCCTCCAGCAGGGCTGCCTCTGCATTGTGGTGCCTAGGTTCAGAAGTCACTGCTCCATTAATGGATCTCTCACTCTTTATAGACACACAGCTGGGTTCTGGCAATGCTGTTCTTATACTCCTATTTATAATCAGCATATTTTCTGCTTAAGTCATTTTTAAGTCTATTGCTTGTATCAAGTGACTCACCTTAAGTCAGATGTCACGGCTCCATCACTGACTTCAGGGGGCTGAGTTATAGATCGGTTACTCTTCATAGACACACAGCTGGGTTCTACAGATTTTGTTCCCTGTGTTCTCTTCTCCTCTTTTTCCTTATGGAGACTTTTCTTGTCCTCCATTAAAGCAAGTAAAATTACTCCTGCAGACACATTTATCACCTAACATCACTCAATGGCAGTTACATTTTGTTTTGATGGGTTTAGCCATTCTGTTGACTGTAAGTAACGCTACATGTTAGTAGAAAAAGTTGACATGTACAAGTGCAAGCCTTAGTGCTCATATAGGATTCGTTTCTCAGATCAGATTTTTTTGTTTTTTAATATAATAAATCTGATATTACTATTAATATATTAATATCATATAACATAAATAAATCTGACCAATATCAGATTTGATTGTGAACTGATTACAGTTCTGGGCTGCGTTTCTCAAAAGCTTTGTGAGCTAAGTTGATCGTAGAGACCATCGGTGGTAATGGTTCTACAACTTATTTAGGCTTACAATGCTTTTTATGGAAACACGGCACAGGAGTGACCCGCATGCCCAAAAGAACAATAACAAGACAGTCCACAGCACACTGTCATATGGATGTAAACATGAAGGTTACTTAAGTCAGCATTTACACATTAATTTATATGCTGATGTGCCACAGGAGGAAAATGAAGACGAGGAGAAAAAGAGCAAAGTTTTTCTAGTTTACCCTCAACATTTGCTTGTAAATATTGTGCTGTTTACGTTGCTATGAGAAAAAAACTGGATTTGGGCAACTTATCCTGCGATCTGAATGTAGCCTTATAGTCAGAAGAATGTCTGTTGGGGGACCATCAAAATAAAATGTTACCAAAATGACTTTACAGGATCATAATACCACACTATTTTAAATATTCATAAATGACATAGAGAAGAAAAGAGCACTATAGAGATATTTCCACCAAATATTTAACCATGTCAGGATAATTGTTTTTGGATTACCTACTCATTAGTTAAAAAATGTATGGCTGATATCTGAAGTCATGCATTTTTGGTGCAGCAGTTCAATAATTCAAACTAGTCAATAGTTGAAAATATTCAATCATTTTTGCTCATACGGAATTTAAGTAGAATTGTGTTTTCTTTGCATCACTAATGTATCATAGGCAGATATGTGTTTGCAGTGTACTGTCATTAATCACAAACGACAACACATCTTGGTTTAGTTCAAATTAACCAGATGCTAAAACAAACACAGATTGCAACATCTTTACTTTCTTTAACAAGTCTTGATATATTGTTTATTACTGTGCGTAATCCAAGTTTATTTCCAGAGGTGGGTAGAGTATCCAAAAACTACTCAAGTCAAAATAAAGTGAAGCTGCAGAGTTTTACGTTCAAAGGCAGGTGAAGGGAACCACTGACACAGAAAAGAAAGTGAAAACTCTTCAAGTGCTCGCACTCATAATGCTACTGAACATCTGAACACAAACAACGATCAAAAAATACACATTGCTGGATCTTCTACTGTCTGTTCTCCAAAACGTAATCAAATGCATTTCTGCGCATGTAAACTGGTTAACTGTGCCTAAGCAAAGGCATTCGTTTTGCTTTCACTTGACTGTAGGTCCACGGCCACTTCCCCAACGCTCTTGACGTTCTTAAATTTCCTGTTACGACTCCAAGTGTGACATCTATTCAGACGATTCAGTGCGTGCAGGAAGCTAAACAAATAATTCCAACTGATTCTCGAACCAATTCAGACAGTTTGGCCAACTTGTTTGATCAAGTCTGTAAACAGAATCGACTCAAAAGAGTGATTCATTTGTGAACGAGATGACGCACTTAGAATAAACTACGTATCTCCTAACATGTATTGTATTAAAATAAAGTAACACGTTTTCATTAAGAATGTACTCAAGTTAAAGTAAAAGTACCCAGATTACTCTTTTTAACATTTCCGCTCACAAAAAAATATTCAAGTAAATGTATTTCGTCACTATCCATCTCCATTTATTTCTGATAAACCACGTATAAATATAGGTTGGTTTGAATTTTTTTCTCTTAATTTCTCTTAAAATGAATACATTTTAAGCTAACTGTAACTTTGTGTAACTTCGTTAGACAGTTTCCTCTGATAATAGATCACTCTAAATTGTAATGTGGTCTCATGAATTTTCTGTAAAGCTGCTTTGAAATGATGTGTATTGTGAAAAGCGCTATACAGATAAACATGAATTGAATTAAATTGAAGTCTGATCTGAAATAACCTTTTGACACATTTATTTATTTATTTTTTACGGATTGTTACAAGTAATACGTTTTATTTCTCCACATCATTCAGAAAACAGCAGAACAGGACTCTATGTTTGGAACAATTCTGAAATGATCTAATACTGTAATCTGTTAGAATATTAGAAATTACATCAACTGATTTTACATTTGCTTATAAAGTAAAAATAACGTATATTGCAAATTATGCTTAGTGTCTGTGATTTTAATATGAGAACACTTTATAGACGGTTTCATCGGACGCACGCGCGTAACCAGAGTTACGAGCTGGCCCGAAGTTAACTTCCGGTCTGTATTTGTAATGTGGCGCCGATCTACAAACGCAGTTAAACTTCATCGCAATGATCCAGGCAGAGTGAAAGCATCTGACCCGCCTCGATTTCCCCATAAACGACACAGGTATTTCCATCCGTGTGTGTTAGATTTTTTTTTTACTTTTCCGGAATGAAAATAGTTATAGGCATCCAAGCTGCAATTTGCCTTGAACGCCTCCCCCTTGTGTACACACATTAGTGTGTCACATTTAAGTTTGGCCAAGTAACGTCTGTTTTCTTCTATTAGTCCCAAATAATACTGACTAGACATACTTGCTAACTAATGTAATTTGCGTGTTTCTACAGATGAACTCTGTTGTTATTGATTCAACCGGAAGTTAAGTTTGGGCCACAAACGTTTGTTTATGTTGTTGCCGTTAAAACCGTCTATATTTAATAAACCTTCTCAATTTATGTCTACCGGTGTTCATTTCCCATACCACCCCATAAGTCACCGTGATTTTGCCAAGTAAAACATGGTCCTGGATCAACATATGTTGTTGATCCTGGATCAACATTCCTGTCCCAAAATGTAGTCCTTACCCAATTTCTACCCCTAATCCTAACCCTACCCATAACTTTTCCCTAAAATCAGAGGGTAATGAAAGGTGAATAACACTGATGTTTAAGTACTTAAACATGACATAAACTGTAAACTTGTCCCTCAAATCTGATTGGTTGATTGGAAAGTTGATCCAGGATCAACAAAGATGTTGATCCTGGATCATGTGGTACTTGGTGAAATCACGTTCACCCCATACCATACCATACGACTCAGAGAATCTGCATTTCCATGATCCTTGCCAGGCTTGTAGATGATGTTGTATTCATATGCTCTTAGTGACACAGCCCCTCGCTGGATCCTAGGAGATGACATTTGGGGAACAGATTTTAACAAGGTTTATGGTCTGTAACGATGGTAAACTTCCGACCATTCAAATAGTTAAAGGTGCAGTGTGTAACATTTTTGAGTATTTATTAACAGAAATGCAATATGACATCCATAACTATGTGTTCAGTTGTGTATAAAGAACTTACTTAATAAACCGTAATGTTTTTATTACCTTAGAATGAGGCATTTATATCTACATAACCGCGGGAATCCCCTTCTATGAAGGCCGCCATATTATGACGTCATGTTTCTACCGTAGCCGACAGCGAACAAACAGCGTTACAGAGCGCGTTTCGTCACTACTAGGGGTGGTTAATCGGTCTGATTTCCCGATTCGATTCGATTACGATTATTGAAGTCCCGATTCGATTACAGACGATTTTCGATTATTAACGATTCTCGATTCTCGATTAGCGATTATTGATTTTCCATTTCACAACAGTAAACGAAAATACACTACAAAGTGATTGCAGTATTAAAAAAAGTCAGCTGCTGAATTACTTAACTCTTTTATTGAGTAACAACAACTTAAAGCACTTTCTGTGTCGTGTAGTTATAACTTCAGAATTATTTGTAGCTTATGTTCTGTAGAACACAGAAATTAATACATCACATTGTGACTCATCAAGTTGAACTAAACAATAACAAATAAATGAAAGGCTTATTTCCTTTAGGATCGCGAGCGCGATCAAACTCGTTGTGTGTGTGAGAGAGAGAGGGAGCACGATCTAGCGCGAGAGGGAGCGCCTAGTTTCGAGCGCGATCAAACTGTATGTGTGTGTGTGTGTGTGAGAGAGGGAGACGCGAGCGCGATCAAACTGTATGTGTGTGTGTGAGAGAGAGGGAGACGCGAGCGCGATCAAACTGTATGTGTGTGTGTGAGAGAGAGAGAGAGAGAGAGAGGGAGACGCGAGCGCGATCAAACTCTTTGTGTGTGTGAGAGAGAGTGAGAGTGAGAGCGAGTCGCGGGCGCGGTCAAACAAACTGTGTGTGTGTGTGTGAGTGTGTGTGTGTGTGTGTGGAGAGAGAGAGAGAGGGAGAGAGAGCGAGCCGCGGGCGCCTTTACACGCGCTTGCTAACTGGAACTGGGCGCGTTCGTGACGTTCAACTTTGGGTATAACATTTTTTACAAAAAAAAAAAAAAAAAATCGATTTTTGAAAATGTAATAATCGATTCATACTCGTTCATTACATAATCGCGATTAATCAATAATCGATTTTTTTCACCACCCCTAGTCACTACCTTGAAAGAGAAGCCGCAGAAAGCTAGAAGAAGCTAACGTTAGTCATAAACACTGTGAGTAGTGACTTTTCCCTTGTCAGTGGTGTAAATATGTAGTTGGATTGTTTCATGTAACTTAATTCGTCTCCCTCGCTGTGTTATGGCTTTGCTATGTGGGGATAAATGTGCTGGTTACGTTCATGAGACAGCTGATTAGTAGGCTACTCTTGTCATTGACCGGAAAACAGTTACAGGAATCACCAACCCGTCGATCTTGGAAGCATTTTAAGTCGATCGAGTTTCCAAAATCAGAGAAAAAAGGCTATTGTGTGTAGTAAGTGGTGTCTATTGGGATGCGGAGGCACGCGTGCTGTTATTACAATCACATCATTTTTGCCGCACGCACCTTTGGGCTCATGCGGACGCGTCGAGTATAAACAAGGCTTTAACCAGCTCAGCCACAGTAACAGCTCATATTAGCCAGCTAAACTTTTACTACCCTGTTAGAAAAAATCTATAGTTGCATAGTTTCATGTGGTTCTTCTCCCTCGCTGTATTATGGATTTGCTATGTGGGGAGAATGTGCTGGTTACGTTCGTGAGACAATCAGCTGATTACTATTATTATATTATGTAATAAGACCCTTTAACCTTACCTGACTGTGGCTTGTTAACTTTATCCATGATGTGGTTTATAATGGACTGTGGTACTCCATGTTAGCTGTGGCTTGTTTTACTCTGGCTATGCTCTGCTGTCTTAGACAACAATGTTTGTCCCGTTTTAGCCACCGTAGCTTCTTCGAAAGGGAGGGGTGAGCAGTGGGCTAGCCCTTAGTGTAAACTCACAAACGAACCACTAGATGTCGCCAAAAAGCTACACACTGCACCTTTAAGAAAGCGCTGTAAGCCGAACATTACGGCCAACGCTTCCTTCTCCATCAGCAAATAATTCAGGTCAGTTTGATTTAATTTAAGTGACATAGATCCAATGAGTCTTTCACAAGCATCAGACATCTTCTGCGTAAGAACTGCACCTAGACCATAAGGACAAGCATCACATGATACGAGTCACATCCTTGAGAGGGTGCAAAACTTTGAGAGGGTGCAAAAAAAAGCAAACTTTTTTTTTCACTGCCCAGGGACAAGCATGTGAAGAATCAGTGGCTAGAGTTTATATTTACAACTATCTCACACAAGTATAGCCACCTTGAGCTGTCTTCGCGTTATTTTAATGATGATCGCTTAACAAACACAAATGCTTTCAAGTGTGGATTCGCGAGTCGGCTGATACTGAAGGAAGGTTACAAACATAAAAGCTTTCATGGATTCGAGAGTCGGCTGATACTGAAGGAAGGTTCAATACCAAGTTTATTTGGATCAGCTTCCTCCTCCGAATCACAACCTGTAAGTACTATTAATAATTGTTGCTTTTATGTGTGTGTGTGTGTGTGTGTGTGTGTGTGTGTGTGTGTGTGTGCGTGCGTGTGTGTGTGAGAGAGTGAGAGTTACGCCGGTTTCACACTGCACGCATTAGCAGCGTGTTAGCAGCGCAGGAGCAGTGCATATGGTGAGCGGAAGCAGGACACGCGTGTTTTGCTTTCATACTGGCAGCGTTTGAAATGCGCGGCGTGTTTACAGACAAAGTACTCTATAATGGGTAAGTTGGCATTACTTTATTTCGTTTTCAAATACATTTAAGAGAAAAGACTTGTCAAGAAGCTTATTTTATTAATTAATAGGCTATATGATATAACTTTTGGTTCATCTTTGTTTTTGCTGACTTTGTTTTCTTTTTAAATTGATGAAGGTCATTTGATTGACTGTTTAAAACACAATATATATCATCAATGCACTTTTGTGTAAAACTGCTGTGTATTTTGGCCATGATCAAAGCATTGTCACTTTAATTCACCGTAAGCCGCGCGGCAAAAATAGACCAGACGCCGAAACGATCGCGGCACTGCTGCTCCTGCTCTGCTCCTGCTACGCGCTGACGCGCCGCCTCTGCGTGCGGTGTGAATGCTCTAATCTGTTAACATGGGCGCCGAAAAAAATACGCGCTGCTTACGCCCTGCTAAAGCGTGCAGTGTGAAACCGGCGTTAGAGTTACGCTCAGCAGCTTCTAGGTCTCCAATGTCATTTTTTTTGTTTTTTGAAATATGTGAAATTATGTGAAGCGTATTGTAGTACTGCAGTGCTTTATCAATATGTTTAAGCTTTGGGCTAACGCAAAATATAACTGACTGGGTCATCTGACCAATCACCGCCGATTAGCGTCACGCAAAGGAGGGGTTTGGACAAATGAGTCGTCAAACGAATCATTAGGGAGTCGGTGAGCAAATCAGGTAAAAATAAATGCATATTATAAGACAACAAAAGTGTTTTTTGTCATTGCATGCATGTAAAACTGTTGTTGGGGACTCCCAGAACATTATTAGGAACATTTTAAATGCCATAATAGGTACCCTTTAATAAATTCCCCAGTAGACTGTGTAGTTGCCTTCTTACAGTGCTCAACAATATATCTTTTTGCTTGTCTGCTTTTGTAATATCATTTGCCTCTAAGAAATGTTGCAAAATTTAACAATAGTCTTCCCAAAATGAGATTAATGGTGTGACTGTTCCATAGCTGCCAACTCTCACGCATTGGCCGTGAGACCCGCATTTGAATGGTTTCACACGCGCACACGCCACACCCCCGATTTCTCACGCTGAAGAGTCAAACCGGTCGGTCAAATGCCTGAAAGATGAGTTTATGCAACGCATTCTCATCCTTTAGCGTCATATAGGTGACGCCATATGACATTTCGTCGTATATAACACGTAGCAGGTTTAGGTCTGGAGCAGGGTTACAGTTATGACGCCTTGGGATCTGCTTCTCAAACGCTAAAGGATGCCATGTGCGTCGGATTTAGACGAGCGTCACCTGTATGACGCCTTGGGTTCTGCGTCTCATATTGACGCTAAAGGATGCCATGCAGGGGCGTGGTACCGGGGGGATAAAGGGTACCGAGTACCCAGGGCCCGAGGCAGCTCAAGTCCACTCCAAGCTCAAGTTCAAAGTCCGTTGCCGTTCGCGGAGCTCAAGTCCAAAGTCCGTCGCCGTTCGCGGAGCTCAAGTCCAAAGTCCGTTAGGATGGATAGTATGCACATTGGGACGCAGCTAGAGACTGTGCTTCTAACCCTATCTTGTTTAAACCACGTAGGGCGCGCGAACGGCAGAGAGAGAGACCTTGCGTAATACTGAGAGTAGGTCCGTATGCTGTTCCTACCATGTTGCCCATCTTCTTTTCCAAAGCTCCAACTTGTACGGATTCAGCTTCCTCGCCTTTCAGAAACTTCTTTCCTCTTCAAAAACGTCTTTTGCTGGCTTTAATCCTCTTTGCCAAAATGTTATAACTTACAAGAGACAGATCTGTTCAAAATGGTTAATTTTATTTAGCTGATTACACAGCAAGCAGGACACTTAAAAACATCACAGGTGTATGACATATGCACACACAACAGGCTCTTCTTTGCTACTTCTAAGCCAAGTGGAATAGCATCAGATTGCCCCCTACAGGTCGATCTACAAAAGCTCACTCTACAACACCCTCTAATGTTGGTGTGTTATTCTGTGAGCGATTAGTCAGTGTGTTTACGATGTGCTCCTAAAGTGGTTTTCCTCATGTTTCACGTTCACAGTTTCCCTACTCTAATCAGTGTGTTTTAATAAAAAAAAATTCTATTTCATTGTACTGTTAATGCATTTTGCATGCATTTATGTAAGTGATATGTTATTATTGCGTTATGTAAATTAAGTCAGATGCCCTTGTGAAGTCATTTATAAATATAAAATTACAGAAGCTATACTATACTATATGCTGCTATACTTTAGTCACATTCAGTATCATAATTTGCATAATCAGTGGTGGAAAAAGCACACATATTTTCTACTTCAAGTAGAGAACTTGATTTAATATTACTCAAATAAAGGAGAAGTGCCTACTTATAAATCTACTTATGAATTTGAAGTCAAAGTGCATGTGGACTACTGAGAGGGGTAAAGGATCAGCCAATCAAAGAATATACTTATATTCTTATTCTTACTTATATAAAAATATGTATTCTTACATGTAACAAGGAACTACAGACTTTTCAGTGAAGATGACAGTGTTTGTAAACCATTTAAAAGGTTATTAAATAAAGTTTATTTTCCGCAAGTTTGTTTTTACGTCAAAATAATAACTTACTTTAGTTACAACTTTGTTTCTCCACCTCAACGAGTGTCATTAATTGTGCAGTTTTCTTCTTTTGTGTAGTTCTCGAACCACCAGCCGGTCACGTGATTATCACTTTCTGTGGAGATGCAAGGCTCTTGCCCACAAATAATATCTATAACAAACTGTGCAGTGTTTTTCACAATAAAATGTTCCAGATAACTAAACTGCATTAAGTACATAATTTGTTATTAGCAGATTTTAAGTTTACCAATTTAGTATACTAAAAATTCCAATTGCAAGGTATTTATATTATACATAAATATATAAATGTATTTGTAGCATACTTAGCCTAAAATAAATATATTTCAAGTACATTTTAGTATTTTTTTTTTAACTAGGGTAGCATAAGTGATACCTGAGTTACTGTTATACTGTCTTATATGTTTATAAATCTACTTAAAGGTGCTGTAGGCAGTGGCTGCCTTAAGCATCTGGGGGCCCGTTTCAATAACTAATATGGGGCCCTATACCCACATAAAACATAAACATAGAGCAGAAAAGGCAAGGATTCCTGTTGGTTTGCATCAATTTTATATTATTTTATTACGTGCACTTTCAGCTTCATGAACAGGCAGCTCAACATATAAATAATCCAACCTTATTTGATTAAAACTACATGTATACAGCGTTTACGTTGGAATATGCCTCGCCCTTAAATTTCTATTATTTGAAGTTAACATTATACAATATACATTGACCTACTACACCACAAAACTAGTTGAGGATAAATTCTTTAAAATTTGGGAATCCGTTACGGACGTGAGCGCTCTGAAAGCGGCACTATAAGATGCTTTAAAACTTTCAGAGACCTCAAACAGAAAGCACAAAGACTTTCTTTAAAGTGAATTTCGTTTTGTATTAATTGTATCTTAATTTTAATCAATGTTTCATCAACCAATTGCCTGGATTTAATAAATAAGTAGTAAATATAGCAGATATAGCCTATAGGCTAATCACGAAACGGAGCCGCCGGCGCGTGAACTGCAGCGCGTCTCCTAAATTAACCGAAACTCAGCCTACTTTCCTCACAGACCGGAGAAATATATCTAAAATGTCTACTTCTAAAAAGAACATTTCAAAACGAAAGAAAACAGACTGCTCTCTGTTTATGTAATCCGTATGAAATCTGCATTTCTCTCTGGCGCGTTTACTCTTAAAGTAGCACGTATAACGCGTTCTCGCGCATTCATGTTATGTGCATTTTTTTGGGAAACGCTCGTGGAATTGCAGAGAGCGTTCGTAACCTTGCACGTAGAGGGTGCTCTTAAGAGTGAATATACATCGTTATCGGGAAACCCGGCCCAGAAACTTTCGTTTCACAACTTCGTAGCTCGTGGTCAATCTACCTTGGATGGTTTAGACATGGCTGAAAATCAATATCCTACGGAGAAAATGAATGGGATTTTGCTGGTCTGTTGGGGGCCCCCTTGGAGGGAGGGGCCCGTTTCAATTGAAACGGGTGAAACATAGGTAAGGCCGCCACTGGCTGTAGGACATCTGGGAAAATGCTAACTGTAGCCAGATAGCACTAAAAGTGTACGTCCCATCCTCCCAGCAAATCGCCGTCCAAAGCCTTGCCTCCTGAAAGCATGAACGCGCACAGCCAAGAAGACCGGAGACAACGTTACTGCAATAAACTACATCATGTGTAATTCATCGAGGAGAACATTTTACAGTACAGTTAGTAACAGTACTACAAAACTGTCAGTGTGTAATAATACAGGGTAATGACAGGGTTTCCACGATGAGAGTCTGCTTGGCTCCGATGAAGATAGATAGATCGTAGATCCTTTGCCAGTGCCACTTGTTGTCGGTTCAGAAGGAAAGTTAGGTTGTTGCTGTTTGCCTGTTATTCTTGCTCTGTCTGCACAGCATATACGTGAACAGCCTGAGCACAGTAGTATGCAAACACACATTGACCGACAGGGAAGACGTGCTATAGGACCGTTCGGACCAAACACAACGATTGAACGAACATTTTATGTTTCCACAGAGGACAAATATTTATAAAAAATACATTTAGACCGCTTAACAGACTGATTGCTATCAGGATATGAGGAGTCTTTCAACCAGCATAACAAAAAATGAGTCTGCAGAGAATCACCTACTTTAAGTGATCCTTCATTGTCAATGAAAACTACGTGTATCTGATCAGTCTCTGTCCAGAAGGAGGCGCTACATGATCATCAGAGGTTGAAGAGGAACTAGATATCCTTATCCAGCATGGAAAGTCTGGTCTAATACGGTTCAAACTAATGATTTTGTGTGCTAAAACACTGTTGTGAACTTTACTGTATGTCTAATGTTAACATAAAACATATTCTCTTTAAAGATTGGAACCAAATAAGTGATATTAAAATAAAATTAACTTAAAGCCACTTACAGTTCATTAATGGATGAGTAAACTGACAGTATAAATAGATTGAACTGGGTTTTGTCAGTTGAACTGTGTGATGGATACAGGACACAAAACACTGCAGATTTACAATAAAACATTGCCGTAACGGTACATTTGGAGGAACCAGTTAATTCACTTTTGTCTCACACACAATCCTGAGAAAACAGGAGGATCTCAGTGACTCTTGCAGAGATTCTTCTAGACTTATTATGGTTTCACCGGCCTCCTGTGATGCTTACACAACACTCTCTGACATCTGAAGCATGACGAGTAACTACTGATGAATGTCTCTATGATTTCCAAAAATCTTCTCTATATTCTGTGCTGTATTTGTGTGTCTGCTATCTGTCAGTCAAGAGATGAAAACTGCTGGAGTTTCTTCACACATCAGAAGAGTAAAGACTGTCATACACACAGAGTTTGGGTTGTCAGTGAAAATTTAATAGATGTCTAAACCATCACCCAAGAATAGACTAGTCATCAATTAGACAACATGTCAGAAATGAAACCAAACACCTTGTAATCACTGTTGACTTTGCTTACATGATGGAATATCATGCATCTCGCAAGGTATTTTTTGGCAAAAACGACATGTAATGCTGGGTAAAAGGAAACAAACTGAATGTCTTAAACTTTACTGTAAATGAAAAGTACATGACAGTGCTGATTCAATAAAGACATGTTTTTTTCTTTAATTCACACTTGTTCTTTTATTATTTAATAGATCTAGTGTTTTAACAATTCATGTTTTACAACAATTTGTTTACAATTTTTACATTACTAAATTTTTCATTTACTAAGTCTGTAGTTACATTATTTCCTCAACAAATTTTGAGGAATTATTTGCATTATTTCTTTAAGAATAATACAATAAATGTTGGTAAAGTAATATTGTTGCTTTTGTGTATTTCTAACTAAATTCCTCTCAGCTCCCTTCAAATACAAAAAAAATATTAAAATGAATTAATACGCATAAATAAGACGTCCACAATTATTTGTATATAGTTTTTTCAAACAAAGTGGTGGCATGATTCTTGCAGACAATTATTAAAGGAAATTCAGGGTGGAGGGATTGGAAATGTTTAGATTTTATTGACTATTCTTGGGGGTTTTTTTTCAGAACATCCTTCCAGGCCATTATACATTTTACAACCAAAAGTTATAAGCCATAAATAAATACAGTACAGTAACATTTCAGCACATAATGAACAGACAGAGAATTAAGTAGAATTAATTGTGTACAATTGTTAGAAATTAGTAAAATTTAGATGCTTTTATCGTTACCTTTTATCTTAACAAAATGACTTTTTTGAGAAATGTCCCCATGCCAGTATGAATGTGCATATTCAATCATTGTCTGTGTGCAACTTGCGTGAGAAGAGAAATATTCAGTGTTACAAGTCAACTCCATGCTGTACTCAGTCTACCTTGGCATGTAGGCCTGTGTTTGTTGTTACATTTTACACAGAGACAGTTCAGACTGGAAAACCTTAAATCCAGCATAGAGGGGTTCAGTGAATGTGGTGTTGAATGTGTGTAAGTGTGTGAGTGTGTGTGTGTCAGAGACGCTGTAGAAAGACAGTGTGCCGGACAGCCAGTCCAGATACACTCCTACTCTCTTAGATTTTGATACATGGATTGGTATGTTGTTGCTCACATTATTGTGCCAGACAACAAATCCATTACTAGTGCAGAAAAGGCACCAGGATTTGTCATTGTATCCAAACTTGCAGAGAGTACCTTCTTTCCTGCTGATTCCTTTATAGGCCACTGCTATACGAGCCCATGAGCCCCGTTCATCGTCCCCAAGGCCCCATTCAACCTCCCAGTAACAGCGTCCAGTCAGACTCTCTCGACACAGAACCTGAGGATTATCAGCAAATCTCTCTGGATGATCAGGATACGGCTGCTTCTCTTTCACATATTTGATCTTTCTGTTCCCCTCAGACAGAATGAGATGAGTGTTTGCTGTGTTTGGATCCAATGTGAGATCACAGGCATCTGAACACAAGAGTACAAATAAAAATAGTTTATTTTTTCTTATTTGTTTTCATTAAATGTACAAGAGTGTGTCAGAGAAAGAACCTACATTTTCGTAGTCCTGATTTTATCCTGAAGGACCCTCCATGATCCAAACTAAGAAGATACACAAACATTTATACAAAACTAATTGTAAGTAGTTGCAATAGATATTCACATACAGACTATTAATATAGAGCATATAATATATAGCACATATCTCAATACATATTGTTCCAAAGCAACTTCACAGAGCTGCATGTCTCAATTTATTGAGAATTTTGATATCTTGATATGTTCAGGCCCCAGCGAATAGCTTTAAAGGAAATATACTGTATTGTTTTTGAGCCCCTAGTGAACAGCCAATGGAGATAAAATGATTTGATATATGCATATAATTGTAAAACAAATTATTTGTTTTACAAAGTTAATTTGCCCATATAATTTTTAAGCTTTAAAGTTAAGCATATTTGGCTTGCTCTCAGCACTGGAGGGGCTCGAGGAAGCAGCTTCAACTCAAGTTTACTCCCCAGTGGGACTACTAATGTTTGGATGAGAAGTATGGTAGCAAGATGCCTAAATTATGTTGGTGGAGTTGGGGAGATGGAGGGATGCCAAAACAGCTGACCAGAGCAAGAGGAGAGCCTGCTTATATGCTCCGGCAGTTAATTGAAAGATTAGATGGGTTCACCCTATCCAAAATTACGTTTGTGAACTTCACTTCGTTGTAAATTATTTGCATTCATTACATCTGTAACCAATAGTTCGAGTTCTTAACTTGTACCCCACATACTTAAGTATCTGCAGTGAGCAGTGTGGATCCTTCAATTTTTCAGAGAGCAGCAGGTCTCCTGAATCTCCTGGGTGATTGTAGCTCAGATCCAGCTCTCTCAGGTGTGAGGGGTTTGAACTCAGAGCTGAAGACACATAACCACAGCCTTCCTCTGTCACCATACAACCTGACAACCTACAGGAACACACAGTCAGATCATCTACAGACACACATCAACAGTAAACGTGTTGTTTTAAAGGCACCATGAATGGCTCAATGTAAAAGTCAAACCTAAGTATCTTCAGCTGACAGCTTGGACTCTTCAGTCCATCAGAGAGCAGCTTCACTCCTGAATCCTGCAGGTCATTGTTACTCAGATCCAGCTCTTTCAGGACACCGTTTGAAGAGCTGGATGACAAACTCTCACAACACAGAGCAGTGAGATTACAGCCAGCAAGACTGAAAGATATGATATTTATTTTTTTAACTGCATTCTACAATTAAGATTTCAATAATATCAGCATCATTTTGTAAAAAGACTTTTAAATAATCAAAATATACTTAATATGTATAAGTCATCACAACAATTGTGAAAATATTTAGAAACTCTTCCATGTAATACATTATTAATCACTCACAGGGCTTTCTGGCAGTTGATCACAGATGGTATCAGTCTTCTTCTACCCTCATCTGATGTGTTGTATTTCTTGAGGTCCAGCTTATCCAGCGGCACCTCTGACATCTGAAGCATGTAGGCGATTGTTGAGCAGTGAGCAGGAGAGAGTTTCTTCTCTGAGTGTTTGTCTGATTTCACAAACTCCTGTAACTCTCTGGACAGAGACTGATCTTTCACTTCCAGCAGACAGAGGAACAGATTGATGGATCTTTCAGCAGAGAGTTCATGTCCATCTTTGATCTTCTCTTTAATGTACTGTGTGGTTCCCCTGATACTCTTTGAGCTGTTCTCTGTGTGTGTCAGTAGATCCTGTAAGAGTCTCTGATTGGACTCCAGTGAGACACCCAGCAGGAACCGCAGGAACAGATCCAGCCGTCCATTCTTACTCTCAATGGCTTTATCTACTACACCTTTAAGCAAACTTTGTACTGAAGCAAAATTCTTCAGTTTCTCCATAGTTGTATTCACGTGGTAGTAAAACACATGGAAAGCAGCGAGAAACTCCTGAACGCTTAGATGAATGAAGCTGTAGACTTTCCTCTGTTGAATCACAGATTCCTCCTTAAAGATCTCAGTGCAAATCCCAGTATACACTGAGGCGTCAGTGACGTCTATGCCGCTCTCAATCAGGTCCTCCTCATAGAACATCACATTGCCCTTCATCAGCTGTTTGAAAGCCAGTTCAGCAAGTTTCACAATCAATTCTCTGTTGGACTGCAGGAGTTTTTCTGGATCTCTCTCTTCATACTTTTGATTCCTCTTGTTGATCTGAATCAGCAGGAAGTGGATGTACATTTCAGTCAGAGTTTGAGGGATTTCTGCACTCAGATCTTCTTCCAGGAGCTTCTGAAGCACAGTGGAGGAGATCCAGCAGAAGACGGGTATGTGGCACATGATGTGGAGACTTCTTGCTCTTCTGATGTGTGAGATGATTCTGCTGGCTTGATGCTCGTCACTGATTCTCTTCCTGAAATATTCCTCCTTCTGAGGCTCATTGAATCCCTGAATCTCTGTCAAACGGTTGATGTAATTAGAGGGGATCTGATTGGCTGCTGCTGGTCTGGAGGTGATCCAGATGAGAGCAGAGGGAAGCAGATCTCCTTTAATGAGGTTTGACATCAACACACCCACTGATGAAGTCTCAGTCAAATCAGAAACTTTCTGAGCATCTGAAAACATCAGTGTGAATCTGCTCTCATCCAGACCATCCAAGATCAACACAATTTTACACTGCTCATAAATCTTTGAGTCCATATCTTGAAGTTCAGGATGAAAGTCCAGCAGAAGTCTGTGAAGACTGTACTGATGATCTCGGATCAAGTTCAGCTCTCGAAATGGAAGCACAAACATGAAATCTACATCCTGATTGGCTTTTCCCTCGGCCCAGTCCAGAATGACCTTCTGCACAGAGACGGTTTTCCCGATTCCAGCGATACCTTTAGTAAGAACAGTCTTGATGTGCTGTTTCTCCTCACATCCTGGTTCAAGTGAGATGTCTTTAAAGATGTCATTACAGTAGATTTGAGTGTCTTGTGAATGTTGTGATTTGTTGGTTGTTTTCTCCATCTGTAAAACCTCATGTTCTTCATTCACTCCTTCTCTCTCTCCCTCTATGATGTAGAGCTGTGTAAAGATCCTGTTCAGGAGGGTTTCATTCTCTTGGAGTTTGGTTCCCTCAAATAATCTCTCATACTTGTTCTTCATGCTGGTTCTGAGTAGGTCTTTGACTGTCTGTTCTGGTCCATCGCTAAAACTAATGAGTTTTAAGTCTTTACTCCTTACAGACTCTGATCTCTGTCTAATCCTCTCGCTGATAATTACAAAAAACAAAAGGGCATTAGAGAACTAGTTATATTGTATAACGGGAATGCACCTATCATGAGTAGTGGCTGTAGTGATCGCACGAGCCAGGAGAATCCAAACAAACACTTCTTTATTAATCAATTAACATACAGTAGATCACAGGAGCAAACTAACACATAACCATGAAAGATACCAGACAATGAAACAAAGGAAACTGGTTGCCGGTGTGATCACCTCGCTTTTTTTCTTATGTGTGCAAAAGAGTCTCAAATAACACCATCGATTTTTGTTCATCATTATACATCATTCAAAACTGTTAACCCTCTGGGGACCAGAAATGTGCCTGCGTTAGCAATGCAAAATAAACTCAAACTGCTCTGTTAATTTTGATCTTTCATTTTCGTGTTATACATCAATCGATCCTGTTTAGTTTCTATTTTTTTTCTGTATACTCACAATAAAAATAAAGTGTTTTGCTTTTTTCCAAATAAAGAAAAATGAACATGATGCGAGTTCTGCACTCTCTGTCAGCGAACTCCACTTTGAAACGCGTTCGGAAATCATCTGTAACTCCACGAAAATTCAGTCAAACAGGCAAACATACCCACGGGCATAAAGCTAGAGATCGCATCTTTTAAAGGAAGTAATTTATATTAAAAACAAATATTCTCAGCTTCTGTAATCTCTATGAAAATAGAGCGGTTCCAGTCGAGCTCATTACGAGCTCATTGACTTTAATTCGTTCACGCCTACTCCCGGAGCGCGCTATTCACAAGATAATTTGTTAAGCCATCTATGTAAAACAGGTAAACGCCCCCAAGCAAATGCATTTAAGGCTTCAAGTTTCATCATTCAGTTCACCTGCGCGTTGGGAAGATCATGGCATGATACACCGTTGTGGAAGCTCTTCAGCTCATCCTGGATACTAGCGACGAAGAATCTACATTTTCATCAGAAGAAGAGCGCGACTGACGACCGTTTGTATTTTAAAGAGCGACTTGATCCAGCCGTGAATAGAATTTCGGATGAGTAAGTATTTAGTCTTACTTCCATTAGTTGACAAGCTATTCAATATAAACATGTAGCTTACATATTATACTGGGTGGACTATTTTCCACTTGCCATCCAGAGTATTGACATTTGATATATTCAACACGATCTAATGAAAGTGCATATCTATACCATGAATTTAATATCTCGTAGGCCTACCATTTCAAAATCAAAAATGTTTTTGTTTTTAGTGCATATGCTACGCACTGTAAACCCCAGTTAGGAAATTTGTATGTGTAAATGATATGTTTAGATCATTATGTATGAAAGCTAGAATTTAGAAGTTATTTTAGAAAATAGGCCTACTAGATGTTTAGATTATATTTTGACTTGTTTAAATGCTGCCTCATTATTATCATTTACGATGCATAATCGCATATATCAGTTGTAAATGTGTGTAAATGTGCTGAAATGTGTAAAAATACCCAGTTAATGAATTGCGCAAATGTGTTTGTTTGCGGTGTGCCTCTCTGGTAATGGCCCATTGACACGCATATTAGGCTTATTGCACAAGTCTAAAATTATTTACATCAGTTATTCATTATAGACTAATGCTACTATGGTTATATTTATGTAATAATATTCCTCAACTTTTTTAAAAGGAATGTAGCTTCATCACTACCTCCGCCTGCAACTCGGAGTGCGCTTAGCAACACAGTCAGAAATCAGAAAGAGTAAGTACATATTTACCTACAATTTTACAGATGTTAGTTCAATTTTGTTTATACTTAGTGTTAAGGCATTAAGATTTATTTTTCCTCTTTTTAGTCAATTTTAGCATGGGTGTGTTATTCTAAGTATGTGTGTGTGTGTGTGTGTGTGTGTGTGTGTGTGTGTGTGTGTGTGTGTGTGTGTGTGTGTGTGTGTGTGTGTGTGTGTGTGTGTGTGTGTGTGTGTAATTAAATCGCAATTTTAACCAGAAAAATCTACAATGCATGCCCAAAGTCGTGCAGCCATATAGTTTCTCTTGATATCAGCATGTTCACAGGTGTTTATTAATTTTTTTACAGGGACGAGATGCCACTGATGAGTCCTGCTGACTTCAACATTCACAGGAGACTGTACATGAACATGGTAAAATGAAAAATCAAACACCTTGAATGACAGGTATGTACAATGTTTCAGGAACGGGACAATGTTGTGTGACTGTGCAAGCCTCTGTCTTTAGATCAGTGTGTTTACTAATGTGCTTTTTTGTCCTTTGTTGTGTATCTTTGGATTATGTTGTGTTGTAAATAAATCCAAACAATCTAAAAGCCATTATTTTTTAAATCTCCTCATTCTTTGTGCAAGGCTCCTAATGAAATGGCCTGATAGCACCTAATAGGGCCATTATGGGAGGGTCTTTGTCTTTCTCAGGTGTGAAATGCCACACACAGGGGTTAAAGTGGGCCGGAACGGTCCGGAACTGCGTTCCGGCACCTCAGATTAATTAATTAATGAATTAATGAATTAATGAATTAATGAATTAATGAATTAATTAATGAATTAATTAATTAATTAATTAATTAATCTCAACGAATCTCACTGGTCCCGAGATGGGCCGACTGACCGATCAACCTCCCTTCCTCCCCGCTGAACGCGAGCTATTACAAATGCGTGAAATGCACTCACAGTGGTTGAGCGCGGTAAAGTTAGTTTTAGTTTTAGGTTCGATATTTCGCCGGACATTTGTTTTCCCTTGCCACTGTTCAGCACGGGTCCCCACCATCAATAGCAGGATTAGTTTGAACATTATGTAACCATTATCGACATTAAATATTCGTTCAAAATCACCTACGTCACGTGCAATAATGCTGCATTTATACCTGAGAATGCTTTGATGCGTTTCTACAACGCATGTCTAAGGGAACGTCTGCCAATTCCACCAACTGCGTTAAACGTAGCCTACAGTATAATTTGTATTATTTCAAATTACTTTTCAAATTCCAAAGCTTGTAGAAGGTTCCTATTGGCAATGCTGATCTAGCCTTGAGTAATTAACTTATCTAAGAAAATGATTCATAAAACTCATCAGTTGAGCCTATGTTTACTTTCTTCACTGACAGACGAAAATTAAAAGACTCACTAAAAGTTCAGCTTTAGGAGGGGAAGAAATATGACAGGATAAGGAGACTGAGAGAAAAAGAAAGATTAAGATGAGAGAGCAGGTATTGACAAATAATCTAATGCACACTGACTGACATGGTTTTAAAGTTATTTATTATCCATTTTTGGGCCTTAAAAAGTCTTAAATTGCACAATTTTCTTGGGGGACCATGCCCCCGAACCCCCTTAACTGCCTAACATTTAAATGCACATGGCAGTGGGGTTAATGTGGGCTGATGTGGCTACAGTGCCAGGGCTCAATATTTGTCCCAGTGTTCAGCAATTTTAACAGTATGGTTAAAATATCAAGTAAATAAGTATTGTGATACTTGGTGCCATAGTGACACTCTTGTCCCAAAAAGTATTGCTATACCACAATAGGCCTACTCAGTATGTTGTCCCACGGTGAGTCATTTTTCCCTGTTGCACCTACACAAAATTTGACGGTTCCCCCACATACCAAATCCCACTTTAACCACTGGCCATATTAATGAGAGATCACGCCTCCTCGCATAAAGCTCTCTCAAACAAAACACGTCATACACAATCTAAAAGACTTTTTATGACTTATCTGAATGAGTAGTCATGATGATTCTCACAGTTTTGGAGCAAATATTCTAGACTATGTGATACAATTTTCAAATCTTGTGAAGAAATAAACAATATATGTTCTCTTTCATAGGTTCACTCAACGCTGCGGAAAGCGCAGTGGGATATCCTCTGGATGTGCCGATTGCCTGAAGCCCTATAGAATCACGCCAAATCATTGGCTGATGGCGCTCGCGCAAAGCTGGCTCCGCCCGACGCTCTTACGTCGTAGCATGATGAACGCGCGCGCGCCAATCTCTCCTCAGATTTCTCTGCCTTCACGAAGCGGTCACATCTTGCCCTTCGTTCGGTTTTTCTGAGCCCGAATTCTTCTAATTCATCTACAGCTTTCGTCTCGACACTTCAGCGACTGGTATAAGTGGAACTCTGTTCTCCTTACAGTGAAGTGTCATGGATTATCGACGGTGCTCACCGCCATGCGTTCGTTTTATCTCGAACGACGACCCTCACAGTAAGTGTGTTAAATGTATGGGTTTTTCGCATGCGCGTGAGGCTGTATTAGGATTGTCAAAATGTAAATTTTGTGACAATCTCCTTCTCAAAACCCTCCGCTCTAGACTCGCGGTTTTTGAGAAGGAGTCATTCGTTCCCCCCCGTCGCGCTCCCGAGACTGCTGAGGCCTCTTGTGGATCCGCGACCTGGGGCTCGGATGTTGAACTCGAGGATATTGAGTACGAGCAGACGGGCCTTGCCCTTTCTCTCCCTCCCTCTCCCGAGCACGCACGTGGCGCGGTTGAATTCGCGCATGATTATTTATGCCCCAGCCCGGGAGCCCGCGAATCGGTTTCTTTCGGTCTGGATGACGTGATTTACACTGCAGCTTCCGACTCCGAGGATTTCGGGCCTGCTTTAACTGATGACGTTATCCCGCCTAGCGGCCAGGATGCGCGGCCTACTCCGGCCTACACTGAGCTTATTGACGTTCTTTCGCGCGCTACAGAGAAGCTCTCTATTGATTGGCCTGATGAGCCCCGCGAGTCTCAGTCGTCCAAACTCGACGAGAGGTTCCTGCGTGGCCCACACTCTAGGCCAGAGCGAAGAAAGCTGCCCTTTTTCAGCGATCTGCATCACGAGATCTCCAGATCCTGGAAGCAGCCTTTCTCAGCGCGCCTAACTAATGCGGCAGCCGCTGACTTCACCAACCTTGTGGGTTTTGTGGAGCAGGGTTATTCCGCTATTCCAGCGGTCGAGGACATGCTGGCTAACCACCTCTCCCCGTCGTCGGCACCGTCCTGGAAGTCGCGTCCCCTTCTTCCTTCCAAGGCTTGTAGGACTACTTCCTCCCTTATTGGGAAGTCTTACATGGCGGCTGGTCAAGCAGGCATGGCCCTGCATACCATGGCCATCCTTCAAGCCTACCAAGCGGACGTCTTGAAGGACTTGGATGAAGGAGAGGGACTGACGCCCGAAGCTGTCAAGGAGCTTCGCAAAGCCACAGATCTGGCCCTAAGAGCCACCAAACACACTGCTCGGGCTGTGGGTCGCTCTATGGCGGGCTCGGTTGCCGCAGAGGGCCACCTCTGGTTGAATCTCACGGAGATCCGAGACAAGGATAAGAGTTTCCTCCTGGATGCCCCTATCTCCCACTCAGGTCTTTTCGGGGAGGCAGTCAACACGGTGGTTGAGAAGTTCCGTGCCGCTAAGTCTCAGTCAGCCGCGTTCAGGCAGTTTATGCCCAGAAGGGTTAGAGAGCCAAGGGACTCCAACCCTCCTCCTTCCCTAACCCGAGAACGCTCGGCTCATAGGGCTGAATTCCCTACTAGCAGGGGTGACCCGGCTCACCACCCGCCATCTTCGGTCTGGGGAGCCCGAGGTCGTCCGTTTCCCCGCCAGCGCCCTCACAAGCGTCTTCAGCTGAAGCGGTCCAACAAATCGGCCGCTCCAGCCTCATCGAGCCGTTCCTGACCCGCAGGTCAGAAGAAGGAGAGCCTCACCAGATTTGCGAGCTTGGGACAGACCGTGCAAGCGTTTCTGCCCTCCTCCAACCGGCTCTCCTCCTCCAACCCTGCCACCTTCGCCACCCAGCGTGTTTCGAAGTGCAGGTCCGGTTTCACTCTCTTCACTCAGTCCGGCGCAGGAGGAAGGAGACGCGTCTCGCTTTCTCCCCTCGCTCTCGGTGCACGTTACACTCGCCAATCGCTGTCTCGGAGGCACAGTTCGTTTTCCTCTGGAGCAGGCGGGCCCCGTTTCTTCTATCCAGGTGGTGGTGCCCCCCAGGACGTGTCAGGACGCCAAGTGCTCTCCTCCACGGTCAACCACGCCTCCCCATGGGAGCCAGCGCGACACCCAACCTCAGGTATGTCCCTTGCACTGCAACACTCCTCTCCCTCTATCACATTTCGTTCAAGAATGGGAGCGTTTACCAGGGGTATCGCCTTGGATCCTTCGCACAGTTCGGCTCGGCTACACGCTTCAGTTCTGTCGCAACCCCCCCTGCTTCAACGGGGTCTTTCCTACTGTAGTCGACAGCGCCGCTCAGGCTTCTGTACTACAGCAGGAGATTTCATCCCTTCTGCTGAAGGGGGCGATAGAAGAGATTCCTTCGGAGGAAGTCGAACAGGGCTTCTACAGCCGTTACTTCCTGGTCCCGAAGAAGGGAGGCGGCCTGCGACCGATACTAGATCTTCGCCGGTTGAATTTCTCTCTTTACAAAGGGAAATTCAAAATGTTGACGCTGAAGACCATCATATCTCATATCCGGCTGGGGGACTGGTTCGTGACAGTAGACCTCAAGGATGCTTATTTCCACATCCAGGTCGTACGGCGACACAGGAAGTTTCTCAGGTTCGCCTTTGGAGAAAGAGCGTACCAGTACAAGGTCCTCCCCTTTGGCCTCGCTCTAGCGCCAAGGACGTTCACAAAGTGTATGGATGCTGCCCTGGCCCCGCTGCGGCTCCAGGGCATCCGTATACTCAACTACCTGGACGATTGGCTCCTTTTAGCCCACTCCAGAGAGTTGGTGACTCAACACAGGGACATTGTCCTCCGTCATATTCAGTCCCTCGGTTTGAGGTTGAATACGGAGAAGAGCGTTCTTACTCCAGCTCAGAGCACAGTTTTCTTGGGGGTATGCATGGACTCCGTTCTTATGCAGGCCCGTTTGGCCCCTGCACGGATTACCAGTCTGGTGACATGTCTGTCCCGCTTTGCGCTAGGCCAGCATGTTTCCGTGAGCACCTGCCGCAGGCTTCTGGGCCTTATGGCCGCGGCCTCCCCTGTGCTACCTCTAGGGCTACTCCACATGAGACCTTTTCTGTGGTGGATGAAGCTCTCAGGGGCTCGGCCCACGGGGCCAGCCCTTCGCCTATTGAAGGTGTCGCGCAGTTGTTTTCGCGCCCTGTCAATCTGGCGGGACCCCTTTTTCCTTCAGAAAGGAGTCGGTATGGGTGCGGTAGTCCGTCGCCAGATGGTTACAACGGATGCCTCTCTGACCGGCTGGGGAGCGGTTTTCGAGGGCAGGCCAGCGTTTGGGGTTTGGACTGGCGAGGCCCTCTCGTGGCACATAAACAGCTTGGAGCTGAGGGCTGTCTTCCTGGCTCTTTGTCACTTTCTCCCTTTCCTCGAAGGACACCATGTCATTGTCAGAACGGACAATATGGCAGTAGTGTCCCATGTAAACAGACAGGGGGGTTCACGATCGCGCACCCTAGACAGGCATGCGCGTCACCTTCTCTTGTGGTCCCAGGGCAAGTTCCTCTCTCTGAGAGCAGTTCATGTCCCGGGGATTCTGAACCTCGCAGCAGATTTCCTGTCGAGGCAGAAACTCAGGTCTGGGGAATGGATGTTGAACCGCCAGACGGTGGCCCTGATCTGGGAGGTGTTCGGAAAAGCGGAAGTGGACCTCTTTGCATCTCGGGAGTCGTCCCAATGCCCGCTTTGGTTCTCTCTGAGCCCTCCAGCTCCGTTGGGGATAGATGCGTTCGCCCACCCTTGGCCGATGCAGAAACTCTATGCCTTCCCGCCCATCAAGCTGATACAGGCGGTTCTGTCCAGAGTGAGGGAGAGCGGAGTCCGCCTCCTTCTGGTAGCCCCATTCTGGCCGTCCCAGCCATGGTTTTCCGAGCTGATCCATCTGTTGGAATCCTCCCCCTGGGAGATCCCGGTCAGGGAGGACCTGCTTTCCCAGCTTCAGGGCAGGATATGGCATCCTCGCCCCGACATTTGGAAGCTGTATGTTTGGCCTATCAGGGGCCATTAGCTTTAAGCTTTGATCTCCCAACTGATGTTCAGGAGACCATCGCGAGTGCTAGAGCCCCTTCAACGAGGAGGCTGTATTCCTCCAAGTGGAGGGTGTTTGAGGCATGGTGCTTAGCACATTATAGGAATCCAGTTAGCTGCCCAGTAGGCTCAGTGCTGGAATTCCTGCAGGAAAAGTTTGCTTCCGGAGCAGCTACTACCACTCTCAGAGTATATGTCGCAGCTATAGCCGCTCATAGAGAATCGGATGAGATTCCCTTGGGTAAACTGAGGTTAGTTTCGGCCTTCATGCGTGGGGTTAGGCGCCTGAGACCGGCTCGCCCCCCTAGTGTTCCCTCGTGGGACCTGTCAGTCGTCCTGGAGGGTTTGACAAAGGCCCCCTTTGAGCCCTTGGAGTCAGCCCCTGAGCGGATTCTGACTCTTAAGGTTGCTCTTTTATTGGCTTTATCTTCAATAAAGCGGATGGGGGATTTGCAGGCTCTTTCTATTAGTGAGTCATGCTTGGACTTCGCCCCTGGCCTGGTTAGGGTTACCTTGAGGCCGAGGTCGGGGTATGTACCCAAGGTTCTTTCCACGGCGTTCCGCTCTCAGGTTGTTAACCTTAATGCTTTCCACCCTCCTCCTTTTGCCTCTGAGGAAGAAAGGAAACTTAACTTGCTCTGCCCGGTCCGTTCTTTGAAGATGTATGTAGATCGCTCGGGCGGTTGGAGGAAATCAAACCAGCTCTTGGTATGTTTTGGTGCTGGCCGTCGTGGGCTTGCAGCATCAAAGCAGAGGATTTCCCACTGGGTAACGGACGCTATTTCGCTGGCTTACGAGGTGCGTGGGTTGCCTTCACCTCTTAACGTCAAAGCACATTCCACCAGAAGTGTGGCTTCCTCTCAAGCTCTCTTTAGAGGGGCCCTCTTGAAAGACATTTGTGTGGCGGCAGGTTGGTCCTCTCCGCACACCTTTGTGAGGTTCTATAATTTAGATCTTGACATGACTCCAGGTTCCCAGGTTCTATCTGCTTGAACCGATCATGGTTGTTATTATTATTTGGTCTGGTACCAGTTAAGGCAGCGCTTAGCTTGGCGAGCTTGGTATTTCGTTCCCACTGCGCTTTCCGCAGCGTTGAGTGAACCTATGAAAGAGAACGTCTCTGGTTACTTACGTAACCTATGTTCTCTGAATAGGGAACGAGACGCTGCGTTCGCTGCCAAGCTCCTCGCGCTGCCGACAGTTTTTCTTTTCGGCAGAGAAATCTGAGGAGAGATTGGCGCGCGCGCGTTCATCATGCTACGACGTAAGAGCGTCGGGCGGAGCCAGCTTTGCGCGAGCGCCATCAGCCAATGATTTGGCGTGATTCTATAGGGCTTCAGGCAATCGGCACATCCAGAGGATATCCCACTGCGCTTTCCGCAGCGTCTCGTTCCCTATTCAGAGAACATAGGTTACGTAAGTAACCAGAGACGTTTTGTGGCCTTATTTCAGAAACTTTTATTTTTAGTTTTTTTAATAACCCTGCTTAAATAATTTTCAAAAATACAAACATGTACACACATGTTGCTCACATATTATGATAGCCCCGTTTGTGCTATATAGAGTGAATTTACACCTGTGCCATTAACATGTTTATAAATAACTGAAAAAAGCACAAATGTCAGTGCATGTCAAAACATCCCAAAGGCCCCAAAAACACCCTGGTCCCCAGAGGGTTAAATGTCTTTTCTTCTTTCGTTTTTTTCTGTCAAAAGCTAGTTATTTTAGTTTCAAAAATTTTAAAAATGGCTATTTTTCTTACACAAACACAACGCTTCGTTTAGAAAGCCTTTATCAGAATCAGAATCAGAATCAGACTTTATTGCCAAGTAGTGCTTTCACACACAAGGAATGTGCTTCGGTAACAAGATGCTACCATGGCTGCTATAATCAGCGCCAATCTTGGGAAAAATACAGCATGACATGAGGAGAGGTGAGGAGAAAAAAGCGACCCCCAGACTATGATCCTGTAAGGAGTACAGTCTGGGAACAGGAAAAAAACACCTCAGCAACATTAGCACATAAACAATACAATCTACATGAACAAGACATTGCAACACGTGTGGGGTGGGGGGATTGGAGTTAGTCCAGCCCAGGCAAGCAGCATCCGGTCTTGCAGCCATTCTCGGCGCTGGTCGCAGACCCGCCTGCCAGACTGTGGGTACGAAGCGGCGAAGGCGTGGGATGGGGTGTGAAGGGGATGCATATATGTGTTTATGTAAGTTCATGTGTGTGTAGGCCTGGAGAGAGTTGCTCAGCCAGCCCATAATCTAGATGCCTCAGTCCGCAGGATTTTCATAGCGATACACAGCAAGTTGCCATGGAGACAACCTTGATCAGGTCCATACAAAGTCAACAATCCCAGGTGTCTGGGGAGTCGGGGAAGGAACGCAAGAGCGGCTCACTGCAATGCTTCTCCGGGAGAGTTGTTGTTCCAACAGCGGCCTTGGCCAAGGCCAGTGCTGGTTGGGGGTGCCGAAACAGATAAGATTGGGATTGTTTGGTCTTCGAGGCGAGTAGCTGCAATTTACACAGGCTATTCTCCTGGTCCATTTTGGTCTCTGAAACGATCCATTTGCCTTTGCAGAGCTGAGAGCTTCTCCAAGATGTTATCCATATTCTGGTTCATAGTCCCAGTCTGAGTGCTGACAGCTCTGCCCACCGCTTCAATCATGACGGGCAGCCTTGTGGGGCTTTGGACAGCTGTCACCGTCTCCTTAATTCCTCGATAAACCAGGGCAATGCCTGATCCAATCAGCAGAAAACCTGTTATAATGGTTCCGAATAGGTAGATATCTTCAATGTCCTCCACGGAAAGAGCCGCCAGACACACGACCTGCCACCTCTCCCACGCGTCCATCGTGTAGCCAGCTGCGAACGTCACGGCAGGGCAGGCAGGTTCCCCCGAACCCAAGCTTCTCGTCGAGAAGATAGTGTCAATTGCGTTGAGAGACCAGTTGATCAAATCCATCATTTTTTTAGTTTGGAGAGCAGTGCGGAGAGAGTCTCTCAAAGTACAGTAGACTAGACGAGACGAGAGAAGCAAAGCAGGAGAGGTAAGGGGAGGGAGAGGGAGAGAAAATGCGACCGCCTTCGTTGAGAGCCAAGAGGGAATTTTTTTATTAACCCCCTGGAGTCGTATAGATTACTTTTATCATGGATGGATGCACTTTTTTGGGGGCTTCAAAATATCACCATTCACTGCCATTATAAAGCTTGGAAGAGCCAGGACATTTTTTTAATATAACTCTGATTGTATTCGCCTGAAAGAAGAAAGTCATAAACCCCGACTGGAAGCCAAAAAAAAACATACAATTAAAGTAAAATATCATTTTTTAAATAAAACAAGAAACTGTTATTTTACAGGTAATTCCTGAATTATTAAGATCAAACACCTTCACTGTAAAAACATATATATATATATATATATATATATATATATATATATATATATATATATATATATATATATATATATATATATATATCTTTTAGCAGTTTAAAGGCATCTTTATCTGAAAATTAAAGAATGTTACAAAAGCATTTCTATTTTGCTTAAACACTTTCCCTGACAGCAAGTGAATCACAAGCATTAACAGAGATTCACTCGCTGTCAGGACAAGCGTTTATGCAAAATATAAATGATTGTGTACTTCACAGATACAGGTGATTCAAACAGGCGGAGCGCAACAGATAAAAAGTGCAATAATTATGGATGAAGCAATTGTTGGAAATTAAATATATTAGGGCCGGGACTTTAACGCGTTAATTAAGATTAATTAATTACAGACTTTAACGCGCTAATTAACACAACTTATTTTTGCACCGCGGAACGTTTCTCACTGGATGAGTTTCGGCGGACCGATTATACTGGAGCACCATCTAGCGTTCATGACGAAGCTGACGAGAGATCGCTTCATTAGCCGCTTTCCGACCAAGTAGTTATAGGAACCGTCCACTTCTAAACAGTTCTAAGAACTACTCTCCCCCAAACTCGGTTTTGCTGTTTGCGTTCGCACTGGCCAAGTGGCCATAGGAACTGCAGGAGGGGTAAGGGAGTGACGCAAGAACGGCGGCGGCGGCGCCACATACAACAACAAACCAGCATTTCAGGCTATCGCAATGTTACTGTTCTGCCTTGCCGGGACCTTAATAACGGAGTAGATAGCCTAGATCGCTTTTATTTGGTTGGCCCCGTGGATGGGACATTTTGTTATAAAAAACGAACGGATGGAAGCGTCGATAAGAGCATGGTTGTGTGCAAGTTTTTCAACAAGGAATTCGCAGTGCAAAAATTGCACTGGTCTGCTGGACTTGGTTGAACAAAAATAAACAATATGTTGTTGCTTAAGCTTATGTATTCATTCATTATTTAATGGTATACTAAAAATCCATGTGGAAAAAAATACTTCTCACTGTTCTCAGGTCAAATATTTATGCGATTAAAATGCGATTAATTTCGATTAATTAATTACAAAGCCTCTAATTAATTAGATTATTTTTTTTAATCGAGTCCCGGCCCTAAAATATATATTTAAAATTCTTAATGTACAGTAGTACAATACATTTTATTTTTATAAGAACAGTAACTGTAAATTGATGATTGTAACTGGAGTATGTTCAAGTGAATTACATTTTTAATTTAGAGATTTTAACTTCTGCTTTAAAATAGTAAGCATTTAGTTTTTGTTTTAGAATGTAATGTTTATATTTTATAACCCTTCTTGCACATAATTTATAGCATAGCATATACAGATGTATTCCCTATATTTGTTTTCATAGCACTATGATTTATACCAATAACAGTACAGTTACAGTGAAATATTAATGTCAGCAACGAATAGTAATACTTTCCACCTCTGCCTACATAGGCCTACTGTAGATTAATGATGTACTGTAGACATATAATAACCTGCACATTTAAAGAATTACATGACATTGATGGTTGAGTATTTAATGTTCAGAAGTCTCCATCTCTGGTAATGACTCAAATATTTGTTGTTAATTCTCACAATGCATAATGCCATATATTGGTTTCACTAGATATAATTGGGGCTCTTCCATAGATTTGATATTATACAGAATGAAAATGTATATTATTTATATTTTGTAATAAATGTTTACACATGAACTGATATATTAGCAGTTAAATAACTAACTTGATCTAGCGTGTTTATACTCACATAGGATCAGTGGTCACTGGATCATCACTGAGGTTTCCAGGATTATTCATGGAGTTGTCACTCTTCACAGACACACAGCTGGGTTCATCACTGAGGTCAGGAGGATAACCCATAGATATATCACTCTTCATAGTCACACTGCTGGGTTCAGGAGATCTCTGGGACCGCGAGCATCCCTCCTCTGTGTTCTCATTGAGACTCATTTTAGAACCAGCGTTGCTCTTCTATCCAGAAATATATTAGACCTGCCAATATAGTTTATAAATTAGGAATATTCACATAATTTATCTATACAAAGACACAAGACACAGTATACAGAAATCCATTAGCATAAACCTGTACTTACTATGAAAATATCCCACTGGTTTAAGCTGAATCTTCAGCCTCTTTCCTTGTCGATGTAAAGCACTTGTATGTTTCTGCTTTCAGTTTTAGCTGTTCTACCTGTTACAACCACCTTCACTCAGAGTTCAAGGAGTTTCATGAAGCAGTTCTAGGAAAAAGCAGAACAGAATTCAATAAAAAAGATGTTTTGAAAAATGAAAAATGCGGGTAACCTTCCCATTTTTGTTTGTTTTTAACCCTTCTCACAGCAGCAATGTGTTTTAAAGCAAAAAACAATCTATTCAGAATAAGTGGAAAAAGCAGCAAGCTAGCTAATAAGTTGAAACACATCCCTGATTAAATGACTTCCATGGTCTACTAAAGAAAATGATTTGTATTTGTCATGTTTCGCAGGTCTGTGTGTTCATCTTGCTTGTGTTTTTCTGCTGGGAAACTCTTTTCAGCTGATGAGTTAACCAGCTCAGCGCACATGAAGCTCATCAGTACTGCCTTTAAATGTGCTGTGCTAGTGATGGGAAACTGAGGCTTTCTGAAGCATTTGAGTCTTTCATCAAATTGTGCCGAAAAAAGGTTCATTACTCGATGCCTTTAACACAGTGTGGATTAGTGATCTGGTGATCAGACTTGTTTTCTCCATCATATCTAACTTATAATCGCAGAGTAGAAAAAGCATGTGAACAAATAAAGCTTCGGAAGTCCATGACATACAAGTGTGGATCAATACAGTTCTGTCTAATCTCAACTAAAGTAATTTGTGCCAATGAGACCACAACTAGTGTCATGTGTAGCCTGGTAAACGGATTGACATATTGATCAATAATATAAAATATCCTGTATCTGATCATAATTATAGTATTTGAAAAAATATTTTGGGTGTTCTGTTTTTTAAATTATGTTACAGGGAAGTGTAGTGTTAAAAATAATGCATCCTCTATAATAATTTCCCTTTTTATGTATCTGGTGGTGCCGACATCAGCTTCAAACGTCATCAGTCACGTGGTATTGTAATTTCGATAACTGCATTGATACAGTGTGTGATACAATAGTGCTTTGAAAACTGTGTCGGAGCCCCGGTATCAACCGTCCCATCACTAGTGTTTGCTCTTGTCTATTGTCAGATCGTTTTGGTGCTCATGTCTGGTGTTTCTCTCCATCCAGTTATTGTTCCCAGTTCTCTCTGCTGTTTGTTTCACTCTCTGCTCGTGTCTGGATTATCACTGCATCACTTCACTGGATTTCTCATTGGACTAACTAACAGACGACGCTCAGCTCGTTGCAGTCCCTCCATCTTGCTTGACTATTCTCTGTGAATATTAAACAGACTTTTCTGCATTTGCTTCTGGGTCCTGAGTTATTTCATGACCGTATTTCGTTTTTTATCTGATTAAATGTAATGAATTCTATACATGTTCACTTCTGCATTTAGCCTCAGCAAACACAGCAACTTCCAGGCTATGGGAATTGTGAGAAAATTAAGCACAAAATCTTATTTAAATCACATAGCAGGACAAAGCAATATTGATTTGATCCACTCTCACACTAAAGGATTTAAAAGCTTCTGGAACGCATTAGAAAATGATGTTTTAATATAATATAATATAATGTGGTGACTGTATTAAGGTAAGATGGCAGTCCAGAATCCAGTTTATGGCAGGGTCCATCTCCAACTGCTGGTGTGGAAGAAGATGTGCCACACTGTGATTGGATTCTTGGTGAATGAACATAAACTGTTTGGCAACATCAGATAAACCTCTTATAGGGCAGGAATGAGGACTTCTGCACACACCACCACCAAGGAGAGGACTTCTCATTGGTCTACAGATTGAGTTTAACCAACTCCAACAGCAAAGAGAGACACTGCAAAACATCTACTTCATCTTCATGCAAAGCACAGTTTATGTTAATGGTTGTTGACTGTCAACACAATAGTTCACGGGACAGACCTATTAACAGATAAACGAATGCATGGACGATGACTTAACCTTTTCTTATCGTGTTTTGTTTCTATCTGTTCCATACGATGCCTTTTAATAATTTGAAAGAGGTTTGGTAAAGAAATAATGCATGGGCAAACCTTAAAGACACTATTTTAACACTGTATTTAATGCTATCCACAGGGTCCAGCATTAAGGGATCTTATCTGACCCTTACGACCCCTCCAGCAGTGCAGCTCAGTCCACAAAGCGCCTCTACATCGCCAGACATTGCCTGTCTGTAAAGGACCCAGTGAAGGTTAATCTGACCCAGCTGCTCAGCACACTTTAAGGACACTCTTGGTGCAACCACAGTTCAGCATCCTCCAGTCCAGCGTAGCAATGACTACAAGATCGCAACTCTACACGCTTCATGATACTGATGACATGGACTGATCACCCGACTGTGTGGAACATACATTTAAACTTACCAAACCTCTTGTTTATAACTCACTGTCACGATTTGGTCTTGTCTTGGTCACGTTTCATGTCAAGAGGTGTGTTCGACACCGGCTGCGACTGGATGTAACTGATCGTCTTGTCTTGGTCACGTTTCATGTCATTGTCATGTTCCCTTTCGTCCTGGGAACTCCGACGTGTCGTCGGGGGAGTTCCCTGACGAAATTGGGATCACGCTAGGGAGACCAATCGACTTCGAGTGAAACTAAAACGAGCCAATGAATATTGGCATGCAAGATTTGCATTCCGCGACCCGCCTACCAGCGTGGGTATAAAAAGGCGGAAGCAAACGCATCCAAAATGCTTTTTGCTTCGGAGCCGACCAGTTGTGTCCTCTGAGTGTTATGAGCTTGAAGATTGTGCTTTCTGAATGCTCAACGAGTCTGCTGTTTCCTGAGATCTCTCTGTGCTGGTGTGACGGCGCTTCAGCGGTCTTCGCGATCTCCCGTCTGCCTGTTTGTTACTACATCACTGTGTTTACAAAGAGCTGTTTTAACAGCTGGTATTCGGTTGAGTGCTCACAGCGGGCTTGCAGTTTCCCCGCTGTGTTGCCGCGTTGATCCCTGTGTGCTTCAGCACATCTAAAGAGTGATTTTCTCTGAAAGAGCAACACGGTGAAGATCGCGTCCTTTTAAAGATGATGTTTCATCCGTGTGTTTCTGGATGCGGTCAGTCTCTGCCTCCGGTTGATGGTCATGATCGCTGTCTCTCGTGCTTGGGCCTTGCGCACGCTGAGGCGGCTTTCATGGATGAGTCATGTTCCAATTGCGGGAATATGACTCTCGCAGTGTTAAGATCAAGACTGAGATCCCTCAGACGAGGGGGAGTCCCTTTGGAGATTCCCCGATCTAGTTCGTCTTCTGGTTCATTTCAGAAGACGGCTACTTCGGCTAATCCCATTGGTGGTCTGAGGGTTACAGTGAGAAACAATCTGCCGGGTGAAAGACCCCCACGGACCCCTCACTCCTCCACAGCACTGTTGCCATTGGAGCCCATGGAGGAGCGCGCTGGGCCATCTCGTGTGGTCCCGGTCGTCTCCTTCGGGGCGCCGCCAGAGGATCAGATGTCGATCGCTGCATCGGAGGGAGAGCGGTCATCTTCTGGGAATGACGACTTGGCTGCGTTGCCCCCTTCTGGTGTGGTAGCGTTGTCCGAGCCGGACCCGGAAATGGCCGCTATGCTTTGCCGGCGGCCGCAAGTGTCGGGCTCGTGTGGAACCCTCCACCTTGTCCCGAACCTTCGCGGCTCGACGATTGGTTTCTCGGGGCGGCCCGTGCTGGTTCTCAGCGCCCCGCCCCGGTGCCTTTCTTTCCGGAAGTGCATGACGAGGTGACGAGGTCATGGAAGGCCCCTCTGGCGGCCCGACATAGATCAACTCCCTCCTCCTCCCTTACCACTCTCGATGGCGGGGCAGTGAAGGGTTACGAGGGCATTCCCCCGGTGGAGCGGTCGGTAGCTTTACAGCTGTGCCCTAAATCCGCGTCCACCTGGAGGGGTGTCCCCTCTCTCCCCACCCGCGCCTGTAGGTTCTCCTCCAGTCTGACTGGGAAGGCTTATGGTGCGTGTGGAGAAGCTGCTTCTGCCCTGCATGCCATGGCGCTCCTCCAGGTCCATCAGGCCCAAGCGCTTTCTGACATGCAGGAGGGTGGTACCGACCCAGGCAAGCTCCAAGAGCTACGCGCGGCGACGGACCTTGCCCTCCGGGCGACGAAAGTCAGCGCGGGCGCTCCCTGGGCCGAGCGATGTCCACACTTGTGGTCCAGGAGCGACATCTTTGGCTCACCCTGGCCGATATGACGGAGTCAGACAAGTCTAGGTTTCTGAACTCCCCCATTTCCCAGGGTGGCCTATTCGGCGACGCGGTGGAAGACTACGCCCAACAGTTCTCCGCCGCCCAGAAGCAGTCCGAGATGATCAAGCACATCATGCCCCGGAGACAGGCTGCTGCTGGCCCGTCCCCTCCGGCTCCACCTCACGCTGCTCGTCGCCGAGTGCGCCCTCCTGCCGCCGCCTCCGCCCCTGCTCCGCCTAAGCAGCAGCCCCCTAGGCAGCAGCCGGCCGGCCGCAAGAGAGCTGCCCAGCCCGCTCGCGGTTCGTCTAAGCCCCCCGGTAAGAGGAGAGGTAAGCGACCCTGAGACGGGCGACCCAGAGGATCTGACTGCTGCTCGTCAGGACGGTGCCTCTGCACCGCTCCTTCCCCCGGAGGAGGGCCGGGTGGAGAATCTTCTGTTTCCTTTTGTTTTTGTTCCGCCACTGCCTTCAGCGGTACCCACTATCTCAATAAAAGAGCAGTTTCCAATTCCTCTGGGTCTATCTCGGTCGAGACTGACTCCTCAGTCTCCCCCATCCGCGAGGGTCAGAATGACGGTGTGCGCCGCCCCGTTGCCTCGCCACTCTCGTTCCCCTCGCCCCAGCGCTCAGATGACAGCTACGCCGCCTCGGCCTCGTCGCTCTCTTCTCCCGCTGGGCAAGGAGGCGCGGAAACCCGGACTCAACGCCCCCGAGCCTCGTTCCTCGTTTCCCCTCCTTCCTTCGCCTCCGTGGAAGCAGGTAAGTGTTGTTCCCCACACTCAGACCTCTCTCTCGGCCGCAGATATGCCTCCGGAGTCAGGTCCCTGCCTTCCACCCCGCTGCCCCCCCGTGGGTACGCCGGTGGTCCGCGTGGGCTCCTTGGCGCGATTCCTCGAAGCCTGGCTAGCGCTTCCGAGTCCGTCCCGGTGGCTCATCCGGACTATCCGGCTCGGCTATGCAATTCAGTTTGCCCGCCGGCCTCCCAGGTACAGAGGCGTCCACTTCACCCGGGTGCGGAGTGTAGATGCCCCTGTCCTGAGGAAAGAAAACGACGTCCTGCTGGCGAAGGACGCTATCGAGCCGGTCCCTCCAGCCGAGATGAGGTCAGGGTTTTACAACCCGTACTTCATTGTACCCAAGAAAGGCGGGGGGTTACGACCAATCCTGGACCTGCGAGTTTTGAATCGGGCCCTACACAAGCTCCCGTTCAAAATGCTCATGCAGAAACGCATCTTCAAGTGCATCCGTCCCCGGGATTGGTTTGCAGCGATTGACCTGAAGGACGCGTACTTTCATGTCTCGATTCTCCTTCGACACCGCCCCTTTCTGCGGTTCGCTTTCGAAGGTCGAGCATACCAGTACAAGGTCTTACCTTTCGGCCTGGCCCTGTTGCCCCGTGTCTTCACGAAAGTCGTAGAGGCGGCCATTGTTCCCATGAGAGAACATGGCATTCGCATTCTCAACTATCTCGACGACTGGCTCATAATAGCTCACTCGCGAGATCTGTTGTGCGAACACAGGGACCTGGTGCTCCAGCACCTCAGCCGTTTGGGTCTTCAGGTCAACTGGGACAAGAGCAAACTCTGCCCAGTGCAGAGGATCTCTTATCTCGGTATGGAGTTGGACTCGGTCGCTCAGACTGCGCGCCTCACCAAGGAGCGCGTCCAGTCAGTGCTCAACTGCCTCAAGTCCTTTCAAGGCAGGTCAGCGGTCCCACTGAAACAGTTTCAGAGGCTCCTGGGGCATATGGCAGCCGCAGCCGCGGTTACGCCGCTCGGTCTGCTCCATATGAGACGCTTCAGCGCTGGCTTCACGATCGAGTCCCGAGATGGGCGTGGCAGAGCGGCACGTTCCGGGTCAACATGACCCCGCACTGCCGCCAAACCTTCAGTCCTTGGTCAGACCCTGCGTTTCTACGGGCCGGAGTGCCCCTAGTCCAGGTGTCCAGGCATGCTGTGGTTTTCACAGATGCCTCTGCCAATGGATGGGGGGCCACGTACAACGGGCATGCAGTTTCAGGTCTGTGGACGGGGCCTCAACTGCATTGGCACATCAACTGCCTAGAGTTGCAAGCAGTACGCTTAGCCTTGTCTCGCCTCAAGGGGCTGCTTATGCACAAGCACGTACTGGTCCGTACGGACAGCACTGCGACCGTTGCGTACATCAACCGTCAGGGTGGTCTACGCTCCCGTCGTATGTCGCGACTCGCCCGCCATCTCCTCCTGTGGAGTCAGAAGCATCTGAGGTCGCTTCGAGCCATTCACATCCCTGGTGTGCTCAACCGTGCAGCCGACGAGCTCTTGCGGCAGCCACCTCTTCCGGGAGAATGGCGACTCCACCCCCAGACGGTTCAGCTGATATGGGAAGTCTTCGGAGCCGCTCAGGTAGACCTGTTTGCCTCTCCGGACACGACTCGTTGCCGGTTGTTTTACTCCCTGACCGAGGGTTCTCTCGGCACGGATGCACTGGCGCACAGCTGGCAAATATGCGTTTCCCCCAGTGAGCCTTCTTGCACAGATTTTGTGCAAAGTCAGGGAGGACGAGGAGCAGGTCCTGCTCGTTGCGCCGTATTGGCCCAACCGGACTTGGTTCGCGGAACTCATGCTCCTCGCGACAGCCCCTCCTTGGCCCATTCCTCTGAGGAAGGACCTTCTTTCTCAGAGACGGGGCACCTTGTGGCACCCGCGTCCAGACCTCTGGAGACTCCATGTCTGGTCCCTGGACGGGACGCGGAGGTTCTAGGTGGCCTACCACAGGGTGTGGTAGACACCATCACTTCCGCCAGAGCCCCCTCTACGAGGCGCCTCTATGCGTTGAAGTGGAACCTGTTCGTCGATTGGTGTTCTCCCCGCCGGGAAAACCCCCGAACTTGCCCGATCGGAGTCGTGCTTTCCTTCCTGCAGGATGGGTTGGAGCGAAGGCTGTCTCCCTCCACCCTCAAAGTGTATGTTGGCGCAATAGCCGCTCATCACGATGCAGTAGAAGGTAAGTCTTTGGGGAAGCACGACCTGGTCATCAGATTCCTTAAGGGTGCTAGGAGGCTGAATCCACCTCGTAGTGTGCACCCCTTACCCTCTTGGGACTTAACTCTAGTGCTTAGCGCACTCCAGAGGCCCCCTTTTGAACCCTTGCCTACAGTCGAGTTAAATATCTTGTCTATGAAGACAGGTCTCCTGCTGGCTTTGGCTTCTTTTAAGAGGGTAGGGGATCTGCAGGCATTTTCGGTCGACGAATCGTGCCTAGAATTCGGACCGGGCCTTTCTCACGTCATCCTGAGACCCCGGCTCGGATACGTGCCCAAGGTTCCTACCACCCCGTTTGTGGATCAGGTAGTGAACCTGCAAGCGCTGCCCCTGGAGGAGGCAGACCCAGCCCTAGCTTTTCTCTGTCCCGTCCGCGCCCTGTGCTGTTACGTGGACAGAACGCAAAGCTTCAGGACCTCAGATAGCTCTTTGTTTGTTACGGAGGCCAGCAGAAGGGGAAGGCTGTCTCCAAGCAGAGGTTATCCCACTGGTTAGTGGATGCTATCACCCGGGCTTATGAGTCCCAGGGCGTGCCTTGCCCACCTAGGTTGACGGCTCACTCTACTAGGAGTGTTGCATCCTCCTGGGCTTTGGCGCAAGGCGCCTCGCTGACAGACATCTGCAGAGCTGCGGGCTGGGCGACACCTAACACGTTCGCTAGGTTTTATAGCCTCCGTGTTGAACCTGTTTCCTCCCGCGTACTCGCTACGGCCGGAAGCGCGAGGAATTAGGTCCCCCCCCCCCATGGGCCGGATACGTGCGTCCTTTTACTCCGTTGGTTCCCCAACATCGGCTAACCTCGTGAGTTCCTCCATCACCCCTTCGGCTCCAGGCGAGGCGGGTCGCCCGGTGCCAGGTCTAGTACCTCTCGTAGGAGTTGTTGTTAGACTGGGTGGCCTTAACAGTGGTCCCTTCGGTGACCCATTTTTCCACGGTCCTGCTACCCTCCGGGTTAGCTCCGTGTCTTCCTCTCGACAGATCCTTCTGTCGTCCTTGCTGAGTACGCTCCCACCCCTCGGGCTGGGACTACCTCAAGTTAGTCCAAACCGTGGGTTCGCGGACAAAACCCCATGTTAAAAAGCTGCCATTGGGCGCATAATGGCCCCAGGGATCGCAGGAGTTCGTGGGATGCCCACTCTCCATTAAGCTCGGTTATGAGTGGGCCTTTTACGACTAACCTCCTTTCTACCAATACGCCGGATTTCGGACGATTCGGACGCCTATAGTTGGCCGTAGAGCGAAACCCCACCACCTCCCCATCCCACGAACCCACTATTTGTCCAATCACCCACTTAATGGTCAAACCACCCCCCCCCCCACTCCCAGCCACCCCCCCGTCCACGAACCCACTATTTGTCCAATTGCCCACTGTATTGGTCAAACGTCCAGGGACCACCCCCCACTCCCAGGCCACGCCCCCATCCCACGAACCCACTATTTGTCCAATAACCACTATATTTACATAATGTCCGGACACCCCCCCCACTCCAGGCCACGCCCCATCCACGAACCCACTATTTGTCCAATAACCCACTATATTTACATAATGTCCCGGAACCACCCCCCACCCACTCCCGGGCCACGCCCCCATCCCACGAACCCACTATTTGTCCAATAGCCCACTATATTTACCAAAAGTGACGAATGTGTTTGCCATAGTGGTTTCGGCCCCCGTACGCAGACGGAGGGCCGTGGTTTCTTGAGATTACAGACTCTGACTCTCCAGGGGCCCCTGACGCGGGGCCCCGAAGCCCGGGTCTCTGGGGCCATTAGAAAAATTTGGCTTTGCTCTAGCGCCCCCTGCTTTGGGTATGTCGGTCAGGGAGGGCCAAGGGGTCAGCGTGCCAAATTTGGGGCCCCGGGGACATTTGGAAAAAAATCCCACTCGCCCATTGAATGAATGTATTTCGCCATAGTGGTTTCGTGGACGCCGCTTCGCAATGGCCGATTGACAAGGGGGCGACGTTTTCCGACTCGCCACGGCCCCCCGGTGCGGGCGGAAAAGTTTGGGGGCCCCGGGACCTCGTTCAGGGGTCGAAAGGCCGAAAAAGACACCGCCGTCCGCGAAACCGCTATGCCTTTCGATGGCCCGTGGGACGGCTCCCGTACGCAGACGGAGGGTCGTGGTTTCTTGAGATTACAGATTCTGACTCTCCAGGGGCCCCCGACGCGGGGCCCCGAAGCCCGGGTCTCTGGGGCCTTTAGAAAAATTTGGCTTTGCTCTAGCGCCCCCTGCTTTGGGTATGTCGGTCAGGGAGGGCCAAGGGGTCAGCGTGCCAAATTTGGGGCCCCGGGGACATTTGGAAAAAAATCCCACTCGCCCATTGAATGAATGTATTTTGCCATAGTGGTTTCGTGGACACCGCTTCGCAGCGGCCCATCGACTAGGGGGCGCCGTTTTCCTTGTCGCCACGGCCCCCCGGCGCGGGCGGAAAACTCTGGGGGCCCTCGGACCTCGTTCAGGGGCCGAAAGGCCGAAAAAGGGACGCTCGTCCGCAAAACCACTGCGAAATAAGTGGTCCCTGGGACGGCCCCCGTACGGGGACGAAGGGGCGTGGTTTCTTGAGATTACAGACTCTGACTCTCCAGGGGCCCCTGACCCGGGGCCCCGAAGCGCGGATTTCTAGGACCTTTTAAATAAATCGCCCCTCCCCCATTAAAAGACTGAAATGGCTTTTCCAGTCTCACAGTGATACAGCCATGAGAGACGATTTTTTCACAGAGGCCGAGAAAGATTTGCCTCTGCTCTAGCGCCCCCTGCTTTCGGTATGTCGGTCAGGGAGGGCCAAGGTGCCAGCACGCCGAATTTGGGGCCCCTGGGACATTTGGAAAAAAATCCCACTCGCCCATTAAATGAATGTATTTTTGCCAAACGGGCCTTCGTGGACACCGCTTTGCAATGGCCGATCGACTAGGGGGCGACGTTTTCCGACTCGCCACGGGCCCCCGGTGCGGGCGGAAAAGTTTGGGGGCCCTCGGACCTCGTTCGGGGGTCGAAAGGTCGAAAAAGGGTGAAAAATGCACATTTTGAAAATGACAAAGGTCAAAAAGGTCAAACCGACGAAACGAGCCGCCACACGGAGACGGAACGTCGCAGCGCCCCGAAACTCGGTGGGCTCCGTCGTCTAGGGACCTCGAGCGGGGCCCCCGAGTTTGAGGGCCCTAGCTGCTTTCTGAGCGTTTCGTAGGCCCCGTTTGTAACGAGCCATTCATTGTGGATGGTGACCGGGAGGTGGCCCCCGTACGCAGACGGAGGGTCGTGGCACCTCGAGACTTCACATTCCGACTCTCCAGGGGCCCCTGACTCGGGGCCCCGAATTGTGGAACTCTGGGACCTTTGCAAAAAAACGCCCCTCCCCCGTCATCAACTCATTTCAAGGCTTGAATGGCTCTTTCGTGGTGAGAGTGAAACATCCTTGAGCGTGACATGTTGCACAGAGGCTAAAAAATATTTCCCTGGGCCCCAGGGCCCGGTGCTTTCGGTATGTCGCTCGGGGGCCGTTTCTATGTTTAATTTGCATAAAAAAACAGTGTCCGCGGAACCACATTTTGGCGGGAAAAAATAGGTTGGAAGTGGGACGCTGTCGTGTTTCCTCCTCCCGTCATTTGTGGCGTCGGTCCCCGTCGATTAAACCACCTCTACCGTACTAAGCACGCTCGGCTGAACACGTGGCGCTGTTTTCCCGACTCGTTTGAGTGTTTAATTGCCACGAAAACCAGTGTCCTCGAAGACACGTTTTGGCGGGAAACTATGTTTTAAGCCAGTCTGTGGGAATATCTTGATGAAAACTTTTTTTAAATGTGATATTCTGACTCTCAGGGCCATTGTGATTGCAAAATCAAGCTGTTTTGTGAAACTAGTCATGCAACAGGCTTTGTAATTAGGCCACACCTACAGTTTGGCTGTTTAAAAATAGCGGGTTCGTGGACACTTTGGCCTTTAAGCTTTGCCTTTCGATTTTTTTTCGATGAAACAAGTTTATAAAGACTCAGAGGGGTCCTTTGGTGCGGGCGGAAAAGTTTGGGGGCCCTCGGACCTCGTTCAGGGGTCGCAAGGTCCAGAAAGGGGCCCTGAGAACGGGTTAGCGTGACGGTTAGGGTTAGAGGCTGAAAATGCCTTGCCTCTGCTCTAGCGCCCCCTGCTTTCGGTATGTCGGTCGGGGAGGGCCAAGTGGTCAGCGTGCCGAATTTGGGGCCCCTGGGACATTTGGAAAAAAATCCCACTCGCCCATTAAATGAATGTATTTTGCCACAGTGGTTTCGTGGACGGCGCTTCGCAATGGCCTATCGACTAGGGGGCGCCGTTTTCCGACTCGCCACGGCCCCCCGGTGCGGGCGGAAAAGTTTGGGGCCCCTCGGACCTCGTTTAGGGTTCGAAAGGCCGAAAAAGGGACTCTCGTCCGCAAAACCACTATTTGTCCAATAACCCACGTCGCAACGACCGATCGACTAGGGGGCGCCGTTTTCCGACTCGCCACGGCCCCCCGGTGCGGGCGGAAAAGTCTGGGGGCCCTCGGACCTCGTTCAGCGGTCGAAAGGCCGAAAGAGGGACGTCGTCCGCAAAACCACGACGAAATAAGTGGTCCGTGGGACGGCCCCCGCACGGGGTCAAAAGGTCGTGGCGCCTTGAGATTTGAGATCTGGGCCCTCCAGGGGCCCCCGACACACGGCCCCAAAGGGTGAAAACCTAGGACCTTCCTGTAGCAAGTAGGCCACTTTTAACCAACTTTCACTCAAGGCGTCTTTGGTTCCATGCGTGGAAGAGCCTGTAGGCCAGAGAAAAGGGTTAAAGGGGTAAAATGTGTTGCCTTTGCTCTAGCGCCCCCTGCTGTCAGTATGTCGCTCGGGTGGGGCCCAAGGGTCAGCATGCTGAATTTGGGGCCCCTGGGACCTTTCTGTCAAAATCCCACTCGCCCATTAAATGAATGTATTCGCCATAGTGGTTTCGTGGACGCCGCTTCGCAATGGCCGATTGACTAGGGGCCGACGTTTTCCGACTCGCCACGGCCCCCTGGTGCGGGCGGAAAAGTTTGGGGGCCCCGGGACCTCGTTCAGGGGTCGAAAGGCCGAAAAAGACACCGCCGTCCGCGAAACCGCTATGCCTTTTCGATGGCCCGTGGGACGGCCCCCGTACGCAGACGGAGGGTCGTGGCGCCTTGAGATTACAGATTCTGACTCTCCAGGGGCCCCTGACGCGGGGCCCCGAAGCGCGGATCTCTAGGGCCTTTTTAAAAAATCGCCCCTCCCCCATAAAATCTTTTCAAAGCCTGAAAAGGCCTTTTCAGTCTGAGAGTGAAACAGCCCTGAGAGAGGATTTCTGCACAGAGGCTGAGAAAAATTTGCCTCTGCTCTAGCGCCCCCTGCTTTCGGCATGTCGGTCAGGGAGGGCCAAGGGGTCAGCGTGCCGAATTTGGGGCCCCGGGGACATTTCTGTAAAAGTCCCGCTCGCCCATTAAATTAATGTATTGGCCATAGTGGTTTCGTGGACACCGCTTCGCAATGGCCGATCGACTAGGGGGCGCCGTTTTCCGACTCGCCACGGCCCCCCGCGCGGGCGGAAAAGTTTGGAGGCCCCAGGACCTCGTTCAGGGGTCGAAAGGTCGAAAAAGACACCGCCCCGTCCGCAAAACCGCTACGCGATAAGTGGTCCGCGGGACGACCCCGTACGGAGACGCAGGGTCGTGGTACATTGAGATTTGAGATTTTGGCCCTCCAGGGGCCCCTGACGCGGGGCCCCGAAGCGCGTATCTCTAGGGCCTTTAGAAAAAATTGACTTTGCTCTAGCGCCCCCTGCTTTTGGTATGTCGGTCAGGGAGGGCCAAGGGGTCAGCATGCCGAATTTGGGGCCCCGGGGACATTTGGAAAAAAATCCCACTCGCCCATTAAATGAATGTATTTTGCCATCGTGGTTTCGTGGACGCCGCTTCGCAATGGCCGATCGACTAGGGGGCCACGTTTTCCGACTCGCCACGGCCCCCTGGTGCGGGCGGAAAAGTTTGGTGGCCCTGGGACCTCGTTTAGGGGTCGAAAGGTCGAAAAAGGGTGAAAAAAGCACATTTTGAAACTGACAAAGGTCACAAAGGTCAAACCGACGAAACGAGCTGCCACACGGAGACGGAACGTCGCAGGACCCCGAAACTCGGTGAGCTCCGTCGTCAAGGGACCTTGAGTGGGGCCCCCGAGTTTGGTGGCCCTGGGACCTCGTTCAGGGGCCGGAATGCCGAAAAAGTGGCCAAAACCGACATGCCTGTAAATGGGGCCGTGGGACGGCCCCCGTACGCAGACGGAGGGTCGTGGCGCCTCGAGACTTCAGATTCCGACTCTCCAGGGGCCCCTGACCCGGGGCCCCGAATTGTGGAACTCTGGGACCTTTGCAAAAAAAACGCCCCTCCCCCGTCATCAACTCATTTCAAGGCTTGAATGGCTCTTTCGTGGTGAGAGTGAAACATCCTTGAGCGTGACATGTTGCACAGAGGCTAAAAAATATTTCCCTGGGCCCCAGGGCCCCGTGCTTTCGGTATGTCGCTCGGGGGCCGTTTCTATGTTTAATTTGCATAAAAAAACAGCGTCCGCGGAACCACATTTTGGCGGGAGAAAATAGGTTGGAAGTGGGACGCTGTCGTGTTTCCTCCTCCCGTCATTTGTGGCGTCGGTCCCCGTCGATTAAACCACCTCTACCGTACTAAGCACGCTCGGCTGAACACGTGGCGTTGTTTTCCCGACTCGTTTGAGTGTTTAATTGCCACGAAAACCAGTGTCCTCGAAGACACGTTTTGGCGGGAAACTATGTTTTAAGCCAGTCTGTGGGAATATCTTGATGAAAACTTTTTTTAAATGTGATATTCTGACTCTCAGGGCCATTGTGATTGCAATATCAAGCTGTTTTGTGAAATTAGTCATGCAACAGGCTTCGTAATTAGGCCACACCTACAGTTTGGCTGTTTAAAAATAGCGGGTTCGTGGACACTTTGGCGTTTAAGCTTTGCCTTTCGATTTTTTTTCGATGAAACAAGTTTATAAAGACTCAGAGGGGTCCTTTGGTGCGGGCGGAAAAGTTTGGGGGCCCTCGGACCTCGTTCAGGGGTCGCAAGGTCCAAAAAGGGGCCGTGAGAACGGGTTAGCGTGACGGTTAGGGTTAGAGGCTGAAAATGCCTTGCCTCTGCTCTAGCGCCCCCTGCTTTCGGTATGTCGGTCGGGGAGGGCCAAGGGGTCAGCGTGCCGAATTTGGGGCCCCTGGGACATTTGGAAAAAAATCCCACTCGCCCATTAAATGAATGTATTTTGCCACAGTGGTTTCGTGGACGGCGCTTCGCAATGGCCTATCGACTAGGGGGCGCCGTTTTCCGACTCGCCACGGCCCCCCGGTGCGGGCGGAAAAGTTTGGGGCCCCTCGGACCTCGTTTAGGGTTCGAAAGGCCGAAAAAGGGACTCTCGTCCGCAAAACCACTATTTGTCCAATAACCCACGTCGCAACGACCGATCGACTAGGGGGCGCCGTTTTCCGACTCGCCACGGCCCCCCGGTGCGGGCGGAAAAGTCTGGGGGCCCTCGGACCTCGTTCAGCGGTCGAAAGGCCGAAAGAGGGACGTCGTCCGCAAAACCACGACGAAATAAGTGGTCCGTGGGACGGCCCCCGCACGGGGTCAAAAGGTCGTGGCGCCTTGAGATTTGAGATCTGGGCCCTCCAGGGGCCCCCGACACACGGCCCCAAAGGGTGAAAACCTAGGACCTTCCTGTAGCAAGTAGGCCACTTTTAACCAACTTTCACTCAAGGCGTCTTTGGTTCCATGAGTGGAAGAGCCTGTAGGCCAGAGAAAAGGATTAAAGGGGTCAAATGGGTTGCTTTTGCTCCAGCGCCCCCTGCTGTCAGTATGTCGCTCGGGTGGGGCCCAAGGGTCAGCGTGCAAAATTCGGGGCCCCCGGGACCTTTCTGTCAAAATCCCACTCGCCCATTAAATGAATGTATTCGCCATAGTGGTTTCGCGGACGCCGCTTCGCAATGGCCTATCGGCTAGGGGGCGCCGTTTTCCGACTCGCCACGGCCCCCCGGTGCGGGCGGAAGAGTTTGGGGGCCCTCGGACCTCGTTCAGGGGCCGAAAGGCCGAAAAAGGGACGTCGTCCGCAAAACCACTATCTGTCCAATAACCCACGTCGCAATGCCCGATCGACTAGGGGGCGCCGTTTTCCGACTCGCCACGGCCCCCTGGTGCGGGCGGAAAAGTTTGGGGGCCCTGGGACCTCGTTCAGGGGCCGAAAGGCCGAAAAAGACACCGCCCGTCCGCGAAACCGCAATGCCTTTTCGATGGCCCGTGGGACGGCCCCCGTACGCAGACGGAGGGTCGTGGTCTCTTGAGATGACAGATTCCGACTCTCCAGGGGCCCCTGACGCGGGGCCCCGAAGCGCGGATCTCTAGGGCCTTTTAAAAAAATCGCCCCTCCCCCCCCAGAAAAGTAATAATAATTCCACTGTCCACGAACCCACTATTTGTCCAATAACCCACTATATTTGAAAAGTACTAACCCCGGCGCGTTCATGAAATAAGCTGCAATCGGACACAATCCCGCCTGCAGCTTATTGCATGATCCTGACCCTTCACCAGGTCCATCTTTGACCGCGAATAAGTCCAGAACCACGCCGACTAGGGGCGCCATACTCTGGGGTATTGGAGGGCCCGTTGGTACGTCCCCACACACCGAGTTTGGAGCTCCAACTCGGCTTGGTTTCCGAGATACATCCGGTCAAAGCTGGACCGGAAGTGGCCGTATCTCGGAACCGGAAGGTCCCAGGAGCTGGGGACGGTGGGGTCTGAAGGGTCCCCACGGGCCCTCCTCACACCCGAAGTTTCGAGCTCCAACTCGATTTGGTTCCCGAGATACGCCCCGTTATACATAAGGAACTTTTGGACAAAACGGTCAATATCTCGGAAATGACGAGTCCCAGCGGATCGTCCCTTGGGGTGGTGAGTGGCCCTTAGGGGCCCTCTCAGACCCCAGAGTCCCGAGGTTCTGGGACCCTTCCTTCTAAAGTGACCCCTTTCCTGTTGGGCCCCATATCTCGGCCCGTGGGGGCGCTAGAGCCTCGGGCTAGGGCCCGTTGGAGAGGGCCCCTAGGGACCCTACTTTGACCCGAGTTTGGTGCATCTGGGTGGCTCGGTCACAGAGTTATAGCCGTTCAAATTTCAGAGTGTATGTATGCTCACTTGCCTTTAAACATGCTGCAATTGGACACCATCCCGGCTGCAATCTATTGAATGGGGTTTCCATTTGATAGGCAATATATTTTACTGCACTCAGGAGGCCCCCACGGACTCAGGGGGCCCCTCTGAGTGCAGTAAAATAGTTTTCACCCCACAATTTTGAAAGCTAAGCTTAAAAACCATGTGTCCACAAACCCACTTTTTGTCCAATAACCCACTATTTTCAAATGTACTAACCCCTGCCTTCATGCAATAAGCTGCAAATGGACACCATCCCGCCTGCAATTTGTTGAATGGGGATTTGGCTAGTGTATTTTTTGGACATTTTTTAGAAGTTCCATTCTTGATAAAAATTATTTTACTGCACTCAGGGGCCCCCCCTGAGTTCATAGAACCAAGTGCCATCCCATAATTCCACCGTCCACGAACCCACTATTTTTATAATGGACAATGCTACTGGATCTTTATCTCAGCTCTGGGAGGGTCTAGAGCCTCCATTTTTGCACTCAGGTCTAAGTCCCAATGCCCCCTATCAGAATCCAGAGTTTCAAGAAGATTGGACAAACTTTTTTCTTACACCGAAAAAAACCGACAGGGGTACCCCTGTCGGTTTTTTGGTGTCGAGATTTTGAGTTTCTCCGATCTTCTCGAAACTCTGGATTCTGATAGGGGGCCATGAGACTTAGACCTGAGTGCAAAAATGGAGGCTCTAGACCCTCCCAGAGCTGAGATATTGAGATCCCACGTAGCATTTGTTCCATTATAAAAATAGTGGGTTCGTGGACAGTGGAATTATGGGATGTAACTTGGTTCTATGGACTCAGGGGGGCCCCCTGAGTGCAGTAAAATATTTTCATCAAGAATTAAACTTCAAAAAAATTGCCTATCACAGAAACTGTCTGATCCCACGTAGCATTTGTTCCATTGTAAAAACAGTGGGTTCGTGGACGGTGGAATTATGGGATGGCGCTTGGTTCTACGGACCCCGGGGGGCCTCCTGAGTGCAGTAAAATAGTTTTTATCATGACAGGAACTTTAATTAAAATGTCCATCAAATAAACTGTCTGAATCACCATTCAATAGATTGCAGGCGGGATTCTGTCCAATTGCAGCTTATTGCATGAAGGCTGGGGTTAGTACATTTGAAAATAGTGGGTTATTGGACACATAGTGGGTTCGTGGACAGTGGAATTATGGGATGGCACTTGGTGCCACGGACTCAGGGGCCCCCACTGAGTGCAGTAAAATGGTTTTCATCATGACTGGAACTTTAATTAAAAAATGTCCATCCAAAACACTAACCCAAATCCTCATTCAATAGATTGCAGGCGGGATTATGTCCAATTGCAGCTTATTGCATGAAGGTCAGGGTTAGTACATTGAAAAATAGTGGGTTATTGGACACATAGTGGGTTCGTGGACGGTGGAATTATGGGGTGGCGCTTGTTTCTATGGACTCAGGGGCCCCAGCTGAGTGCATATAAGGGGTTTTCATCATGACTGGAACTTTAATTAAAATGTCCATCAAATAAACTGTCTGAATCACCATTCAATACATTGCAGGCGGGATTCTGTCCAATTGCAGCTTATTGCATGAAGGTCAGGGTTAGTACATTGAAAAATAGTGGGTTATTGGACACATAGTGGGTTCGTGGACAGTGGAATTATGGGATGGCGCTTGGTGCCACGGACTCAGGGGGCCCCACTGAGTGCAGTAAAGTGGTTTTCATCATGACTGGAACTTTAATTAAAATGTCCATCAAATAAACTGTCTGAATCACCATTCAATACATTGCAGGCGGGATTCTGTCCAATTGCAGCTTATTGCATGAAGGTCAGGGTTAGTACATTGAAAAATAGTGGGTTATTGGACACATAGTGGGTTCGTGGACAGTGGAATTATGGGATGGCGCTTGGTGCTTTGGATTCAGGGGCCCCAGCTGAGTGCAGGTAAATAGTTTTCATCCAAATATTTGGAAAGCTAAGCTTAAAAACACGTGTCCAAAAACCCACTATATGTCCAATAACTCACTATTTTTTAACTGTACTAACCCCGACCTTCATGCAATAAGCTGCAAATGGACAGAATCCCGCCTGCAATCAGATCAATGGGGATTTGGGTATGGTATTTTTTTTACTTTTTTTTTACCGTTTTTTTTCGTGATAAAAACTATATTACCGCACTCAGGGGGGGCCCCTGAGTCCGCGGCACCAAGCGCCGCCCCAAAATTCCACCGTCCACGAACCCACTATTTTTATAATGGCATAAATGCTACGTGGGATCTCGATATCTCAGCTCTGGGAGGGTCTAGAGCCTCCATTTTTGCACTCAGGTCTTAGTCCCAAGGCCCTCTATCCGAATCCAGAGTTTCGAGAAGATCGGAGAAACTTTTTTTTTCGGACCAAAAAAAACCGACAGTGGTACCCCTGTCGCTTTTTTCGGGTCAAAATTTTGAGTTTCTCCGATCTTCTCGAAACTCTGGATTCTGATAGAGGGCCTTGGGACTAAGACCTGAGTGCAAAAATGGAGGCCCTAGACCCTTCCAGAGCTGAGATATGGACATCCCACGTAGCATTTGTCCCATTATAAAAATAGTGGGTTCGTGGACGGTGGAATTTGGGGACGGCGCTTGGTGCCGCGGACTCAGGGGGCCCCCCTGAGTGCGGTAATATAGTTTTTATCGTGAAAAAAAACGGTCCAAAAAAAGTAAAAAAAATACCATACCCAAATCCCCATTGATCTGATTGCAGGTGGGATTCTGTCCATTTGCAGCTTATTGCATGAAGGTCGGGGTTAGTACATTTAAAAATAGTGGGTTATTGGACACATAGTGGTTTTTTGGACAGTGGTTTTTAAGCTTGGCTTTCCACATATTTGGATGAAAACCATGTTTTTGCACTCAGCTGGGGCCCCTGACTCCATAGAACCAAGTGCCAGCCCATAATTCCACTGTCCACGAACCCCCTATGTGTCCAATAACCCACTATTTTTTAAATATACTACCCGATAACCCATTGAATAGATTGCAGGTGGGATGTTGTCCAATTGCAGCTTATTGCATGAAGGCCAGGGTTAGTACATTTAAAAATAGTGGGTTATTGGCCACATAGAGGGTTCGTGGACAGTGGAATTATGGGATGGCGCTTGGTGCCACGGACTCAGGGGGCCCCACTGAGTGCAGTAAAGTGGTTTTCATCATGACTGGAACTTTAATTAAAATGTCCATCAAATAAACTGTCTGAATCACCATTCAATAGATTGCAGGTGGGATTCTGTCCAATCGCAGCTTATTGCATGGATGCCAGGGTTAGTACATTTAAAAATAGTGGGTTATTGGACACATAGTGGGTTCGTGGACAGTGGAATTATGGGATGGGACTTGGTGCTATGGACTCAGGGGAGGCTCCTGGGTGCAGTAAAATAGTTTTTATGAAGACAGGAAGTTTAATTAAAATGTCCATCAAATAAACTGTCTGAATCACCATTCAATAGATTGCAGGCGGGATTCTGTCCAATCGCAGCTTATTGCATGGATGCCAGGGTTAGTACATTTGAAAATAGTGGGTTATTGGACACATAGTGGGTTCGTGGACAGTGGAATTATGGGATGGCGCTTGGTGCCACGGACTCAGGGGCCCCCACTGAGTGCAGTAAAATGGTTTTCATCATGACTGGAACTTTAATTAAAAAATGTCCATCCAAAACACTAACCCAAATCCTCATTCAATAGATTGCAGGCGGGATTATGTCCAATTGCAGCTTATTGCATGAAGGCCGGGGTTAGTACATTTAAAAATAGTGGGTTATTGGACACATAGTGGGTTCGTGGACGGTGGAATTTCGGGACGGCGCTTGGTGCCACGGACTCAGGGGGCCCCACTGAGTGCAGTGAAATGGTTTTCATCACGACAGGAACTTTTATTAAAATGTCTATCAAAAATTCTACACGAATCCCCATTCAATAGATTGCCGGTGGGACCGCGTCCAATTGCAGCATATCGAATGAACTGCGGAATAACTTTGAAGATGTATAGTGGGTTATTGGACAAATAGTGGGTTCGTGGGACGGGGGCGTGGCCCGGGAGGGGTGGGGGGTGGTCCCGGGACGTTTGGTAAATGATAGTGGGTTATTGGACAAATAGTGGGTCCGTGGGACGGGGGCGTGGCCAGGGAGTGGGGGGGGTGTGGTCCGGGGACGTTTGGTAAATTTAGTGGGTTATTGGACAAATAGTGGGTTCGTGGGACGGGGGCGTGGCCCGGGAGTGGGGGGCGGTCACCGGGGGGGGGGGGTGGTGTGTCGCCGGACGCCCCGTCGAACCGGTGGCCGGTCGGACGAATAGTGGGTTCGCGGGACGTTCCGGGGACGGCTCCACCGAGGGGGCGTTGGCGGTACTGCCTCGAGGGTCCCGAAACCACGGGCCCCTCCCGTCGGGCCCCCGAGGGGGTCGGGGCGCGCCCGTCCCGCCCGCGCGCCTCGCCCCGCCCGGCGAGGCCCGGGGGCGCCGTCGGCCGGGCCCCGAAAAATTTCGGGGGCCCGGCGCGCTCGTCCGCGGACCGCCGTCCGGGAGGGGACTCCCCGATGGCCGAACGGACCGTTTTCAAAGTCTTGGACTAGCTAGAGGTAGCTCATTCCATTTTTGGACCATTGTTCAATCGATCAGCTTTTATTTTGTCTTGTTCTTTGCATAAGTTATTTTTGTTTTTCTTTTCTCAAAGGGAGATCACAGAGCCCAATTATTCAAAGCTTTATTTTTTTATTTTTTTAGTTGATTCTAAAACTCCTCAAAAAATGTTAGAGGAGGTGCTGGATGAGTTGGACCTCAAGAAATACAACTCAATAGACATAAAATATTATGAAGACAGTTCGTTTTTTAAAAATAAAATTACTAAGACAAGCTAATAATGATATCTAAAGTTTTTGTTATGATGCCTTAATGGGAGCTACAATTATTTCATGTTGCCCATCAGGGTAAAAGAAAAGAATAGGGGCAAGGATGGAGCCATGTGGAGTCTCTTATCGTAGGTGGAATCTCCAAAGCTAACTGAAAAATATCTGTCAGTAATATAAGACTGGAACTCTCTCAAAAGAGTGCCTTTTCATCACACCAAGTGTTCAAGGCATGAGATGAGAATATTAAGGTCATCGATTGTCTAAGGCCTAAAAGATAATGTTGAGTACATTTACAGTACCAAAGCTGAGTCGGTACTGCTCCACAACCCGATTGGAAAGTCTCAACTATGGCATTTATGTTTATCAATGAGGAACTTGCATGAACCTGGCTGCCGTACCCTTAGGTTTATTTAATTTATGAACTAAATAGCGATTATGTGCCTGAGCCAATATAGCTCAAACTTACCTAGGTAGAAACATGCACTATGTGTGCCGTTAACAAACAGCATACGTTGCAAGCTGATTGAGATGAAAAAAATAACTCCCACCAACCACCTGAGTGTGGAACCAATCAGACTCCACATCCTTCACCACACAACGATCACTCTCCCCAGAATACTAATCACCTGCACCTGTTCACAATCAGTAAGCCCCATCAACCTCTGCATAAAAACACTCACCACAGCCTCAGTCTTTGTCAAGCCTCCAACAGGAACAGACCGTTATCCCTTGTCTCCTGAAGTCTTTGATGCACCGGCAAATCTGTAATTGAGTGTATACTCACCTGTGTACCACTAACCTCTGTATCCTTGTTCCGCTGTCTCCAGAAATCCTGTTTGACTCCATGTTACCAGTGATCCAGTAACCTCCTGAGATTCCGGTGTCCACTTCGAGCTTATGTGCTAACGATTGCATCTGAAAGAGAAAAGACAAGTATTGATGAACTGTACCTGCTTGACATCAACTAACCTGAAGAATATATGCTTACCTGTTATCTGCCCCTCACTGAGTGATCTTCAACGTATCTGCACCTGCATTCTGAATACTCACCTTTCACTTGTTATCACTTTGAATAAAGCTGTGTTTGAATTCACTAACCTCTGTCTCCGGGCCTGTATCCTGACAGAAGGCTTGACCAAATAAACAACGGTATGGATTCTACACAGCCTACAACCGCTGCCGTTCCAGTTCAATCTTCAAACAGTGAAGGGAATTCGACACCACAAGCAGCCAACGCTCCCGCTTCCACGCTGGTCTGCATCGCTAACTCCGCCTCACGACCAGTGCCATTCTCCGGCCGGGCGGAGGACTGCAGCGGATTCCTGTTACAGTGTTCACTCGCCATTGAACAACAAGCTCATCTGTGAATGATACAACCAATCAGTGATTCATCCATTAGTGATAAGCTGTTACAACTTCGACAAGATAAGAAATCTGTCTCTGAATATTCCATTGAATTTCGTACTCTAGCCTCAGCGAGTGGTTGGAATGAAAAAGCTCTCCTCTCTGTTTATCGCCGAGGTTTAAATCCTGCACTCCGTCTCCAACTTGCTATCTATGATGATAGTCTGGGACTGGAAAAGTTCATACAACAGACTCTACGTATACATCAAAGATCTCGGAGTTATTATCAAGATGCTCAACAATTCCACGCCACAGCTCATCCAGCTTTCTCAGAAACTGTATTTGAAACCCCACCAGAGAAGATGCAGGTTGACACTCATCGTCTTTCCCAGGCCGAACGCACCCGTCGTAGAGAATTGAAGTTATGTCTGTACTGTGGCGGGTGAAGGTCATTACGAGCATGTCCAACTCGACCACCTCGGTTGACGGTGAGTTCCGTTCAAAACCCTCTCTCAGTATCAACACCACTCACTATTTCTGTAATACTGAAATCCCAAGATGTCTACGTCTCTGTAGCAGCCATCATTGACTCTGGTTCAGCGGGGAACTTCATATCAGGACACCTCTGCAAGAGACTCAACCTCCAGGAGATCAACTCTTCCAAGCCATACGCCATCCACGCAGTGACTGGCGAAAGGATCAATAAAGGGTATGTTACATCTCAGATACTGCCCATCATGTTGTGTGTTGAAAATACTCACCAAGAGAAGTTTGAACCGTTTATTCTCAAGAATAGTCAAACGGACATAATCCTAGGTCGTCCATGGTTAATCCGCCATCAACTTACTATTAATTGGCAGTCTGGTAAGATCAACAGTTGGGGTTGTCATTGTCCTCTGATTGAAATCTCATGTCCTGCCCAATCCGAAGCTGAACCTCAAGAGACTATTATCGTGAGTTCCACATCCATCGAAAGCCCTAAGGAAAACCTGTCTATGAATATTCCTCACTGTTACTCTTCGTTTGTAGATGTGTTTAACCCGATTGCTGCCTCCAAATTACCTCCACACCGTCCCTGGGATTGTTCCATCGATCTGGTTCCCGGAGAGTCGGTTCCCAAGGGTCGAATTTACTCATTGTCAATTCCAGAGCAAGAAGCCATGCAAAGATACATCGAGGAGGCTTTACAGCAAGGTTACATCCGTTCTTCCACCTCCCCTGCTGCGGCTAGCTTCTTTTTCGTTGCCAAGAAAGATGGAGGTTTAAGACCATGTATTGATTACAGAGCCCTAAACAAAATCACTGTTAAGTTCAGTTATACACTACCTCTTATCCCATCTGCCCTTGAACAACTCAGAGAAGCAAAAATATTCACTAAGTTGGATCTAAGGAGTGCATACAATCTGGTCAGAATCAGAGAAGGGGATGAGTGGAAGACTGCGTTCATTACTCCTGCAGGGCATTATGAATATCTGGTTATGCCATATGGACTGGTAAATGCCCCATCCGTCTTTGAGAGCTTTATGGATGAGGTGCTCCGAGAATTCCTGGGAAGGTTCGTGTTGGTCTATATAGGTGACATTCTCATTTTCTCCAAAGATCCTGTGGAACAGCAACATCACGTGTCCTTAGTACTCCAGAAGCTCTGAGACTTTAATCTATTCTTAAAAGCCGAAAAATGCACATTTCATCAGTCCAGTGTTGAATTTCTGGGTTGTCAGCTTAGTGAAAGATGAGTGACGATGGATGATCGGAAAACTGAAGCTATCAAGTCTTGGCCCACTCCTAAATCTGTAAAGGAACTCCAGAGATTCCTTGGCTTTGCCAAATTTTACCGAAGATTCATACACCAGTACAGCACGTTAACAGCCCCTCTAACCTCTTTGCTAAAGGGTAAGCCAAAGACACTTCTCTGGACCCCAGAAGCTGAACAGGCCTTTCAATCTCTCAAAACTGCATTTACCACTGCACCCTTGCTCCATCACCCAGATCCCGAGAAGGTATTCCTGGTGAAGGTAGATGCCTCCACAACTGGGGTGGGAGCTATCTTGTATCAGTACTCCGAACATTCCTCCAAACCCCTGCCCTGTGCCTTCTTTTCAAGGAAGTTATCTGCTGCAGAATGCAACTATGACATCGGAAATCGGGAACTTCTGGCTGTAAAACTTGCCTTGGAAGAATGGAGGCACTGGTTGGAGGGGGCAAAACATCCGTTTATAGTGCTCACAGATCACAAGAATCTCCAGTATTTGAGGGAAGCTAAAAGACTTAACCCTTTAGGCGCCAGAGGTTTTTTCCTAAAACGTTCGATTTTGACATCTTAATTTCAAAAGGCTATATCTTAAAAGTGATAAAAGATAGATACTTTCTGTAAATTAGAGAAGTATTAAGGATGACCCAAAGTTTATGTAGGGACTAAATTTCCCCATCTAATTCGAATATTATGACGTCATATGGTGGCGGCTATCTTGGATTATAGAATTTTCATGAAAAGTCACATGTTTAAATGATAAAATGCAGCACTTCTTTCCCCCCAAAATGTCCCTCACCTTCTGTATGCTATATTGCACAATGCTGAATGCTCAGGTAAATATTAAGTAGTAAACAAACTGTGTAAATCATTACTAATAAATGGTAGAAACAAACCGAATGCATGTAGCGGTTGGCCTTTTGCTCTAGAGATTTTCCATTTACTACATACAGTAGGCACTCTGATTTCATGTATGGGGCACATATATATTATTCATATGACACACAAACACAAGTAGACAAGACCTGTTTAGTTCAAAAGCTCAGATCTGTCTAGCGAGTGTGCACAGCTTGGACTACGAGCAGCGCGGGCGCGGCCAGATCTGCCTCGCGCGCGCGCCGAGTGTGCACACATCTCGGACTACTATCATTGCGATTACGACTCCCCACCCTGCCTCCACGTTGCCCCCAAACTGTCCTATGAATACTTCGACCTCGTCTAACATACCCAGTGGCATTAGACAAAGTTTCCACCACAATACTGTCGCCGCGATTGCAGAGAGGCACACGGTCAGAAGACAAAGCAACATAAAAATCTCCTGTCTCGTTCCCCACAACACTAACACGCCTGCTAACTTCGCGATGAACACCCCGAGCCCGGGAAACATTGTTCCCATCACTGACACTGGGCAAAGGACCATCTAAATTGGGCAAAGGATTCACCGTTTGTGCTTGGTGTAGGGCACTTTCACTTTCAGAATCACCGTCATCTTCTGAAGGCAGATATTCCGCTTCAGAATCAGGGTCTGCGAATAGAGGACCCAACACTTCATTGCGGGTAAGCTTTATTGATGCCATAATATAGATAATAGATAATATTAATAATAATAATCTAATGCAAATACTCACTGACGTTGACAATATTGCTCTGATAAAATGGGTCACTCGCACACTAGCTCCGCTTTTGCTCGCACTGATTCAATGCGCTCTAGCTCGAAGATTTTATATAGAAGCATGACGTTTTTTTGAGTCGGGGATGAAGTATGACATGTCTACCATCTAGTGGAGGGGAGGACGAACGAAATTTGACACCCCATTTGACAAAATCGGCCGTTTTATACAGTGCCGCATCTTGTCGAGTAAACTCGACCGTCGCGCCCAGAGGGTTAATCCACGTCAGGCCAGATGGGCACTATTCTTCACCCGTTTCCATTTCAAAATCTCATATCGTCCAGGCTCAAAGTATACTAGAGCAGATGCCCTTTCTCGTGTCCATGCCCCAGAAATTCCAATGGAAGAACCCGAAACCATCCTACCTGAGAGGTTATTTATCAACCCCATCCAGTGGGAAATCAACGAGCAACTGCTGGAATTGTCACGACAACAACCTAGAATCCCAGGATGTCCTCCTGGAAAGATTTACGTGCCTGAAGATTTCCGCAACTCCCTGATTTCATCTGCTCACTCCTCAGTAGGCACCGGTCATCCCGGAGTAAACAAGACTTCCTCAATTCTCCAACTCAAATATTGGTGGCCCAACATGCAACATGACATCACGGCGTTCGTGCAAGGATGTATTCCATGTGCCATGTCTAAAGTTCCCAGAAATCTCCCAGCGGGTAAACTTGTACCACTCCCTGTCCCACATAGGCCCTGGTCTCACATTGGGGTCGATTTCGTCACTGATCTGATCTTCCCACCTCTGAAGGCAACACCTGTATTCTAGTGGCCATTGATCGATTCTCCAAGGCATGTAGACTAATTCCCCTAAAAGGTCTTCCTACGGCTTTTGTCACTGCTGAATTGTTAATGGAGCATGTCTTTCGAAACTTCGGTATCCCAGAGGACATTGTGTCCGACAGGGGACCCCAATTCATCTCCCGGGTTTGGCGAGCATTCTTCACTCTTATGAATGTGACCGTAAGCCTATCATCAGGGTATCATCCGCAAACAAATGTCCAAACCGAACGAAAGATCCAAGATGTTGGGCGGTTCTTGCGTACGTTCTGCCACTCCAACCAGAACATCTGGAGTCGGTATTTAATTTGGGCAGAGTACGCACAAAACTCCCTCAGACAGGCATCCACGCAATTAACTCCTTTCCAGTGTGTGCTGGGTTACCAGCCTCCATTGTTCCCTTGGTCAGGGGAACCATTGGAAGTACCAGCGGTAAACCAATGGTTTAGAGAAAGCGAAAGAGTCTGGAATCAAGCCCATAACCACCTTCAGCAAGCAGTTAATCGACAGCAACATTTTGCAGATGCTCGTCGCCGTCCAACCCCTGAGTATCAACCCGGACAGTTAGTCTGGCTCTCCACGAAAGACATCCGCCTACGTCAACCTTGCCGCAAACTCAGCCCCAAGTACATCGGACCATTCCCCATCGTAAGACAGATCAACCCAGTCACCTATCAACTTCGTCTGCCCCCAGAACATCGGATCCATCCCACGTTTCACGTCTCCCTCCTGAAAATTCATCACCCACCTGTACCCAACTCAGCCACAGAACCGGTTCCTGAAGAAACCCCCCGATACCGCCTATTGAACCTGAGTCCATTTATTTGATAAAAGAGATCTTGGACTCCCAACGCCGAGGTGGCCAGCTTGAATATCTGATAGATTGGGAGGGGTATGGACCAGAGGAAAGAAGTTGGATACCTCGGAACGACGTCCTTGATCCCAATCTGTTCCTTGAATTCCACGCTCAACATCCTGACAAACCTGCACCACGACCCAGAGGTAGACCCCCACGACGCCGGGGTCCAAGGTCCGCTGGCGCGGACTCTGGAGGGGGGGGTAATGTCAGGAACCAATCAGATTCCACATCCTTCACCACACAACGATCACTCTCCCCAGAATACTAATCACCTGCACCCAGTGCTTTAAGTGGGCCGGTACGCGCCGGTACTCAGTACCGCCACTTCCAAATATAGCTCTTGAGCGTACCGCCACCTCTCCGTGCGCCCAGAACGTGCTTTTAGCGTACCGGTACGCTCATTTGCACATCTGTTTAAATCCTTTGGCTGCGCTGACGCTTTTCAGAGCGCCCTTCACAATGCACGCTTCCTAATTCGTCCCACCGAGAGCAGAGACTACATTACCCATATAGCCTACATTACATTCCTCCCCGCTGAACGCGAGCTACAAATGCGTGAAATGCACTCACAGTGGTTGAGCGCGGTAAAGTTAGTTTTAGGTTCGATATTTCGCCGGACATTTCTTTTCCCTTGCCACTGTTCGGCACGGGTCGGCAGTCTTAGATCAATAGCAGGATTAGTTTTAACATTATGTAACCATTATCGACATTAAATATTCGTTCAAAATCACCTACGTGCAACAATGCTGCATTTATACCTGAGAATGCTTTGACGCGTTTCCACAGCGCGTGCCTAAGGGAACGTCTGCCAATTCCATCAACTGCATTAAACGTAGCCTATAATTTGTATTATTTAAAATTACTTTTCAAATTCCAAAGCTTGTAGAAGGTTCCTATTGGCAATGCTGATCTGGTAGCCTTGAGTAATTAACTTATCTAAGAAAATGATTCATAAAACTCATCAGTTGAGCCTAGATGTTTAATTTCTTCACTGACACAGACGAAAATGAAAAGACTCAGTCAAAGTTCAGCTTTAGGAGGGGAAGAAATACTGCAGGATGAGGAGACTGAGAGAAAAAGAAAGATTAAGATGAGAGAGCAGGTATTGACAAATAATCTAATGCACACTGACATGGTTTTAAAGCTATTTATTATCCGTTTTTGAGCCTTAAAAAGTCTTAAATTGCACATATGTAGGTCAGAGAAATCAAAATTTTCTCGGGGGAGCATGCCCCCAAACCCCCCAACTGCCTACCATTTAAATGCACATGCTGTGGGGGTTAATGTGGGCTGATGTGGCTACAGTACCAGGGCTCAATCAATATCTGTTCCAGTTGTCTTCTGTTGGCTGCTGTATAAACCCTTTTAATATAGTTCTTGTTACCTCAGGGGAGGAGGGGATTCAGCAAAAAAAAAAAAATAATAATAATAATAAAAAATAATAATAATAGAGTACCGGCACCTCTTTTGGGCCACTTAAAGCACTGCCTGCACCTGTTCACAATCAGAAAGCCCCATCAACCTCTGCATAAAAACACTCACCACAGCCTCAGTCTTTGTCAAGCCTCCAACAGGAACAGACCGTTATCCCTTGTCTCCTGAAGTCTTTGATGCACCGGAAAATCTTTAATTGAGTGTATACTCACCTGTGTACCACTAACCTCTGTATCCTTGTTCGCTGTTCTCCAGAAATCCTGTTTGACTCCATGTTACCAGTGATCCAGTAACCTCCTGAGATTCCGGTGTCCACTTCGAGCTTATGTGCTAACGATTGCATCTGAAAGAGAAAAGACAAGTATTGATGAACTGTACCTGCTTGACATCAACTAACCTGAAGAATATATGCTTACCTGTTATCTGCCTCGCACTGAGTGATCTTCAACGTATCTGCACCTGCATTCTGAATACTCACCTTTCACTTGTTATCACTTTGAATAAAGCTGTGTTTGAATTCACTAACCTCTGTCTCCGGGCCTGTATCCTGACACTGAGCAAATAGGCTATCATTCGATAATTGTCACTGTCATTATCCTCTTATCATTTAATTTATTTTCATTATAACACTAAGACGGCTGCATTCTGCTATTTTATTTATCTATATACTTTGTTTTACACATGAAGTAAACATAAATGCAGCTCTTGGTTTCTGCATGCTTATAAACTTTGCCCTTTGGAAATAATCATTGAAGGTTTTTTGCACAAGGTTTAGGTTGAGACGTGAAATACTGCTTCATGCTTTCGGTAGTAGAATGAGGTAGATATCGTTCATTAACTGTCACAGCCGGCATTGAGCCGCGACAAAAGAGGGAGACAATGAGAACAAAAGCGAATTAAAAAGTATTTATTAAAAAAAAAAAAAACGTTTACAACTCATAACTAAATAAGAGAAAACATCACTAGAAAACATCATGTTTTCACAAGGGAAAATATTCCGCTTGGAACATCAACGTAAATGAAGAATAAGCTATGTAATTAACACAAACACAAAATACACACTCCAAAATACAGGCCTGCAAATATAAATTCCCAAACTAAACTAATACATGAAGCAAACGAATAATAAACAAATAAAGCAGAAACCCAAAATAACAGTAGTCAAAAGGGTAACCGAAGAGGTTGAAGTCAGAGAACCATCTTCTTTATAATTCTCTGCAGGTGTTTCACATTATAATTACCTCAAAGTCCCCCCCACAACCCACTATAGTAGTACGGGCCTAGAGGCACGTCACACAACGTAATCGCTGTGAAAATATTTACATTTAACCTACTAATAAGCTAACAAAAACTATCCTGCGATAGCATAAATTTCTGTTCAACCTGTAGTTGGATTTGTATGCTCAACTATTTCTGCTGGAAAATACAGCCGCTTATTTCCTTATTTTGATAGTTTAATATAGCCCTATTTTATTAAATATTAAGAACAAGTCAAGTCAAGTCAAATATATTTATATAGCGCTTTTCACAATACAGATTTTATCAAAGCTGCTTCACAGTATCAATCAAAACAACTTAACAATGTTTGTTTATTACTGGAAAAAAAGACATCCAAGTTTGGTAGTGTCACATGTGTGACCTGTGTTTCTTAGTTTTCCCCGTCTCTGTGTTTTGGTTTAGTCCTGTGTCTCAGTTTTCCCGCTCCTCGTTTATGTTTAGTTCCTCCACCTGTGTCTAGTTAATTTGCCCCAGCTGTGTCTTGTTCCCATGATCTGTTCTCTGTGTATGTAAACCCAGTGTTCTCCCTCACTCCTTGTCGGTTATTGTATATGTTGCGTTTAAATGGTATGTGTTGCATCTCCTGAGTTCTTTGTTCATTAAATTCCTGTTAGTTGTTATTCCTCGTCTCCTCGTGCTTCCTGCCTACACACCCATCCGTGACAGAATAACCGACCCAAAAGACAAGCGTGATGGCTGAAGACAGACTCTTCAACTTGCAGCAGAATGGCCGTTCATTGGAGAGGTATGTTGAGGAGTTCCTGGAGGTTTCCCATCTAGTGAACTGGGGTGATTCCACTATTAACGCCTGCTTCCGGTTGGGACTGGATGATGATAATTTATTCCATTTTATCTCTGTGGAGAATTGTTATAAATCCATCCCGGACTTTATTAATTATGTCCTAGAATTACATGGTTCTGATTTCCTCGTTGACTATGCAGAGGATAGTCAAAATCATCATCCAGTCCCCATCCGGAAGTATGTAGACGCCCCAGTTCACCTCGATCCGGAACCCGCTGCATACCTCTCCAAGAACTCCGTGTCCCTTGCTGCACCCGAGATGCCCGAGCCAGAGCTTCCGCCGCTGGTCCAGCCCAGCACAGATTCCGAGCCAGAACTTCCGCCGCTGATCCCGTCCAGCACTGATCCCGAGCCTTCGCCGCTGGTCCCGCCCAGCACAGATCCCGAGCCAGAGCTTCCGCCGCCAGAGACCGTCCAGCCGCCAGAGACCGTCCAGCCGCCAGAGACCGTCCAGCCGCCAGAGACCGTCCAGCCGCCAGAGACCGTCCAGCCGCCAGAGACCGTCCAGCCGCCAGAGACCGTCCAGCCGCCAGAGCCCGAGCCCCGCGTCACGCCTGCCGAGACAGCGCTCCACGTCAGCCCTGCAGAGCCTTCTCCGCTGGTCTCGTCCAGCCCTGCAGAGCCTGTCCTTGTGCACGTCCCTGAGCCTGGTACTCTCCCCAAGAAAATTTTGGGGGGGGGCTATACGCCTTCACCATGGCCACCTGAAGGGATAGCTCCACCCTGGACTCCCGAGGTCCCAAAAGCCCCGCCGTGGTCACGTCCCGAGCCAGATCCCGAGATCACAGATCCCGAGCCAGAGCTTCCGCCGCCAGAGACCGTCCAGCCGCCAGAGACCGTCCAGCCGCCAGAGACCGTCCAGCCGCCAGAGACCGTCCAGCCGCCAGAGACCGTCCAGCCGCCAGAGACCGTCCAGCCGCCAGAGACCGTCCAGCCGCCAGAGACCGTCCAGCCGCCAGAGCCCGAGCCCCGCGTCACGCCTGCCGAGACAGCGCTCCACGTCAGCCCTGCAGAGCGTTCTCCGCTGGTCTCGTCCAGCCCTCAGAGCCTGTCCTTGTGCACGTCCCTGAGCCTGGTACTCTCCCCAAGAAAATGTTGGGGGGGGGCTATACGCCTTCACCATGGCCACCTGAAGGGATAGCTCCACCCTGGACTCCCGAGGTCCCAAAAGCCCCGCCATGGTCACGTCCACGTCCAGCTCCGCCTTTGCCATGTCAAGCTCCGCCTTGGACTCTCGAGGTTCCGAAAGCTCCGCCGTGGTCACGCCCACATCTAGCTCCGCCTTGGACTCCCGAGTTCCCGAGGGCTCCGCCTTGGTCACATCCAGCTCCGCCTTGGACTCCCGAGTTCCCGAGGGCTCCGCCTTGGTCACGTCCAGCTCCGCCTTGGTTACGCCCACGTCCAGCTCCCCCTTGGCAAGACCCACAGCCTATTCCGCCCTGGAGGCTTCCTATTCCTGTGGAACTATACCCTCGTCAGCCTCCAGGGCGCCCACCCTCCCACCCCTTTGGATATTGTACGGCGCGAGGACGCGCCTTTTTTGGAGGGGGGGAGTAATGTCACATGTGTGACCTGTGTTTCTTAGTTTTCCCCGTCTCTGTGTTTTGGTTTAGTCCTGTGTCTCAGTTTTCCCACTCCTCGTTTATGTTTAGTTCCTCCACCTGTGTCTAGTTAATTTGCCCCAGCTGTGTCTTGTTCCCATGATCTGTTCTCTGTGTATGTAAACCCAGTGTTCTCCCTCACTCCTTGTCGGTTATTGTATATGTTGCGTTTAAATGGTATGTGTTGCATCTCCTGAGTTCTTTGTTCATTAAATTCCTGTTAGTAGTTATTCCTCGTCTCCTCGTGCTTCCTGCCTACACACCCATCCGTGACAGGTAGAGCTGATCAATGGTATGATTGGTTAATTAATTTGAATATCCCCAACTGAGCAAGCCAAAGGCAACAGTGGCAAGGAACCGAAAAACTCCATCAAGTGACCTAATGGTGTCCTAAAACTCCATCAGATGACCCAATGGAGAAAAAAAAAAAAACCTTGGGAGAACCCAGGCTCAGTCGGGGGCCAGTTCTCCTCTGGCGTTTATGAACTAGAGGCCGAATTTACAGTAACTGTAAGATAAAAAAAATTATATGAATGCCTGGCTAAATAGATGCGTCTTTAGTCTAGTTTTAAACTGGGAGAGCGAATCTGTGCAACTAACAATATCAGGAAGGCTATTCCAGAGCTTCGGAGCTAAATGTGAAAATGCTCTGCCTCCTTTGGTGGATCTGGATATCCTAGGAATGACCAGAAGCCTTAAAGAGAAAATCTTAAAGAGCGCGATGGATTGTAGGGGATAGAAGATCCGTTAAATAGACAGGAGCTAAACCATTTAGAGCTTTATAAGTCAAAAGCAATACCTTGTAATTAATACGGAACTTTATAGGTAACCAATGAAGTGATGATAAAATTGGTGTTGTATGATCATATTTTCTTGATCTAGTAAGAACTCTAGCGGCTGCATTTTGGACTAACTGTAGCTTTTTTTTATTGAAGATGCAGGACAACCAGCTAATAAAGCATTACAGTAATCTAGTCTCGAGGTCATGAATGCATGAACTAACTTTTCTGTATCACAGACTGATAGCATATTACGTAGCTTAGCAATGTTTCTATGGTGGAAAAAGACTGTTTTTGTAACATATGAAATATGCTTTTCAAAAGAAAGATTGCAGTCTAATGTAACACCCAGGTCTTTTACTGTAGAGGATAAAGTAACAGGGCATCCTACTATGTTAAAGTCGTGCTGTGAAAGGTTTTGTGGACGGTTTTTAGAACCGATAAGTATTACCTTTGTCTTGTCCGGATTTAATAAAAGAAAATTACGAGTCATCCAATCTTTTATATCTTTAACACAATCTGTCAATTTGGATAATTTAGCGTATTCATCCGGCCGTGATGAAATATATATTTGAGTGTCATCAGCATAACAATGGAAACTAATTCCATGTTTCCTTATAATATTACCAAGTGGCAGCATATATATTGAGAATAATAAAGGGCCTAACACAGATCCCTGCGGCACTCCATAGTTTGCCGAAGTTATGATCGATTTTTCTCCATCTAAGTAGATGAAATGGTAGCGGTCATATAAGTATGACCTGAACCAGCTTAATGCTTGTCCTTGGACACCAGTGTAATTTTGTAGTCGATCTAAGAGTATTGTGTGATCACAAGTACTTCAAACGAATTAAACCTATGATGAGTTTTCTGAGTAACATTTAGAATATCTCTGTAGATTGTTGCAACACCGCCGCCACGACCGATCAGACGGGGCTCATGCTTATTACAGTATCCTGGTGGAGTAGACTCATTTAGACCGAAATAATCATTTGGTTTAAGCCAGGTTTCAGTAAGGCACAGAACATCGAAATTATTATCTGTGACCATTTCATTTACAATAACCGCCTTAGGTGTGAGCAATCTAATGTTTAGAAGACCTAGCTTTAGAAATTGTTTTTGTTCACTAATAGCGAGATTTTTTGTTTTAATAACAATTAGATTTTTTCTAGATCCTGCAGTAGATTTATTATTTGATCTTAGTAAACGAGGAATAGACACAGTTTCTATGCAATGTTCTGCACTAGTATTAATATCAATTAAATTGGTGCAGCAGAGACTGTGATTTGGATTTTTGGTTACTAGTCAAACGGTATTTAACATCTTGGAGATGTTATCCGACAGAAGATCTGCCCCGATTCTACTTGGGTGTAAGTCATCAGTGCGATGGCTTAACAACAATAGAAAAATAATGTTCGCATTGCATGATCAACGCATTAGCCAAATACATGACTCATACCAAGATGATCTTAAGCAAGACACTTTAGTATCTTTATTCACCGTAATGTCTGCTTTAGATGCTATGTTAATATTATTCGCTACATTCAGGATTTACAATGCATGCTGCTGAGGTTTATATTATTTGTGACCAATTAATATTCACAACATAACTGTAAGGAAGTGCTATGCATGCTGATGATAATATTATTAATAATAATAATCTCAAACATTACAATCTGAAATTGCTATGTATGCTGCAAATAATAATTGTTGTAAACAATGCAATCTGAAAATCTATGCATGCTGCTTATGCTGCTGCACAAAAAAATAGATTTGCTGTAAGCCCCGCTGAATAAGCAAAATTTTTGCTAATGCCTATTTGTGTCTACGCCAGAAGCAAATGTATATGTGTGCGAATGCCCAAATCACTTTAACTGTTCTAAATCTGCATTGCTTTGACACTGTATTCTCGCATGAACTACATAAATCGCTTGCTGCTGCTGTAGACACTAATGTAAACGCTGCCGCTGTAGACACTAATGTAAACGCTGCTGCTGTAGGCACTGATGTAAACGCTGCCGCTGTAGACACTAATGTAAACGCTGCCGCTGTAGACACTAATATAAACGCTGCCGCTGTAGACACTAATGTAAACGCTGCCGCTGTAGACACTAATGTAAACGCTGCCACTGTAGACACTAATGTAAACGCTGCCGCTGTAGACACTAATGTAAACGCTGCCGCTGTAGACACTGATGTAAACACTGCCGCTGTAGACACTAATGTAAACGCTGCCGCTGTAGACACTAATGTAAACGCTGCCGCTGTAGACACTGATGTAAATGCTGCCGCTGTAGACACTGATGTAAACGCTGCCGCTGTAGACACTAATGTAAGCGCTGCCGCTGTAGACACTAATGTAAACGCTGCCGCTGTAGACACTAATGTAAACGCTGCCGCTGTAGACACTAATGTAAACGCTGTCGCTTTAGGCACTAATGTAAATGCTGCCGCTGTAGACACTAATGTAAACGCTGCCGCTGTAGAAACTAATGTAAACGCTGCTGCTGTAGACACTGATGTAAACGCTGCCGCTGTAGACACTAATGTAAACGCTGCCGCTGTAGACACTAATGTAAACGCTGCCGCTGTAAACACTAATGTAAACGCTGCCGCTGTAGACACTAATGTAAACGCTGCTGCTGTAGACTAATGTAACGCTGCAGCTGTAGACACTAATGTAAACGCTGCGCTGTAGACATAACTATGTAAAAACGCTGCCGCTGTAGACACTGATGTAAACGCTGCCGCTGTAGACACTAATGTAAACGCTGCCGCTGTAGACACTAATGTAAACGCTGCCGCTGTAGACACTATGTAAACGCTGCCGCTGTAGACACTAATGTAAACGCTGCCGCTGTAGACACTAATGTAAACGCTGCGGCTGTAGACACTGATGTAACGCTGCGCTGTAGACCTATAAACGCTGCCGGCTGTAGACACTGATGTAAACGCTGCCGCTGTAGACACTGATTAAACGCTGCCGCTGTAGACACTGATGTAAACGCTGCCGCTGTAGACACTAATGTAAACGCTGCCGCTGTAGACACTGATGTAAACGCTGCCGCTGTAGACACTGATGTAAACGCTGCCGCTGTAGACACTAATGTAAACGCTGCCGCTGTAGACACTAATGTAAACTGCCGCTGTAGACACTAATGTAAACGCTGCCGCTGTAGACACTATATGTAAACGCTGCCGCTGTAGACACTAATGTAAACGCTGCCGCTGTAGACACTATGTAAACGCTGCCGCTGTAGACACTAATGTAAACGCTGCCGCTGTAGACACTAATGTAAACGCTGCCGCTGTAGACACTAATGTAAACGCTGCCGCTGTAGACACTAATGTAAACGCTGCCGCTGTAGACACTAATGTAAACGCTGCCGCTGTAGACACTAATGTAAACGCTGCCGCTGTAAACACTAATGTAAACGCTGCCGCTGTAGACACTAATGTAAACGCTGCGCTGTAGACACTAATGTAAACGCTGCGCTGTAGACACTAATGTAAACGCTGCCGCTGTAGACACTAATGTAAACGCTGCCGCTGTAGACACTAATGTAAACGCTGCCGCTGTAGACACTAATGTAAACGCTGCCGCTGTAAACACTAATGTAAACGCTGCCGCTGTAGACACTAATGTAAACGCTGCCGCTGTAACACTAATGTAAACGCGTGTAGACATATGTACGCTGCTGTAGACACTAATGTAAACGCTGCCGCTGTAACACTAATGTAAACGGCTGCGCTGTAGACACTAATGTAAACGCTGCCGGCTGTAGACACTAATGTAAACGCTGCCGCTGTAGACACTAATGTAAACGCTGCCGCTGTAGACACTAATGTAAACGCTGCCGCTGTAGACACTAATGTAAACGCTGCCGCTGTAGACACTAATGTAACGCTGCCGCTGTAGACACTAATGTAAACGCTGCGCTGTAGACACTAATGTAAACGCTGCCGCTGTAGACACTAATGTAAACGCTGCGCTGTTAGCACTAATGTAAACGCTGCCGCTGTAGACACTAATGTAAACGCTGCCGCTGTAGACAACTAATGTAAACGCTGCGCTGTAGACACTGATGTAAACGCTGCCGCTGTAGACACTAATGTAAACGCTGCCGCTGTAGACACTAATGTAAACGCTGCCGCTGTAGACACTAATGTAAACGCTGCCGCTGTAGACACTATGTAAACGCTGCCGCTGTAGACACTTAATGTAAACGCTGCAGCTGTAGACACTAATGTAAACGCTGCCGCTGTAGACACTGATGTAAACGCTGCCGCTGTAGACACTAATGTAAACGCTGCCGCTGTAGACACTAATGTAAACGCTGCGCTGTAGACACTTTAAAGTAAACGCTGCCGCTGTAGACACTAATGTAAACGCTGCCGCTGTAGACACTATGTAAACGCTGCGGCTGTAGACACTAATGTAAACGCTGCGGCTGTAGACACTGATGTAAACGCTGCCGCTGTAGACACTGATTAAACGCTGCGCTGACCTGATGTACGGCACTGGGATGTAAACGCTGCGCTGTAGACACTAATGTAAACGCTGCCGCTGTAGACACTGATGTAAACGCTGCCGCTGTAGACACTGATGTAAACGCTGCCGACTGTAGACACTAATGTAAAGCGCTGCCGCTGTAGACACTAATGTAAATTCTGCCGCTGTAGACACTAATGTAAACGCTGCCGCTGTAGACACTTATGTAAACGCTGCCGCTGTAGACACTAATGTAAACGCTGCCGCTGTAGACACTGATGTAAACGCTGCCGCTGTAGACACTGATGTAAACGCTGCCGCTGTAGACACTAATGTAAACGCTGCCGCTGTAGACACTAATGTAAACGCTGCCGCTGTAGACACTAAAGTAAACGCTGCCGCTGTAGACACTAATGTAAACGCTGCCGCTGTAAACACTAATGTAAACGCTGCCGCTGTAAACACTAATGTAAACGCTGCGGCTGTAGACACTAATGTAAACGCTGCGGCTGTAGACACTATATGTAAACGCTGCCGCTGTGACATAATGTAAACGCTGCGCTGTAAGACACTAATGTAAACGCAGCGCTGTAAACACTAATGTAAACGCTGCGCTGTAGACACTAATGTAAACGCTGCGCTGGTAGACACTAATGTAAACGCTGACCGCGTAGCACTATGTAAACGCTGCGCTGTAGACACTATGTAAACGCTGCGCTGTAGACACTAATGTAAACGCTGCCGCTGTAGACACTAATGTAAACGCTGCCGCGTAACACTAATGTAAACGCTGCGCTGTAGACACTAATGTAAACGCTGCCTGCGCTGCTAGACACTAATGTAAACGCTGCCGCTGTAGACACTAATGTAAACGCTGCCGCTGTAGACACTAATGTAAACGCTGCCGCTGAGACACTAATGTAAACGCTGCCGCTGTAGCACTAATGTAAACGCTGCCGCTGTAGCCTACTAATGTAAACGCTGCCCTGTAGACACTAATGTAAACGCTGCCGCTAGTAATGCCACTTAATGTAAACGCTGCCGCTGTAGACATAATGTAACGCTGCCGCTGTAGACACTAATGTAAACGCTGCCGCTGTAGAAACCTAACTTAAACGCTGCGCTGTAGACACTAATGTAAACATGCGCTGTAGACACTAATGTAAACGCTGCCTGTGCACTAATGTAAACGCTGCCGCTGTAGACACTAATAAAGCTGCCGCTGTAGACATAATGTAAACGCTGCCGTGTAGACACTAATGTAAACGCTGCGCTGTAGACACTAATGTAAACGCTGCCACTGTAGACACTAATGTAAACGCTGCGCTGTAGACACTAATGTAAACGCTGCCCTGTAGAACACTAATGTAAACGCTGCGCTGTAGACACTAATGTAAACGCTGCGCTGTAGACACTAATGTAAACGCTGCCGCTGTAATAATGTAAACGCTGCCGCTGTAAGAACACTAATGTAAACGCTGCCGCTGTAAGACACTAATGTAAAGCTGCGCTGTAGACACTAATGTAAACGCTGCCGCTGTAACACTAATGTAAACGCTGCCGCTGTAGACACTAATGTAAACGCTGCCGCTGTGAACACTAATGTAAACCGCCGCTGTAGACACTAATGTAAACGCTGCGCTGTAGACACTAAATGTAACGCTGCCAATGTAAGACTAATGTAAACGCTGCCGCTGTAGACACTAATGAAACGCTGCCGCTGTAGACACTAATGTAAACGCCGCTGTAGACACTAATGTAAACGCTGCGTTGCATATGTAAAGCCCTGTAGACACTAATGTAACGCTGCCGTGTAGCTTGTTAGACACTAATGAAACGCTGTGCCCTGTAGCACTGAATGTAAACGCTGCCGCTGTAACACTAATGTAAACGCTGCCGCTGTAGACACTCAAGTAAAAGCTGCCGCTGTAGACACTAATGTAAACGCTGCCGCTGTAGACACTAATGTAAACGCTGCCGCTGTAGACACTAATGTAAACTGCGCTGTAGACACTAATGTAACGCTGCCGTGTAGACACTAATGTAAACGCTGCCGCTGTAGACACTAATGTAAACGCTGCTCTGCTGTAGACACTAATGTAAACGCATGCCGCTGTAACACTAATGTAAACGCTGCGCTGAGACACTAATGTAAACGCTGCGCTGTAGACACTAATGTAAACGCCTGCTATGTAAGACACTAATGTAAACGCTGCCGTGTAACACTAATGTAAACGCTGCTGTAAGACACTAAGTAAACGTCGCTGTGAACTAATGTAAACGCTGCGTGTAAGACACTAATGTAAACGCTGCCGCTGTAGACACTAATGTAAACGCTGCCGCTGTAAAACTAAATGTAAACGCTGCGCTGTAGACACTAATGTAAACGCTGCCGCTGTAGACACTAATGTAAACGCTGCCGCTGTAGACACTAATGTAAACCTGCCGCTGTAGACACTAAGTAAACGCTGCCGCTGTAGACACTAATGTAAACGCTGCCGCTGTAGACACTAATGTAAACGCTGCCGCTGTAACACTAAGTAACGCTGCGTAGACACAATGTAAACGTGCCGCTGTAGACACTAATGTAAACGCTGCCGTGTAGAACACTATGTAACACGACTGCCGCTGTAGACACTAATGTAAACGCTGCCGCTGTGACACTAATGTAAACGCGCTGTTTAACGGACCTTAACTGTAAACGCTGCCGCTGTAGACACTAATGTAAACGCTTGCACGATCTGTAACACTAATGTAACGCTGCCGCTGAACACATGTAATGCGCTGACACTATGTAAACTCAAACAATGTAACGCTGCCCTGTAAACACTAATGTAAACGCTGCGGCTGTAAAAATTAAACGTGCGCTGTAACATGAACGCTGCGCTGTAACACTAATGTAAACGCTGCCGCTGTAGACACTAATGTAAACGCTGCCGCTGTAGACACTAATGTAAACGCTGCGCTGTAGACACTAATGTAAACGCTGCCGCTGTAGACACTATGTAAACTGCCTGCCACGGCGTGTAGACACTAATGTAAACGCTGCCGCTGTAGACACTAATGTAAACGCTGCCGCTGTAGACACTAATGTAAACGCTGCGCTGTAGACACTAATGTAAACGCTGCCGCTGTAGACACTAATGTAAACGCTGCCGCTGTAGACACTAATGTAAAGCTGCCGCTGTAACACTAATGTAAACGCTGCGCTGTAGACACTAATGTAAACGCTGCCGCTGTAGACACTAATGTAAACGCTCGCTGTAGACACTAATGTAAACGCTGCGCTGTAGACACTAATGTAAACGCTGCCGCTGTAGACACTAATGTAAACGCTGCCGCTGTAGACACTAATGTAAACGCTGCCGCTGTAGACACTATGTAAACGCTGCGCTGTAGACACTATGTAAACGCTGCCGCTGTAACACTAATGTAAACGCTGCGCTGAATAGAAACTAAATGTAAACGCTGCCGTGTAAACACTAATGTAAAGCCGCTGTAACACTAATGTAAACGTGCGCTGTAGACACTAATGTAAACGCTGCGCTGTAGACACTAATGTAACCTGCCGCTGTAGACACTAATGTAAACGCTGCCGCTGTAGACACTATGTAAACGCTGCCGCTGTAGACACTATGTAACGCTGCCGCTGTAACACTAATGTAAACGCTGCCGCTGTAGACACTGATGTAAACGCTGCCGCTGTAGACACTATTAAAGCTGCCGCTGTAGACACTAATGTAACGCTGCGCTGTAGACACTAATGTAAACGCTGCGCTGTAACACTAATGTAAACGCGCGCTGTAGACACTAATGTAAACGCTGCGCTGTAGACACTAATGTAAACGCTGCCGCTGTAGACACTAATGTAAACGCTGCCGCTGTAGACACTAATATAAACGTGCGGTGTAGACACTAATGTAAACGCTGCCGCTGTAGACACTGATGTAAACCTGCCGCTGTAGACACTAATGTAAACGCTGCCGCTGTAGACACTAATGTAAACGCTGCGCTGTAGACATAATGTAACGCTGCCGCTGTAGACACTTAGTCGCGTAGCAGTACGTTTCATTTATTGTCCCTAAACTTGTACGCTGCCGTAAACATAAGGTAACACAAACGGTAACACAACTAACATAATTAAACACCAACACTAATTAAAACCTATAAACTCCTTAGCCTAAAGATTTTGCAGTAAACGTTCAGCATTTAGTCCTAATAGGAAACGTCTTGCGCGGTAAACATAAGGTAACACACGTAACACTAAATAAATGCACACAGACACTAATTAAAACGTATACACTACTCTAAATCTGCGCTGTAGCCAAATTAGAACGATGCCGGTAGAACTAATTAACCTGCCATTGACTAAAAAGGGACTTAGCATATTAACCTAGCAGGTAGACCAATGAAACATGAGCGGTGACTTTACACAGTCCCTATAGCACTTGTAAACCTGCTCTATAAATATTGTCAGGAAACCTGTGGACAGCCTATTAATGTACCAGCACTTCACAATATGGCTGAGGTTATTTTTCTCCCTCAGGCTGATGCCCCATACAGGCAATAAAGCAAAGTAAGGACAGATTCAATAAAAGATTTATAAAATAAGACAGATAACCTTATCAACATTAAAGAGTTAAGCTTCCTTAGGATATACAATCGTTGTTGTCCCTTTTGCAGATCATCTCTGTGTTTATGTCAAATTTGAGTTTACTGCTATCACAGTACCCAGATATTTATACTGCTCTACACCTCTATGCTGATTCCTTTTATATAGGTGGTAGATGAGAACCAGGTTGTTTTCTCCTAAATCTATGAGCATATCCTTGGTTTTAGAGGTGTTAAGCTGGTGAAAAGACCTGTCGCACCAACTGACAAACTCTTCGACACTGGCCATGCTGAGATTCATTTTCTGCAGTAAACTGACAATAACTGTATCATCAGCATATTTCAGATGTGTCTATTTCTATAATGACTCCTACAATCGTTAGTGTAGAGAATGTATAGTAGAGGTGAAAGTACACACCTGCGGAGAGCCAGTGGAATGTAAACGCCTTTCAGAGAACACCATTCACCTTAATCGCTGTGTTCTATTGTTAAAAAATCATAATCCAGCTCACAAGATTACTCTCAATATTAAATTCTGATAATAATTTACTAATTAAAACATGTGGCTGGATAGTATTAAAAGCAGAAGTAAAATCCAAAAACAAGAGCCTGGCATGTGTACCAGGACCCTCTAAATGACTATAGAGGAGATTTAAAAGTGTAATCTGGGCATCCTCTACCCCTCTGCTAGCCCTATATGCAAATTGCCCGGGGTCCAGGGCCCCACCCACCCTGAACAGCAGAAGCCGCTTTACAATCCTCTCAAATGACTTCATGACCAGTGAAGTCAATGCCACTGGTCTGAAGTCACCTAATGTGCTTGCAGAGTTGCTCTTTGCCACTGGAACAATGATAGACTCCTTCCAAGCCATTGGGACCCTTCCCTGTTCCCAGGACATCTCAAAAATGTCAGCAAACACCCCACAGAGTTGCTCTGAACAACACTTCAATAATCTCCCAGTAATTCCATCTGGTCCTGGACTCTTATTTACCTTAATTCTCTTAAATACCGACCTAACCTCCTCCTTTGTAATTGAGAAAGGTATAGATTCTACCTGAGCCCGTTCCTCAGTTATTTTCTGTAGTTTGTCCGAAAAGTCATGAATATCAAAACGTGAAAAAAAGGTGACACTAATGTAAACGCTGCCGCTGTAGACACTAATGTAAACGCTGCCGCTGTAGACACTAATATAAACGCTGCCGATGTAGACACTAATGTAAGCGCTGCCACTGTAGACACTGATGTAAACACTGCCGCTGTAGACACTGATGTAAACGCTGCCGCTGTAGACACTAATGTAAACGCTGCCGCTGTAGACACTGATGTAAACGCTGCCGCTGTAGACACTAATGTAAGCGCTGTCGCTGTAGACACTAATGTAAACGCTGCCGATGTAGACACTAATGTAAGCGCTGCCGCTGTAGACACTGATGTAAATGCTGCCGCTGTAGACACTAATGTAAACGCTGCCGCTGTAGGCACTGATGTAAACGCTGTCGCTGTAGACACTAATGTAAACGCTGGCGCTGTAGACACTAATGTAAACGCTGCCGCTGTAGACACTAATGTAAACGCTGCCGCTGTAGACACTAATGTAAACGCTGCCGCTGTAGACACTAATGTAAACGCTGCCGCTGTAGACACTAATGTAAACGCTGCAGCTGTAGACACTGATGTAAACGCTGCAGCTGTAGACACTGATGTAAACGCTGCCGCTGTAGACACTAATGTAAACGCTGTCGCTGTAGACCCTGATTTAAACGCTGCCGCTGTAGACACTAATGTAAACGCTGCCGCTGTAGACACTAATGTAAACGCTGCCGCTGTAGACACTGATGTAAACGCTGCCGCTGTAGACACTGATGTAAGCGATGCCGCTGTAGACACTAATGTAAACGCTGCCGCTGTAGACACTAATGTAAACGCTGCCGCTGTAGACACTAATGTAAACGCTGCTGCTGTAGACACTAATGTAAACGCTGTCGCCGCTGTAGACACTAATCTAAACGCTGCTGCTGTAGACACTAATGTAAACGCTGCCACTGTAGACACTAATGTAAACGCTGCCGCTGTAGACACTGATGTAAACGCTGCCGCTGTAGACACTAATGTAAACGCTGCCGCTGTAGACACTAATGTAAACGCTGCCGCTGTAGACACTAATGTAAACGCTGCCGCTGTAGACACTAATGTAAACGCTGCTGCTGTAGACACTGATGTAAACGCTGCCGCTGTAGACACTAATGTAAACGCTGCCGCTGTAGACACTAATGTAAACGCTGCCGATATAGACACTAATGTAAGCGCTGCCGCTGTAGACATTAATGTAAACGCTGCCGCTGTAGACACTAATGTAAACGCTGCTGCTGTAGACACTAATGTAAACGCTGCCGCTGTAGACACTAATGTAAACGCTGTCGCTGTAGACACTAATGTAAACGCTGCCGCTGTAGACACTAATGTAAACGCTGCCGCTGTAGACACTAATGTAAACGCTGCCGCTGTAGACACTAATGTAAACGCTGTCGCTTTAGGCACTAATGTAAACGCTGCCGCTGTAGACACTAATGTAAACGCTGTCGCTTTAGGCACTAATGTAAACGCTGCCGCTGTAGACACTAATGTAAACGCTGTCGCTTTAGGCACTAATGTAAACGCTGCCGCTGTAGACACTGCTGTAGACACTAATGTAAACGCTGCTGCTGTAGACACTAATGTAAACGCTGCTGCTGTAGACACTAATGTAAACGCTGCCGCTGTAGACACTGATGTAAACACTGCCGCTGTAGACACTAATGTAAACGCTGCCACTGTAGACATTAATGTAAACGCTGCCGCTGTAGACACTGATGTAAACACTGTCGCTGTAGACACTAATGTAAACGCTGCCACTGTAGACACTAATGTAAACGCTGCCGCTGTAGGCACTGATGTAAACGCTGCCGTTGTAGACACGAATGTAAACGCTGCCGCTGTAGACACTAATATAAACGCTGCCGCTGTAGACACTAATGTAAACGCTGCTGCTGTAGACAATAATGTAAACGCTACCGCTGTAGACACTAATGTAAACGCTGCCGCTGTAGACACTGATGTAAGCGCTGCCGCTATAGACACTGATGTAAACGCTGCCGCTGTAGACACTAATATAAACGCTGCCGCTGTAGACACTAATATAAACGCTGCCGCTGTAGACACTAATATAAGCGATGCCGCTGTAGACACTAATATAAACGCTGCCGCTGTAGACACTAATATAAACGCTGCCACTGTAGACACTAATATAAACGCTGCCGCTGTAGACACTGATGTAAACGCTGCCGCTGTAGACACTGATGTAAATGCTGCCGCTGTAGACACTAATATAAACGCTGCCGCTGTAGACACTGATGTAAACGCTGCCGCTGTAGACACTGATGTAAGCGCTGCCGCTGTAGACACTAATGTAAACGCTGCCGCTGTAGACACTAATGTAAACGCTGCCGCTGTAGACACTAATGTAAACGCTGCCGCTGTAGACACTGATGTAAACGCTGCCGCTGTAGACACTAATGTAAACGCTGCCGCTGTAGACACTGATGTAAACGCTGCCGCTGTAGACACTAATGTAAACGCTGCCACTGTAGACACTAATGTAAACGCTGCCGCTGTAGACGCTAATGTAAACGCTGCCGCTGTAGACACTAATGTAAACGCTGCCGCTGTAGACACTAATGTAAACGCTGCCGCTGTAGACACTAATGTAAACGCTGCAGCTGTAGACACTGATGTAAACGCTGCCGCTGTAGACACTAATGTAAACGCTGTCGCTGTAGACCCTGATTTAAACGCTGCCGCTGTAGACACTAATGTAAACGCTGCCGCTGTAGACACTGATGTAAACGCTGCCGCTGTAGACACTGATGTAAACGCTGCCGCTGTAGACACTGATGTAAGCGATGCCGCTGTAGACACTAATGTAAACGCTGCCGCTGTAGACACTAATGTAAACGCTGCCGCTGTAGACACTAATGTAAACGCTGCCGCTGTAGACACTAATGTAAACGCTGCCGCTGTACACACTAATGTAAACGCTGCGCTGTAGACCTATTAAACGCTGCCGCTGTAGACACTATGTAAACGCTGCGCTGTAGACACTGATGTAAACGCTGCCGCTGTAGACACTGATGTAAACGCTGCCGCTGTAGACACTATTAAACGCTGCCGCTGTAGACACTAATGTAAACGCTGCCGCTGTAGACACTAAGTAAACGCTGCCGCTGTAGACACTTGTAAACGCGGTACACAATGTAGTCGACAAAGTGCGCTTAGACACTAATGTAAACGCGCCGCTGTAGACACTAATGTAACGCTGCCGCTGTAGACACTAAGAAACTGCGCTGTAGACACTAATGTAAACGCTGCGCTTAGACACTAATGTAAACCTGCCGCTGTAGACATAATGTAACGCTGCGCTGTAGACACATGTAAACCTGCGCTGTAGACACTAAGTAAAGCTGCCGCTGTAGACACTATGTAAGCTGCCGCTGTAGACCTAATGTAAACGCTGCGCTGTAGACACATGTAACGCTGCCGCTTAGACACTATGTAAAAGCTGCGCGTAACACAATGTAAACGCTGCCGCTGTAGACATAATGTAACGCTGCGCTGTAGACACTAATAAACGCTGCCGCTGAGACACTAAGTAAACGCTGCCGCTGTAACACTAATAAACGCTGCCGCTGTAGACACTAATTAAACGCTGCGCTTAGACACTAATTAAACTGCCGCTGTAGACACTAATGTAAACGCGCGCTGTAGACACTATGTAAACCTGCCGCTGTAGACACTAATGTAACGCTCGCTGTAGACACTATTAAAGCTGCCGCTGTAGACACTAATGTAACGCTGCGCTGTAGACACTATGTAAACGCTGCCGCGAGACCTGATTAAGCTGCCGCTGTAGACACTATGTAAAGCTGCCGCTGTAGACACTATTAAACGCGCCGCTGTAGACACTATGTAACCTGCCGCTGTAGACATGTAACGTGCGTTAAACAATACGCTTTGCCGTAGAATAATTAAACGCTGGTTAGAACTTGAAAGTGCGCTTCAACTTAAACCTCCGCCTAATTAAATGGTTAACACAATGAAACGCTGCCGTGTGCTAGAAAGTGCCGCAGACATAAGAAATGCCTTAAAATATGAAACTTGGTTGACATAAGTACTGAGTGTAGCATATTAAATGCTAGACACTATGTAGCTGCGCTGTAACTGTTGCTGCGCTGTAACATATAAGCTGCTGTAACCTATGAAATGTAACACGCTGGCTGTAGAATAATGAAACGCTGTACTAATTAGCTGGCTGAACAGTAAACCGCCTGTAAATAAAACGCTGCGTTACATAATACGTGCCCGTAACAAAGTAACTCGTTGCTAAGAACTCTCCTGTGCACATGTAACGGCTGTAAAATAAACTCCGTGACTATGAACGTGCCGCTGTCCTATGAAAGCTGCCGCTTGAACTTTCCTTGTTAGCATATGTACCTGCTGTATCACTATGTAAACTCGCTTAGAATGAATGCCCGTGATATTAACGTCGCTTAGCTGTGTAACGGCCGGTGACTAGTAACCTGCCACAGTTATACTGACTATAACAGGAACAAGTTAAATAGTTAGAATTGATGTGCTAAACTTTTACGCCGTAAGTAAAGCCTGGGTAGACACTAATGTAAATCGCTGCCGCTGTAGCACTATTGTAAACGCTCGCTGTAGACACTGATTAAGCTGCGCTGTAGACACTGATGTAACGCTGCCGCTGTAACACTGATGTAAGTCCGCTGAGAACTAATGTAAACGCTGCCGCTGTAGACACTAATGTAAACGCTGCGTGTAGAACTATGAAACTCGTGAGACACTAATGTAAACGCTGCCGCGTAAATAATGTAAACGCTGCCGCTGTAGAACAATTAAAGTGCCCTTAGACAAATTAAAGTGCGTTAGACACTAACGTAAACGCTGCGCTGTAGACATAATGTAAACGCTGTCGTTTAGACATAATGTAAATCTGCGTGTAGACACAATTAAACGCTGCTGCGTAGACACTGAGTAACTGCCGCTGTAACACTAATGTAACGCTGCCGCTGTAGACCAGTAAAGCTGCGCTGTAGACACAATGTAAACGCTGCGCTGTAGACACTTTAAAGCTGCCGCTGTAGAACTGATGTAAAGCTGCCGCTGTAGACACTAATGTAAAGTGCCGCTGTAGACACTATTAAACGCTGCCGCTGTAACACTATGTAACCGCCCTGTAGACACAATGTAAACGCTGCCGCTGTAGACATAATAAACTGCGCTGTAGACACAAGTAAACTCGTTTAGACACTAATAAACCTGCCGCTGTAGACACTAATGTAACGCTGCGCTGTAACATGATTAAACCTGCGCTGTAGACACTAATGAACGCTGCCGCTGTAGACACTGATTAAAGCTGCCGCTGTAGCCTAATGTAAACGCTGCGCTGTAGACACTATGTAAACCTCCGCTGTAGACACTGATGTAAAGCTGCCGCTGAGAACTAATGTAAGCTGCGCTGTAGACACTAATGTAAAACGCTGCCGCTGTAGACACTAATGTAAACGCTGCGCTGTAGACCTAATGTAACGCTTTCACGTTAGAACTAACTGGTAACCATGCCTGTAGAACTAAGTTAATACCGCTGCCTGTTTAGAAGACACTTGAAAGTGCGCTAAACTAATGTAACGCTCCCTGAATAATATAGTTTACAAACGCTGCCGCTGAGAACCACCTGACTGCAATGTAAACTGGTGTAGCACTGACAAACCGCCTCAATATAGAAAATAAGTGTCCTGTTGAAATATTGAAACGTCTGAGCTTAGACACTAAATGTAAAAAGTGGCTGATACGTCACTAATGTAAAACTTACGTGTAAGACACTTTGACTCATAAACGTTTGCTGCTGTAGACACATGTAAACGCTGTTTCTTGTAAATACACAATGATGTATAACATGCCGCTTGGTTTGAGCTAGTTTAGAATATAAAAGTTGACAAACACAAAAATGCATTGAAATTGATTGGCTATTGAGTTTTTAGGCGTGTGCTGCAAATTACTATAGTGAATGGTAACCAGCCATGTAAAGGTTGAGCAGCAAGGTCATTGGCTGCAGATGTGACATGAACCAATCAGCTTGTGCCAAACAGTTAACAAAGTAAATATCATCAGGTTGCATTAAGAACCCATCATCATCTGTTGTCCCAGCATGTTAAGCTTAGATAGACTGTAAATAGTTTCGAAAGCATCCCTGGGTGTGGTACTGTACCTGAAAGCGATGGGGTTCCGCATGGACTGATCACTCCTCATTGACACACAGCTGAGTCCTGCACCATCCTCTCCTGTCTCCTTCAGGTCCTCTTCTCTCTCCTCACACTGATGCATTTTGGAGTTGTGTTACCCTCCTCTTTCTCTTGATTTAAGACATTTATCTGTTATCTTCAAATGTATCTGTATCTTCACATTTATCTGTTAATTATCTTCAAAAGGAAAACTAATTTACAGTAATATTGGCAACAGTCATGTTTCATCTCTCAGATTGATGGATTAAAACAGTGTAATCTGCATTAGGGCTGTGTGGTGAACCTGAGACCGGTGAGGGCTGAGTAACACAGGCGCTGGCCCGCCACAACTCATTGTTTTGTACGTGAATGCTGTTTTACATTACAATTATAACAAAAGTGAAGCACAAAATTTTGTTTCCAAAATAAATAATAGGTTAGCAATTACGGTGCATTGCTGCCATGGAAACATTTTGGATTCGTGCCGAATGAGAGAGGTATACGTCACGTGAGCCCATATATTTAAGCTTTTTTTTCTGCTTTGTATTATGTTTTGCGATCTGGTCCCCCATTTATCAGCGAATTTAACAATATTCCACTGGACATGGAAATATATTGTTTCTTTTCCCAAATCCTCACACGTCTTACCCATTTTCGCAGGGGATAAAAAACGTTTCTTCCTTTGGTTCACTTTTAATTTGGCCTTCAGCGTTTTTCTAGCCTGGCTTCGTCATACTCATATTCTAGTCAGAATGTGAGTCTGATACTGCTCCATAGGGCTTTGATTATTGGCGCTTTTCCACTGCATAGTATGGCTCGATTCGGCTCGGTACGGTTCGACTCGGCGCGGAAAGGTTCGATTCGGCTCGGTACGGTTCGACTCGGCGCGGAACGGTTGGGCTCGCTTCGCTTTTCCACTGCGTGGTACGACTCGACTCGGTACGGCACATTTCGGTTGGCTGTTGTCTACTGGTTATTTAAATCTAGCTAGCGGGTTTAGTGTCTCGTGTCGCAAATCCAATGACGCTGGTAGTAACGATTCTGTCTGACCAATCAGTGATCTGCAGTGTTTCACGTCACATTTTAGTACCTGTACGGTACGCTTGGAACCTCAACAGACCAGGTACCATTTAATGGAGCTTTTCCACTGCATGGTACGGCTCGGTTCAGCTCGGTACGGTTCGACTCGGCGCGGAACGGTTCGGCTTGCTTCTCTTTTCCACTGCGTGGTACAACTCGGCTCGGTACGGCACGGTTCGGTTCGCTTTAGCTCGGTTGCTTTTCCACTGCAGTTAGTACCCCTTCAAAGTGGGTGGGACTGATCGTTACACTGTTTGTAGGTCCGGTGATAGCCGTGTGCGGCTAAGAGCTGAGCTAGCTGCTACTTCTTGGAACACTTTTTCATTCCGTTTTGCCCCATCCAGCTCTCGCTCGATCCGCTCCTCGGCAACCAACGAGAGGAACGTCTGCACCTCGACCACGATTCAGCCATTTATTTTTTAAAGTTTTGATCTCTTTTTTTTTCCAAGAAAGTAAAAAACAGGTGCTACCGCGTTGGCTGTTGTCTACTGGTTATTTAAATCTAGCTAGCGGGTTTAGTGTCTCGTGTCGCAAATCCAATGACGCTGGTAGTAACGATTCTGTCTCTGACCAATCAGTGATCTGCAGTGTTTCACGTCACATTTTAGTACCGGTTCGGTACGCTTGGAACCTCAACAGACCAGGTACCATTTAAAGCGAGCCGAAGCGAGCCGTACCGTACCGTACCATGCAGTGGAAAAGCACCACAAGTGAGCCGTACCGAACCGAACCGTACCGTACCATGCAGTGGAAAAGCGCCATATGAGGCGTGTCTTAACCCAACCAGGAAAAAACAACAACTCTGCACTCAATTGGATACTTACAACCAATCAGAGCAACGCAGTGAGTGACGATCGACATCTTTACTATCGACAAATGGCTTGATTGCAGTTTTCTGTTCATCTTTTAAAATTATTGCGCTGTCGATTTCTTTTAAAACAGACGCGATAGCGGAATCTATATCTCAATTCTCCAGCTGCAGTCATCTTTGTTGTAAACCAGTTCAAACCAATGCCTCTTTGATGACGTGATGATTACGTAACTGCAGATTATCTGTCCATCATCCTATAAAGCCCGCCCTCGATAGCATTTTTAACCCTTACGAAAAACGAAATTACGTTTTAAAGGGGGTGCTTAGTTTTTTTTTACTCTTTTTTTCTTCATAGGACAATGTTGAAAATCTTTTTAAGTAATACATATCCATAATATCCAAATATCCAACGGTTCACAGCCGTCGAACTAGGTTGACAGCATCGCCGGCGCCACTAGATGCCAGTAGCGGGATGCGCGGAATGAGTGAGAGCGAGTGGATCACGTGACATGAAGCACGCTCGGTCTCTGCCTCAATGTTGATCATTTAAGACAGCATGAGAACTGACTGCGCATGCGCAAGTCTACATAAACTACGGTCTATGGACACTAAGAGGCACTGCTAACCTCTGCCTCAATGGCCATGGACTTGAATTTCCTGCTTGAAACAATGGTTTTTAGGAGCAAAAATGGCAAAAGGAGTATATTATATGTGTATTCCTGAAAAAAAATTGTTACAAAAATGAATATTTGGAATAAAATAAATGCAATTAATAATGTGGTGAATTAATAAAGCTCTTGGAATTAATACATGTAATGTCAACATTTCCTTTGGTGAGGCACTGCCTACCCTGCCTACCCTGACCGCACGTCCCTGATCCCGCGATATCGTACTCGGTTACTAACGTAACCTCGGTTCTCTCTAGAGAGGGAACGAGTACTGCATAATATCTTACGCTATGGGGAAAACTCTTTTCCACGAGATATTGAAGCCAAAAATTATCCTTAATTTTTTATTAATGTAAAATGCTTTGCGGCAGCAAGCAGACATAGGCGAGACAGCTCGCGCGCCTATTAGCTGCCCTGCGGCAAAAGCAGCAGCCTATCGAGAGAGGCTCTGCGTGACGTCACGACGAATGGGGGCCTTTTGCGCCCATATCGTCACGTCCCGCCAGAAAGGGCGTGGTCTCGCTCTATAAATGGGCTCGATAGCTGCTCTTACGTTGGTTTTCATCGCCGAAGCGAACCAGAGCGTATTCCAAGCACGGCAAGATACGCAGTACTCGTTCCCTCTCTAGAGAGAACCGAGGTTACGTTAGTAACCGAGTACGTTCTCTTACGAGAGTATCTCTCGTACTGCGTAATATCTTACGCTATGGGGAACACAATGCAACACGCCGTGCTGGTAGGGATCCAACACCAAAGTCCCAGGGGCCGAAGCCCGGGGCGCATATAGTGCATAATCACCATAAACTCACAGTGAGGGAAGAGAGGCTAGAAGCATCGTTCCCTGTAAAATAGCATCCGAAAGGAGCTAATCATGTGACAAATAGACCATACCGTCAGGGTGAACATTCAGCCTGAACTGGGTGGCCACATGTGTGTCAACATTTTAATGAGCTGCTGTACCGGTCAGTGAGCAATACGCAGGTCAAAATCAGTATCCGAGCCGCACAGCGGGCAGATAGCACTGAATTTTATACCGCCAAAAGCTTAGCTTGTAAGGCGGGAACCTCCAGGTTATAGTATTTTATAAATGTAGACGGCGAGGCCCAGCCCGCGGCCATACAAATATCTTGCAGGGTAACCCCGCTAGACCATGCCCACGAGGAGGCCATGCCTCTTGTGGAGTGCGCTCTAACACCCAAAGGGCACTGTAGGCCCTTAGAAGTGTAAGCCAGCGCTATGGCACCGACTATCCATCTGGATAGGCTCTGTTTCGAAGCGGCAAGTCCCTTAGCACGGCCGCCAAACGAAACGAAAAGCTGCTCAGTCTGTCTGAAACCAGACGAGCGGGACACATAAGCCCTTAGTGCCCTGACAGGGCAAAGGAGACTCGCGTCCTTTTCCTCATTGAGAACCGGAAGGGCAGACAGGGAAATCACCTGGGCCCTGAATGGTGTGTTGAGGGATTTTGGCACGTAGCCGTGCTTCGGTTTGAGTATGACCTTTGAGTCATTAGGTCCAAACTCCATGCATGACGCGCTTACTGAAAGCGCTTGCAAGTCCCCTACGCGCTTCACTGAAGCGAGAGCCATAAGAAACGCTGTCTTGAAAGACAAGTGTTTCATGTCTGACGACTGGATTAGCTCGAATGGGGCACCTTTCATGGCCTCCAAGACCGTGGAAAGGTCCCATGTCGGGACTGAAGGGGGCCTGGGAGGGTTTAGCCTCCGAGCTCCTCTAAGGAAACGCACGACTAAGTCGTTCTTTCCCAGTGACTGGCCAGACACCGGTTTTGCAAACGTTGCTATGGCCGCCACGTATACTTTGAGCGGGGAAGGGGTCCTGCCCTTATCCAGCAGCTCCTGAAGGAAGGAAAGTACTTCCGTAACCCCGCAGTCTACAGGTGAAAAGCCCTGCGCTTGACACCAAGCAGAGAACACAGACCACTTCGAGGAGTAGAGCCGTCTGGTAGACGGGGCTCTAGCCTGCGCGATCGTGTTTAACACTCCCTCTGGGAGGTCAGCGGGTACCCGTTGATGGCCCATGCGTGCAGGGACCACAAATTCGGGCGAGGATGCCAAATCGAGCCTTCCGCCTGAGAGAGGAGGTCTCTCCTCAACAGTAAAGGCCATGGGGCAGCGCTGGTCAGCTGCATCAGGACAGGGAACCACGACTGGTTTGTCCAGAGCGGAGCTATGAGTAGCACTGGGCATCCCTCCCTCCTGATTCGCTCCAACACTTGAGGCAGGAGTGAGACAGGGGGAAAAGCATATTGGGGGCGGCAGGGCCAAACATGGGCCAGCGTGTCCCGGCTTTTCGAGAAGAATCTCGGGCAGTGAGCGTTTTCTTGGGACGCGAACAGGTCCACCTGCGCTTTGCCAAACGTTTCCCACAGCAGCTGGATAGTCTGCGGGTGCAGAGACCATTCTCCTGCTGGAACGTTGTTTCTGGACAGCCTGTCTGGTCCCACATTTAGGTGACCAGGCACATGCGCCGCTCTCAGCGAGAGCAGGTTGTGCTGAGCCCAGACCAGGAGGCGCTCCGTCAGCCTGTAAAGGTTTCGGGACCTGACGCCGCCCTGGCGATTTATGTACGCCACCACTGACATGTTGTCCGACCGGACCAATACGTGGTGGCCTTTTATCTGGGGACAGAAGCGCCGTAGCGCTTTGTCGACTGCTATTAATTCCAAGCAGTTTATGTGAAGGAGCTTCTCCCGTACTGACCATAGGCCAGCTAGCGGTCTGCCCTCGAGCAGCGCTCCCCACCCCGATGTGGAGGCGTCCGTAGACACCACCCTCACACTCGAGGGGATCCCCAGACTCACACCTGACTGATACCAGTCGGTTACTTTCCATGGTTTCAGAGCCGAAATGCACTGAAGGTCGACCCTGAGGCGAAATAGACCTGCGGTCCATGCCCTGGGGGGAACTCGTGCTTTTAGCCATAGCTGCAGTGGGCCATGCGGAGCAGGCCCAACTGGAGTACGGAGGCTGCTGAGGCCATCAGACCCAGCATTTTCTGAAACCTTCTGAGCGGGACTATAGAGCTGTGGCGGAAGGATTTCGCGACGTGCTGAATATTCAATCCGCGCTCCGGTGACAGGCGTGCCGTCATGGATAGCGAGTCCAACACTGTTGCCAGAAAGGAAATTCTCCGACTGGGGAGCAGTGAGCTTTTCGCCCAATTGACTGTAAGGCCCAGCTCCTCGAGGTGCTCGAGTAATGCGGCCCTGTGTTCTATGAGCTCCGTTCGTGAACGAGCTAGAATCAGCCAATCGTCCAAGTAGTTCAAAACTCGCATGCCCCGAAGTCTCAGGGGGGCGAGTGCCGCGTCCATGCACTTAGTGAACGTACGGGGTGCTAGGGACAGGCCGAACGGCAGGACTGTGTATTGATATGCCTGGCCCTCGAAGGCGAATCTCAAGAATCGCCTGTGATGGGACGCTATTTGTATTTGAAAATAGGCGTCTTTAAGATCTATTGACATGAACCAGTCTCCTTGGCGCACTTGCGCGAGGATTTTCCTGGTCGTAAGCATTCTGAACTGGCGCTTCACGAGCGTTCTGTTCAGCAGTCGCAGATCTAGAATGGGTCTGAGCCCACCATCTTTTTTCGGTACCAGAAAATATCTGCTGTATAAGCCCCCTTCGCTCTGAGCCTGAGATAAAGGTTCTATAACCCCTTTCCTCAGTAGTTTCGCTATCTCGGCTCGAAGTAGATGAGATACTTCGCTTTTCACCGTAGTTTCGACGCGCGCCGTGTAACGGCGAGGGCGTTGAGCGAATTGTAGCGAATAGCCTCTCGTTATAGTGTTCAACACCCATTCTGATACCCCGGGAAGCCTTGACCACGCATCTGCGTGAATAGCTAAGGGTAGAATGAAATCTGGGCTCTGGCCGCGGCAGAACGGCGGCTCGAGAGCCCTTGTGTACTGGGAACACAACACCGTGTTTACAGCGTTCGAGGCGGGGGGGCGCGCTGATCACAGCGGGCAGCCTGGCCGCGCTCAGCTTCTCTATGGCGGGACGCGCAGAGAAAGCGAGCGGGGCGAATCCCGTGGGATTCGGCGTGTGTTAGAGAATGTGGGCACATTTACTACACTGAGAATACTGTCAGCTCGCGCCGACTGAATCAACGCTGCTGTGTTTACAGCGTGCAAGGCGCGCGCTGATTACAGCGGGCAGCCTGGCCGCGCTCAGCTTCTCTATGACGGGTTGCGCAGAGGAAGCGAGCGGGGGTGAATCTCGTGGGATTCAGCGTGTCAGTGAGAGGATGCGGGCGCGGGACAGCGGGCACATTTACTGCACTGAGAACACTTTCGGCCGGAGCCGACTGAATGTGTGTTGGTTTCGTTTTTACAGAAACCAAGGGACACGCAGTGTGTAGTGTAAGCGGGCATTGTATGGGCGCGTTCACTACATAGTCTGCACAATCGACCTGAGTCGATTTTATGTGTGCTAGCCCTGCACCGTGGCGGGCTGTGTCTGGGTGTGGGAATGGGCACTGGGGCGTGGGCATTCTTACAACACTCATAACACCATCGGCTGTGGCCGGAACACCAGAAAATACACTCTTTATTGGATTTATCTGGGTAGCCATAGAAACGGCTTTTGTGCGCAGGCAAGCGGGCTGAGACACCGGCTGCTTCACTGCGAAATACACTGGGACAGTCACAAAGCATGGAACTGAACGAGCGAGAAGTTTTGGTGGAAATCCGGCCTGAACACAGTCACTTTCCTAGAGAGACTAGGAAGGCCTTGAGACCTCGGGCTTTACCTCAATCCTCGGCCGGGGCCCGCGCTGAGGGGGGCGGCGTCCAGCAGAGCGAGAGCGCGGTGTCTGATCTCGGGCCTGGCGGCGCTGCTGAGTAGCCGAAACGACGGCCTTTATGCGCAGGAAAGCGGGCTGTGGAACCAGCTTGCTCACTGCAAAATACACTGGAACAGTCACATTGCTTGGAACTGAACGAGCGAGAAGTTTTGGTGAAATTCCGGCCGCAGCGGGATCTGAACACCGTCGCTTTCCTAGAGAGACTAGGAAGGCCTTGAGACCTCGGGCTTTATCTCAATCCTCGTCCGGGGCCCGCGCTGAGAGGGGCGGCGTCCAGCAGAGCGAGAGCGCGGTGCGTCGAGGAACACGGAGCGCTCAGCTTCCGTCATCTCGGATAGCGTTAGCCACGAATGTCTCTCACAGTCCAGGGAGGAAGGGCGCGGGTCTCAACTGTGACGAAGCTTCGTCTTTCCCGAGAAAGCGTCCGTCCAGCCTGTTGCGCGGCGGCAGCGCCTCCCAATCGAGGCCGATGCTTTCCACGGCCTGGGTGAGCAGACGCATCAGCTCAGCCTCAATGCCGGCTCTCTTCCCAGAGGGTTGGCGGGAAATGTTAGCGGAGGGGAGGTCCACGGAGCTTGCCCGATCCTCGCTATCCGAAGCCAAAAGAGAACGTGCCTCAGTGTTGTCGTCCAACTCGACGGCGTATGCGGCGGCATACGGCGGCCGCTGTCCGTCCGGGAGCGACTCGAGCGAAGCCGGCGAAGCTGGCGGGCGAACCGGCGAGCTCTGGCGGGCTGGAGATAGCTCGGGCGTGCGCTGGGCGCGGCGCTTCTTGCGGCGCGGCATCACGGCGGGCTGGGATGCGGGCTCGGAGAACAAAGCTAGGCGAGTCCGCAGAGTCACCATAGGCAAGCGTTCACAATGATGGCATCCGCCGTCAGCGAGCGCGATGGCCGCGTGATCCTCACCCAGGCAGGACACGCAGATGACATGGCGGTCCTCATCGCTGAGTGGGGCTCGAACCACAGGAAGGCATCTTTTAAAAGACGCCGCTCTTTTAGAGGGGTGGGAAAAAAGGCAGATAATGCAATCACACACACTCTAAGCAGAGGAAAGGATATGTACGCCGGAAAGCGCACCAGGTACGGCGGCTGAAGGCGGCGAGGCCAGCGACTCCAGGCTCGATGGCACGTCCCGCTGAAAGGCTACAGGTCGACGGCGCGGCTTCTCACTCTGGATCCAGCGATGCGGGAGGCTTCGCTGAAGAGATGAAAATCAACGTAAGAGCAGCTATCGAGCCCATTTATAGGGCGAGACCACGCCCTTTCTGGCGGGACGTGACGATATGGGCGCGAAAGGCCCCCATTCGTCGTGACGTCACGCAGAGCCTCTCTCGATAGGCTGCTGCTTTTGCCGCAGGGCAGCTAATAGGCGCGCGAGCTGTCTCGCCTATGTCTGCTTGCTGCCGCAAAGCGTTTTACATTAATAAAAAATTAAGGATAATTTTTGGCTTCAATATCTCGTGGAAAAGAGTTTTCCCCATAGCGTAAGATATTACGCAGTACGAGAGATACTCTCGTAAGAGAACCGCCTCTGATCTCACCGGTGTCTGATCCACTGCGAGAAGAGAGTTCTGTCCGTCTTGCCCACTCTCACATAGGCCTACATCTAAGGCGAGGCAAGGCGCATCTCTAAACAAGCCTAATTACTACTCCTCAATGGATCGAGTCCAGACCGAACTATCCGACCAAAAAATGTTGTGGGCGGTTCGGGTTGGCATCCAGGCTAGCGTTTTTCTACTTTACCAGAGTAAAATATCGTTATGAAAGACCTGATACGTTTTGCTTGCGCATCAAATTTTATTTACCACCGCTTGTGCTTGTTATTATGGTAAGGCTCGTCAAGTTTACACTATAGCACATTACACAATACACACACACACTGCGATTTAGTTTCGCTTTCTCTGGCAGCACAACATCACAAGCCTAATGTCTGACACTGCGGAAGATAATTCACTCTTCAGACCTTTTACAACAAGTGTCAGTTTCACAACATCAGGAGATTAGAGAAGAGAAGTGTCCCACATCCCTGTCGAAGATATAGGACTCGGCGCATCTCTGTCGGGAAATAGGCTATATAACCAATGTTTTTTAAATCTTATTTTAAAACCAAAGATAAAAAAAATAAAAATAAAAAAAATATTCGAGAGCGGATTAACCCAGTCCTCCTCAACCAATTCAACCAGACCAGCATTAAACGTGGATCTATGTAGGCTATTTATTCACTGACTGATAAAAAAATTGCATTACAGTATAATGATGAAACTATCACATGAAACATAACTTGTGTCGATATATTAAACTCAATCTCCTGCCCCACCGACGTTTTAAACAAAAGTCGCAAATGTTTTTAGTCTAAATACTTAATCAGTCATCTTTCTAAATATCAAAAGCGATAGTTTAACGAAGGACGTTTGCATTGTTTGCACATTCAACTATCATCCCGTGTAAAATCCTGTGTAAGGAAGTAAACCTGAATGACAGCGTATTTCTATTATAACCTACATTGTAAAGATTAACTTCTGAACTTACCACAGGCTATACCGAAGTTAAATACACTAGTTTTGTTTATCTCCGGACTGGCGTCTCTTCTGTTCCTCCCGTTTCTTCTTTTACTCTTCTTTTACTCTTGTGTTCTGGACACGGGTGACTGAGGTGCGCGTTCCCTTCCAACGCCTGCGCTCTGCCAAGTGCACTTCATAGGGTGCTCCGCCATCTTGGTGTGTGTGTGTGTGTGTGTGTGTGTGTGTGTGTGTGTGTGTGTGTGTGTGTGTGTGTGTGTGTGTGTGTGTGTGTGTGTGTGTGTGTGTGTGTGTGTGTGTGTGTGTGTGTGTGTGTGTGTGTGTGTGTGTGTGTGTGTGTGTGTGTGAGAGAGAGAGAGAGAGAGAGTTCAGCTCGAGTGCATAGGGTGTAGGGAACATCACTCACTACACCTGAAGGGGTCAACTGTTTGAGTCAGTTTGAGTCAGCGAGACGCTACAGTTACAATGCAATCATGATTATGTTTCACGATGACTCGCTTGCTTTAGTCCTCAGTCGCTTTGGACAACAAGGAGTCTGCTAAATCACTAAATGTAATGGAAATTTTAATTTTAACATGCAACAGACATTTATCACTTAGATCAGCTTCAAGTTTGATTTATTAACTAATTAATAATACATTTTTAGTTATAAATATGTAGACTATAAGCCTACATAAATTACACGAACGTAGGCTATGTTTTTTTGTTTGTTTTTTATTACACGAGCGTATGGTAATTATTATAATACATTTACTTACATACGAAGGACTTATGACATCATACCTTAAACTCGTCTCAAGTGTTGTTTGTTTTGTTGTATAGAAGTGTTCTGAATTCAGGCATTGGTCATGTGAAATGGACTTTAACAGATAGTATCCCGTGCTCAGGGACAATGCCGTAACCAGGGTTTGAAAATTAGTGAGGTCCGGGGTGTGGTGTATTATTATTATTATTATGTGGGAGAGAGGGGGGTGGGGCGCCCACTAGGGGGTCCGGGGGTACCCCCCTGGGATTTTTTTTTAAAATAAACCATTAAATGGCACTTTCTGGAGAGTTTTGTGCAAAGAAATATAGAAAAAAAGTAGGTCTAGCAAGTCTTATTTCTGTAATTCACACAGATCAAACACAAATATGCTGACTGAATAGATTGCTAGTTGAGAAACACTGCTTTAATTAATGTTTTTATGATGACTTTGTGAAAGGTTAACTAAACAGCATGCTGTCTTCCTGCTGGCCAGTAAGTTATTTGGCAAATTTCATTCTGTAACATACAGTTCTGTATTATGCTATTGTTTGTAGGGCTGACTTCTAATAGTCGAGGATTCGACGATTCGATTCGGAGAGGTCTGATTCGACTATGAACCTCATAGTCGAATAGTAGGGGGTCTGTTCACATATCGCGTCTTTTGCGCGCTCAAGTTCGTTATTTCAAAATAGGCGCGCCGCGCGCGGTATGCAACCAAGCAGCAGCAGCAGCAGCAGCACACTACATGCCTGTAACGTCTGGACCACGTCCACATATTGTTAGGATTTACGGATTTATTGGCTCACAATGGCTTCTAAAAGTGTGGGAGTATTTCGAGAAGGTTAAAGATGACCCAAAGAAAGTTAAGTGCAAGTTGTGCCAGCAGCTTCTTTCATATCACACGACGACAACCAACATGGCTCATTTGAAACGGGTAAGGCTTGTTTACTTTACAAACAAACAGTTCTACCACTCTTTTGTCAATACAGACATAAACCCTATATTAGTATAATTTTTGGGGAGACGTGTGCGTATTATTTGAGTAGCCTACTCTAGCAGACACACGCAAGGTCTCTCGCGCTCTCCCTCTCTGTGCGCGCGTGTAATTAATGCTAGCACACACACGCAAGGTCTCTCGCTCGCGCTCTCCCTCTCTTGCGCTTATTCAACGAATGTAAAATTATTACATATATGTTAGCAATGAAATACAGGACAAATCATGATTTTTTCATAATAAGTCGGGACACTAAAATTAGAGTTGAAATACGGGACTGTCCCGGGAAAAACAGGACGTCTGGTGACCCTACCTATGTGGGATATGTTTTGTTCATCTGGCTTTAAATGAATAAAAGGTATTTGTTACACACCATGTTTTTCTTTTAATTTTTTAGCTCTTTTGTTTGAAATGGAAAAAATCTAGCTGCTATCTAAAAAAAAAAGAAAGAAAAAAAAAAAGGATCGACTATCAGTCGACTACGGCAAAATCTAACGAATCAGATTCGACTATGAAAATCCTTAGTCGAAAACAGCCCTAATTGTTTGTGATAGTGTTATACATTTCTTACAGATAATCACGATGATCATTGCATTTGTCTTACCGAATGAGGTAGCTTTATGCAATTACAGTTTGTCTGTAAGCTTTTTTTTTATTAATGCCGACAGTAAAATGTTGCCAGATATTGCTATTAAAAACAAGAAAAACAAAACAAAATAATAATAATAATAATAATAATAATAATAATAATCCAAAATAAGTTCAAAGCTTGTGTTTTGGAAATAAGATTAATATATCACTAATCCTAACATGCAACTTTCCACTTTAATACATTAAATCAGAAAAACAGGTCCAGAAGACTACTGCCACCTTTTCATTATGTGGATCTGGCACCCGCGCGCTCACTCACAACACGCTCTCAAGCCCCGTTCACTGCGGTAGCTTTTCGCGGCAACTTGAATTGCAAACACTCATATGAGGTGGTTTAAACGGCTAATTAATCATTCTGAGAGCTTGACATTTTATTTTTGAATGTAAAAAAATGACCGAGGTCCGGACCTCGGTGACCTCATAGCTGGCTACGGCCATGCTCAGGGAGTAGGGAGCAGTGAACACTGCGTAGGGACCCTGTTGAGCAGAATGCACCCTCTGGTCTCTCTCGCAGTGTTCAGTGTGAACATCTCCCTAGTGGTGCAGATCATCATCACGTTTTCTTCAGAGTCGCTGAAAACTTTTGGCAGAAGTGAGGCGGGTTCAGGTTTAGGAAATACAGAAAAGTCACACGAGTAAAGCAAAACAAACCAACACCAAAAAACAACAACATCTTATTAAATGAGTGCTCCTGAATACAGTGCTGACTCAACCACAACTGTGTGAGATTCCTTATGTGTGAGCTTATTTGACTTTTATTAGACTTTAATATTTAATTTATTGATTTAAAATAGACGGATTCAGTAGTAGGCCTATTCAGTAACTGTTTCAACTTCTGTTCAACCGTTCAGTTAAAACATTGTGCGTGTATTCTCCGAGTTCAGACGATGAGCTTCATTGACAGAACAACACTTTATAAAGTAAGTTTAAGTTGACAGGATACTTTATTAATTTGCAACAACTCCTTTACAACTATCAAAACCCTTTACAGTAGCTAAAGCATACGACATGGAAAATTATTATTATAATTATAATTTTGAGTTTATAGACTGTGAAAAAAAAATAATAGTCTTACTCAGTATTCTTGTTTCCAGTCCAAATATCTAAAAACTCTTAAATCAAGATACATTTACTAAAGTAGTAAAAAGTCATGAGATAAATTGGTTTTCTGGGGAAAAAAATCTAAATTAAGTGAGTATTTTGCTTAAAACAAGATAAATGATCCGCCAATGGAGTAAGAAAAAGAATCGTAATTGTACTTTTCTTACCCAGTTGGTAGATAACTTTATTTTTTTTTTTTTTCAGATTTAATGGCCCTCATTTATCATTATTGCGTAGAAACGGGCGTATATGTTGGCGTAAGATTATGCTTACACTCCTCTCACCGCCTGATGTATGAAGCTGTGCGTACCTTTGAAATCTAGGTGTACGCAATACCTGTCCTTGATAAATGCAGCGGTTGAAAACGATCGTCATTAGACTAACACGCCCCTATATATTCAAGTCTCCGCTTCCCCCACGCCCTCATTTTACGCCATGGACACACGGAAGACGGCAAAGAAGAGAAACTTCTCCGACGTGGAGATCAAATGACCTATCACAATGCATTATTTTACAGCATGTGTTTTGAAACAATTAGCATTTAATATCATATCACGTACAATAGTGATGATGATGTGTGGAGTACCATTCATTCACATTAATAATTGCATGTCCATTTGTAATATTATTATTATTATTATTCGTGTTGGCATTTATGAGGAAAAAACAATGATACGGACGTGAGCGCTCTCTGAAAGCGGCACTAAAATATATTTTAAAACTTTCACAGAGGCATCAAACAGAAAGCACAAAACCTTTCTTTAAACGGAATTTCGTTTTGTATTAATTGTATCTTAATTTTACTTTAAGTTTCATCAACCAATTGGATTTAACAAATAAGAAGTAAATAGCAGATGATAGATAATCATGAAACGGAGGACGCGTGAACTGAGCTCATCTCATAAATGAACCGCCTCAGACATGTCTACTTTTAAACAGAACAATTCAAAACGAAAGAAAACAGACTGCAGACTGCTCTCTGCTTATGTAATCTGAAATGTGCATTTCTCTCTGGCGCGTTCACTACTGCGAAGATCGCGAGTCAGCATCTCAACTTCATCTTTGCAGCCGACACAAAGAAAACACTTTTTTATTAATAAACAATTAAAATATCTCCTTGCTATATTTTACATATTCATAATCATTACTTTTGCCGGTTCTTTGTGACAGATTTTTACACTGAAGTTTATAATTAGCCTACTATGTTGTTGTAGTTTTTTTTTGTTGTCATGTTTTAGTTTGTCAGTGCGTTTTGTGGTGTTAGGAATTGTTTTTTTTCTGCGCATTTCCGCACTAACTCAAACGTGCGTACACCACCTCCTGAGCTGGCGTGGGATTTGAGCGTGCCGTACGCCAACGTCCATATTGATAAATCTCAAAGTCACCGTGGTTTTGGGTGTACGCCAGGTGTACGCTCGAAATTTGGTGTACGCACTTTTGATAAATGAGGGCCAATGTGATGCAAGTGATAGCAATAGATAAGCTAAATAAAAATGTAAAAGCTGGAATACTACTGATAAAATGTGCAGCGTGTTTAGGAGTTGTGGGATATTGTAATGCAGGATGGCTGAAACAACATTATGAATAGTGTTGTGCACGTTGCCTGCTCAAGTTTAGTTGGCACCTATAAAACACCCCAACAAACAAGTCTGGATCTGTCACTGGTCCCGGGTTTAACTTCTGCTGGGTTAAACACAGGAGAGCTCAGTATCTGGATCTGTCACTGGTCCAGGGTTTAACTTCTGCTGGGTTAAACACAGGAGAGCTCAGTATCTGGATCTGTCACTGGTGCAGGGTTTAACTTCTGCTGGGTTAAACACAGGAGAGCTCAGTATCTGGATCTGACACTGGTCCAGGGTTTAACTTCTGCTGGGTTTAACACAGGAGAGCTCAGTATCTGGATCTGACACTGGTCCAGGGTTTAACTTCTGCTGGGTTAAACACAGGAGAGCTCAGTATCTGGATCTGTCACTGGTCCAGGGTTTAACTTCTGCTGGGTTAAACACAGGAGAGCTCAGTATCTGGATCTGTCACTGGTCCAGGGTTTAACTTCTGCTGGGTTAAACACAGGAGAGCTCAGTATATGGATCGGACACTGGTCCAGGGTTTAACTTCTGCTGGGTTAAACACAGGAGAGCTCAGTATATGGATCGGACACTGGTCCAGGGTTTAACTTCTGCTGGGTTAAACACAGGAGAGCTCAGTATCTGGATCTGTCACTGGTCCAGGGTTTAACTTCTGCTGGGTTAAACACAGGAGAGTTCAGTATCCCGCCGGATAGCCTCCTTTCCTGAAGTCGGACTCGGCACAGAGTTTGTCCCGCTGGCGAACAACCGCCTGAACCACTGATAATGAAGTGTTGTGATGGATATTATGACTCTTCAGCTTCAAGCCATCAATTACTCTCTGCATTCAGAAACACAACACAGAGAACAAATTAGTATAATTATCACTTTGTGAATCTAATTATATATATATATAATTAGAATCTAATTTAGATGACAAACGTTTGTTTTCAAGTATAAGAATCCTACCTGATCAAAGTTATCTTCTACATTTGTGTCACGTAGCATGATATGGACTCTGGGTTCTGTGACAGCTTTCTGCAGGTCATAGTCAAAGAACAGGGAGTTCAGGATCACCTGAGATTAGAGAGACAGGAGAGGGGAAAGCTTTTTAGATTAAAGACAAAAATATTTAAATATATCACATAAACCTATGGTCTATTTTTTATATTACATAACCTTAACCTGAGCTGCTTTGTCAGGGTTCTGTCACTTGTCTTAGTGCGCATGCGGTTCAGAGCTACGGCCAGTCGCTCTTCTGTCCGTGTGAGTTGTTGTGTGTGTGGAGTGTGGTCTTCGGATCCCAGCACTTCAGTGTGTCTCGTTTGCTTTCAGTTCTGTGTTGGGATTCGGACATTCATGCTACGTGTGTGTGTGTCTTCTGTTGTAAGCTAGTGGGATGAGCCGTCGCTCGTTCTCTGTGTACTCTGTCTTGTTGTGCGAGTGTGTGGTTCGGGTCATATGCTCTTCTGTCCGTGTGAGTTGTTGTGTTCTGTGTAGGACGCGGTTCGTGAATCCATTGGCCGCGTGCTTTCCTGTTATGTTTGTGTCTTGTTCAGTGTGAGCACATGGCTTGTGATTGTGTTTTAGTCATGTTTGGTGTGAGCACATGGCTTGTCATGTGTGTTTCCTTGTGCCGTGTGCTCTCCTGTGTATTGCCTAACCCCGTCCATCTTGTTACCTGATTATTGGTTGAGTATACCCCACCTGTCCTCCCTCATTACCCTCTTTGGCCTGAGACAGATTATCTTCAAATGTTCCCTATCGTGTGTTCGTCAAGTCCTGCAGCCGGTCCTGTTTGCCCTCAGGGTAGTTTTTGTTGGTTTTTGTTTATTTTTTTATTAAATAAAAGCCTAAACTCTGCAAGTCCTCGCCTCTTCCCTTTACACCAACCTTGACTAATTTAGAACAAATGTTTTTCAAAAGTTCAGAATAGACCTCAGAATAATCAAATGTCAATGTATTGATATTGCTGCTGTTATATAAAGTTATATAAAGAGCAATGTTTTAATTGTTTCATTCTCTTTAAGTGTTTTTTTGTTATCTGAGCAGTTGCAGTGGTGATATTTGTCCCACCTGCTCCTCCAACCACCATTTTGACTTGTCCGCTGTGTTTGTCCAATATTATTGTGGGACACATTGATGAAAGTGGCCTTTTACCTTGTCAAAACAAATAGTATTTTGCATTTGAACATTTATATTCATATAGGTGTTTTTTTCTTGTACTCAACTCTTTCCCCGCCAGTTTTTTTTTTTTTTAAATTGCCAGCATTTGCACAAAATTGTAATGGCCCCCAGAATATGTTGTTGTATGAATATCTGATCATGCAATATATCTAAGGAAAGAACAGATTAAAAAAAAATCTAGCTTCAAGCATTCTTTTTTTCAATCAACACTTTGTAGGGAATGAATGGTTATCCAAACGAATGTGGGTAAGTTTAATAAATAACCCAACATTCTGAACAAAAAGCTGAGAAAATCGCATTTTTGTCAAAGACTACATCCAGCTCGGATTCAGACCGATGATCAGAACACATCGAGTCCATCAACACCCCCAAAGTTTCACAATGGTGTCCTCTATGGGTTGACATTTTATTCAGTAATGTTAGGCAGTTTTGATCTATAGGCTATGCTGTTTAATGTTTGATGATCGCGTTATTTTAATTGTGCATAAGAAAATCGCTTGTTTCTGCTTCTTCTTTGCCTGTTCCCTCCTCGGGAAATGAGTGTTACCATACGTAACCAAGACGTTATTGCTTCTTCTTTGTCTGTTTTGATCTAGAGATTCTGTACTCTTTCAGAAGATGTGTAATAGCTCCCCAACCCGTTTAACAATGAAGACATGGATTGCCAAAAAATTCCATCAATGGCGGAGAAGCATTGTCATAAATGACGGAAAATTCAGTCAATGGCGGGAAAAAAGTTAATATTGCAAATCATTTAAACTCAAGGAATGCAAGTTTGTTTTTTTTACCTGGTTTAATGAAGTTGTTTTTGTTAACTTTATTTATCACCTCAGGTTCAATGAAATCCTACAGTTGGTCATTAAATATAATGCCTGTTGAGCGTGACTTCACCCCAGAACCAAAATATCACAGTGTCTGGTTGTGTTTCCCTGGGTTATCACTAGAGGTCCTCATTCTCATGGTGTCATTCACATTAGACTACAATTCCCAACATTCTGTTCTGTCACTTATCTGATTATTGGACTCAGCTGTTTTCCATCACCTTGTTAGTTCTGTGTGTATATATTCCCTGTCTGTGTTAGTGTTTGTTACGGAGTCCTTGTTTAATGTCCGCACACTTCTGTTTGCTGCCTGTTCTTGTTCATGTTTTATGTTCTTGGATTGACTTATCGGATTTTGACCATTTGCTTGGACTGTTGTGAGTATGGATTACCCTTTAATAAATAACTGCTATTGGATCTCTCTCTTCTGTGTGTGATTCGTGACACAAAACTGTGAGAACACAAAACATATCCAGACAACAAGATTGAAAGAAACAGCAAAGCTACAGCGCTTCATAAATATAGACACCAAAAGTAAATTTACATCTTTTTAAAAAAAAATCTATTTTGCATTAAAATCGCAAAAATAATAATAATAATAATAATAATAATTCTCGTTGCTTCATAACATCCCAGACTGTCAGGGATAAAGGTTGAACCAACGTAATCACATGGACTATTTTAAAGTATGTCTTTACTGCCTTTCTGGGCCTTGTTGTTGGCCTGTTTGTTGTATTGCTGTCTATGGAGGGGTCAGAAATCTCTCGGATTTCATCAAAAATATATTCATTTGTGTTCAGAAAATGAATGATAATTAATGAAAGAAAGAAATGTTTTTTTTTTTTTGGTGAACTATCCCTTTAATATAAGTATTGCTAAAGGCTATGTCCCACTAGCTGTGTTGAATGATTTTGGTAGAAGTCACATCTACTGACTGTCCTTGTAGAGGAAAATATAGAGCTGCCCCTGTAGTCGTTCATTTAAGCCATTAGTCAACTTATCGCACGTTCATATTAATTTAATTACTGAAATATTTAATGAAGTTCCTAAACGTAAATTAGGGAGGAGCAAGCCCATCCAATCTTTCAATCAACAGCCTACATCCTATATAAGCAGCCGCTTACCTCTCCATGGCATCAGCTGTTCCAGTATTGCCGCACGGAATAACGTCCGACATCCCGGAAATCCAGCGCTTTCCTTCAGACGACGAACTGACATGCCTTCCTGGGACACAGCCAGTCACACCCCGCGTGAGATCGAATCTTACGGATCATCTTCATGTCGCGTTCTGATCGAGAAATCCAGCACTCATATAAACCACGTTCCAAAGGCAACGCTCTCCTCCATCTTCAAGATCGCCAGTTTCAACCCGAGCCTCGTCCATCTTCTTCTCTCCATTCTTCCGCTGATAATACACCGATTCCACCCATTTCAAAATGTTCGGTCAACAGCCTAAGTTATATCAAGTCTTCCAGCTCCGGAATCCATTTCTCCTGCAGATCATCAAAGCTCAACTCTACGATCTTTTCATCAGTTCTTACAGTTTCAGCATTCTATCAAACACTTCAACATCTTATAAAAGTAAGACTAGCACCTCTTCTACCTCCGTTTCTCTCCCGGTTCGGCGTTTTTGAACCCACACAATCCCAACGGCGCCGATCTAAATGCCGCCGCGGCTCGCACTTCCTTGTCCGCCGGTATTTCCTCCGGGCCAGCAACAGCGGCCGCAAAAAACAGTTCCGCTTCTTCTCCAGCTCTCACAAACTTCATGCAGTCAGCCCCAGGCCATGCCAACCATCTTGGACACCAGCAGTGTTGGGGAGTAACGGAAGCATGTACCGGCGTTACGTATTCAGAATACAAATTATGAGTAGGCCCATTTGTATTCCATTACAGTTACAATTTAAATAGTTGGTATTTAGAATAGTTACATTGTTGAAATCAATGGATTACATTACGATACTTCTGTTTCACGAGTTTAGTCACTCTAAACAATTCAAAATGAAACAAAACAAACTGCTTTCTGCTTATGTAATCCGTATGCAAAGATCGCGAGTCAGCATCGTCAACTTCATCCTTGCAGGCGACAGTGACACAGACAGAAACCCTCGTTTATTAATAAACAATTAAAATATATCCTTGCTATATTTGACATATTCATAATCAATACTTTTGCCGACTCTTTGTGATAGCTTTTAGGTGATTTATTGGCAGCGGCATCCCTACAACGCGTCACCACCGCTTCACCATTCCGCATTCCTACACTTATAAAATGCAGTTCAATGTGGAAGTAATCCAAGTATTCAGAATACGTTACTCAGATTGAGTAACTTAACGTAACAAATTAAATTTGGGGCATGTATTCTGTAACGAAATACGTTTTGAAAGTATCCTTCCCAACACTGGACACCAGTCAGTAAAGGGACCCTTCGATCAACATTCATTTACTTTTCTCAACACTAACACTTGCTCCTCAGGTACAATCCGCTTGCCAGCCATTCACTCTCAACAGCAGCCCATCTTCCAGCTCCTAACAATGCAGTTGCCATGGAACCACCTCCAGTCCCAGCCCATCTCCGTTCCCTAATTCCATCAGGTGCAACTATCGATCTTTCTTCTCTACTGACTTCCGTCCCTCTCAATGAATCCCACCGCTCATTTGACTTAAATCGTTTATCTTACAAATTCTGTACAAACCTTCAAAACGAGTTCTCACTCTTGCAGAATTCTGCATTGCTTTTGCTAGATACACAGATATTATTTGCACTTCATTTCCAGCCAGACACAAGGAATTAAATGACTACCTCTCTATCATAGCAGAGCTTAGTCTCTCTTTCGGAGGTAGTAATTTTTATACATACCATAAGCTTCTTCAGCTAAATGCGACGCCCACGTCACACTGGAACCACTGTCCTTACTGGGGAGCCTTGGACCTCGAACTACATAACAGAGTCTTCTTAGGCGCTGAAGCCCTTGCGCCATCTGCAGGTCTATCATTCATTCTACTTCAGAATGTCCCCAAACCAACCCAGATCTTCCAACCCATCCAGCTCCTTTCCAAGAAAAATCCACTTCATTTGTCCCTCAATCAAGGAATGACCGTAACCAGATTTTTACCTCAGTTTCAGGCAGACAAGTGTGCAACAGCTTTAATTCATCACGTTGCAACAGGCAACAATGCCACTTCCTCCATGTCTGTAATTTCTGTGTGGCAGAGCTCACGCCCGTTCTATGTGCCCTGTGCGCCGCCTCAGCTAACTTTAACCATTGACATTCTTAGCGTCTGCCTAACCACTCTCCGCTCAGGTCTTTTTCTCCTAACAAAACAAGAACCCTAGACGCCATGTTCAATTTGGCTTTCTTTGGTTTCCTCAGAGTCTCAGAATTTACCATCAACTCAAACTTCAACCCATCCATCCATCCATCCCACGTTCTCCAACCTCCAAATTATAAACTGCGACACCATACGTTTCAACATCAAACAAAGCAATCCGATCAATTGAAACATTCATCGTTCGATTTTCATCTTCAATTTGCAAAACCCCTATCCAACCATACCAGTCCTTAAACTGTTTTCTCCATCTGAGGAATTCCCAAATCACCTCTTCTCTCGATCCTCTTCATCGATGATGATAACCTCCCGGCCTCCAGACATTGGTTTCAAAGGAACCTCAAATCCATCCTCAACAGCTCTGGCATCCCAACCAAACAGTTTTCTTCACATTCCTTCCGAATAGGTGCAGCCACCACAGCAGCACAAAGGGGCCTTTCCAATCACCAAATCAAAATGCTAGGCCGATGGTCATCCCACGCCTTCGACACGTTCGTTCAGATCTACATAACATTAGACAAGCAGAACAAGCACTAGCATCCTTCTCAGTCTGGACCGCCTCTCCCTACTATTCACATCTCCCCGCGACGGGCCATTATGTCTTTATGTGATCTCCGCCCCCTGCGTCAGAAGGATGGTAGTTCTGCTTTCCCTATGTATACCGTAGGCTCCCTCTTGCTGCGTAGGGAGTTTCGCTTCAGATACTGGTGGCCCGTTTGCCTCTAGGGACGAGGACCTTCTTCCCCGTTTGTGACACCTGGAGCCCCTATGTTCTCTAACTCCATGGGGCTCCATGTCGTGGATGTGGCAGGGTGTTCTCCAACCTCGTACTCAAACCTCCAGTCCCAAGATACTCCCGCAGGAGTAATGTCTGAAAGTCACTGCCGCAGCGGTGAGATGTACCCCAGTCAAATTTCCTCAAGCCCATGTCGTTCACTCCACAACGAACGCAGGCACTCTTTCAAACACAGCTCCCGCCGGAGCTCCACTCCTAGCCCCACATGGTGGGCATAGTAGGGAGACGCAGTTCCAGCCAGGAGCCCCATGAAGCATCACTGCCGCAGCAGCGTCCATCCATGCTCCATACAGTTTTCAATTTCCACTCTTTTTGGGGGGTAACATACTTAAGCTCTTAGGCATCCTGTATTTTCTAAGTTCATAATTATTTGATCACTTTATTCCAACTTGCTGTCCCTAATATTTATTCAACACTTTTGGGGGATATATCAGAGCTCGAGTTGAAGCTGCTTCATCGAGCCACTCTCCAGTGGACAGCAAGCCAAATAAGTTTAACCTAATATCCTAAAGATTTTATGGGCAAACGAACTCGTTAAATGAAGTTCCTAAACGTAAATTAGGGAGGAGCGAGCCCATCCAATCTTTCAATCAACAGCCTACATCCTATATAAGCAGCCGCTTACCTCTCCATGGCATCAGCTGTTCCAGTATCAGCTGTTCCAGTATCCCACCACCTCCCCAAACTCCACCTTCATCTTAGGTACCTTGCCCTTTAATTAACAGGTCCTACATTTAGCCACTGGGGGGTATAATAGAGCTCGAGTTGAAGCTGCTTCATCGAGCCACTCTCCAGTGGACAGCAAGCCAAATAAGTTTAACCTAATATCCTAAAGATTTTATGGGCAAACTAACTCGTTAACTAGGGGGAAAACTAAACCATAATGAGCGTTTAATATACATGTGTAATATAGCCTATTCCGCGCAAAAGTGCATCCATAAAGCTTGCCACAAAACCAGCTACTTGCCTCACAGACATGTGAAATATATCTATAGAAAGCTTTAAATGTCTACTTCTAAACGAACCAATTCAAATGAACCATGTCATGCAGTAAGCATGTACAGTAACTTGGCCGCTCTCTCTAACGTTAACCTAGATAAATGTGCACTATTATATGGCGCATATCCAAGAGTTTGTGCTGAGTGTGGAAGCTAAAGTAAGCTTTACTGCACGAACACACCAAAATCTGGGAACTTCTGCCAATAGTTCTAGGAACAATGAAAAGGTTCCTCCGGTGCGAAAGACCCTAAATTGGAAGTTGCTTAGAAGTCTCTCAGATTTCTTTAAAAATAACTTAATTTGTGTTCTGATGATGAACGAAAGTCTTATGGGTTTTTAATGACATGAGGTTGAGTAAATAATGATAGAATTTTCAATTTTGGATAAACTAACCCTTAAATTCCTGAGTGAGAGGGGAGCATTTTAGTCATGCGCTGACCACTAAACTCACGGAAACATCTCTGGTAGAAGACAGTGACTGGATCTGAAACCTTCACATGATACGCAAATTATATCCATGTTGTTGTAAGTTACTGTGTTCAGAGTGAGTCTCTGCACTCTATGATGTTATAGACAAACAGTGCGCTTTCATTCACACAGCAGGGATTCGCTGAAAATGCGGTTGTGATTCCTGAAAATGTAAGAGTGTGAGTTGGGTTATAGAATGCCATTGTCACTGCTGTAATCTCCCATATAGAAAAGATAATTATTATAAAAAACATTATTTTCGTGCAGCTAGTAGGCCGCTCCCCAGTGTGGGCCCCTGGAAGCCTGTGTTAATGACTCTGTTGAGGCGATGGACGATAGGTGAACGCTGGGATTTCTTGTAATTATCACAAGGATCCGCTGTTTACGATCTGTCCTCACAGACGTCATGACTTCACCACATACTGTGGATTTTTTTTGTGACTATTCGACTAATACAAGCTTGATCAACTAAGCCTCTTCTCATCAACTAATGTTTAGTCTACTATTAGGGGGCAGCCCTAGAAAAATAAGAATAGGAGCAATTCATGAACATACACGGAAGTGTAGAAGTGTAACTCACAAAAAAAGTCAAATGTAGTTCACACAGTCATCTCACCATATAAAGGTGCATGAGGTATTAGTTTCCTCTGGGCTATGAAGGCTCTGATAATATCAAACATGTTGCAACTTTCAACATGTTTGATATTATCAGAGCCTTCATAGCCCAGAGGAAACAAATACCTCATGCACCTTTATATGGAGCCAATGACTCTACTGACTCTCTGACAACTTCCAACATGTCTGATAGTACTAAAGCCAGTTGGTAGGGAGTTCAGTTCTTAGACCTATTAGTGTTCCACCTCAGTAATTAAGCAAATTATGCATTTTTTCTGTGAGTGTGAAACAAAATTGACAAAATATCAATACGTAAATATACACAAATATACGCAAAATCCCCAGTGTTAAATCAACACTGCTCAGAGTGCAAATTGGCTGCCTTTTTTTTTTTTTTGCACTTGCATACGTGTAAACAAAAATCTGCACGAGATCCGATTTTTTTATTTTTTATATCTGATCTGAGCCACCCTCATTTCAAAAACGCTGGTGGACAATGTTGATATTTGAAAATCAACCCAAACCCGAGTTTTCGTTTACAAACAAGCTAATAATATAATACACATTCATTCATGAATATTAGTGCTATTTTTGAATGTTTAATCTTCAGTGATGCTGAACTTGCTCAGCCAGCTGCCCATCAAGTTGTGTGTGAACCGAACACTGATGTAATGATTCAGTTCGACTCCCAAGACAAGACGATGCTCACCCGGCTGGCCAATAGGAACGTGGCCCTGCCCATGACACAATTTTAGCAGACATTACTTTTCCAACAGTTGTTGGTTTCTGCTAAATATGTCTGCAGTTCATATGGATGCCTCAACAAATTAAGATATTTGTTATTGAACACTTGGTAAATAACTGTTAACGATCAAGGTAATAAAACGGAATAATCTGTTTCCTTAAACCAGTTTGTCATGCATTTATGTCAACACTGCAGGTTAAGTAAATCCTAATTGTTTAAATTAGCCTATGACTGTGATTAACTCGATTACATTTGAATCGATTGACAGCACTATATATATATATATATATATATATATATATATATATATATATATATATATAATATCTGTGTGTGTGTGTGTGTGTGTGTACGTACATGCTGCATCACCTTCTTGACTTGCTTGTGATACAACCCATTATTGAATAGCCCCTGTCCACCAGTTTAAAGAAAGGCTGATATCCTATACAAAAAGACAGCTTCTCTCAAATTGATACTTTAACTGGAATAAAATAGCAAAGATTCAAAGGATATGGAACTTTCTTTCACTCTGTCAATTTCAACGCATTAAATAAATTAAAAATGTTACCGTAGTCTGAGGAGTAGAAAGTAGAGCCGTTGTGCAGGCCCAGCATGTTGTATATCTGCTCTGCCAGGCTTATTTAGTGTGTGTGAGCGCATGTATCCAACCTGTCTGTACCAACCTGCACTTTTTATTGTAAGTAAAGTTAGTCGTATTGGAACCATTTGCCTCATCCTCTTCCTTTGCCAACACCACACCGTGACAGAAGAACAGACCTAGAAAAAAAGAACATGGAGGGCTGCATTTTCCAGAACGGTAAATCGTTCGAGGATTATGTGGAGATCTACCTCAAACTCTATCACGAGGCGCGCTGGGACGATAAAACTTTAAAACAGCATTTCTAGAGCGGCATGGACGATATACTCGGCCAGATGCTGCTGTTGGGGGAGGATCACCTTTCTTTCATCGAGTTTGTCGACCGCGCCTTGTGGGTGTGCAGATCTTCCGTCACTGTGGGAGTCGTTGAGGACAACGAGAACATGATCTCTGACTCCCCAGGACTGGCAACACCTCCAGCAGCCATCTCTCTGCCCGCTCCAGAGATAACCCTTTGTTCCAGCCCAGAGCCTTCACCGCTGGTCCCGTCCAGTCCAGAGCCTTCACCGCTGGTCCCGTCCAGTCCAGAGCCTTCATCGCTGGTCTTGTCCAGTCCAGAGCCTTCATCGCTGGTCTTGTCCAGTCCAAAGCCTTCATCGCTGGTCCCGTCCAGCTCAAAGTGTCGTCTCCGCCACGGCCGCCCGAAGGGTCGTCTTCATCACGGCAGCCCATAGGATCGTCTCCACCATGGCAGCCCGAAGGGTCCTCTCCGCCTTTGCCCCTCCCGAAGGATCGTCTCCACCATGGCCACCCGAAGGGTCCTCTCCGCCTTGGCCGCCCGAAGAGCCGTCTCCGCCATGACCGCCCGAAGGGCCGTCTCCGCCATGACCGCCCGAAGGGGCGTCTCCGCCTTGGCCGCCCGAAGGGCCGTCTTCGCCATGGCCGCCCGAAGGGGCGTCTCCGCCTTGGCAACCCGAAGGGCCGTCTCCGCCATGGCCGCCTGCACAACCTGCTCCGCCCTGGAGGCTTCCTGCCCAACCCCTCCACCCCTGTTGATGTTTCATGGCGTGAGGTCATGCCTACCGGGAGGGGGGAGTTATGTCACAGTTGTCGTCTGCACCAGTCTGTCTTCGTCTTCACTACACTTCCCAGAATCCCTCATGTCTTCACATCTGAACTCACTCCCTCATTACACACCTGTTCATCGTCATCATCATCCGTGTCACCTGTCCTCACCTCATTATTGTTCAGTTGTGTCTGTATTTAGTTCCTTTCAGTTCAGCCTGTCTTTGTTCGTTCTTAGTCTTTTTTAGTGTGTGTGTGTGTGTGTGTGTGTGTGTGTGTGTGTGTGTGTGTGTGTGTGTGTGTGTGTGTGTGTGTGTGTGTGCGTGTGTGTGTGCGCGTGTGCGTGTGCGTGTGCGTGTGCGTGTGCGTGTGCGTGCGCGTGCGCGTGCGCGTGCGCGTGCGCGCGCGTGCGTGCGCGTGCGTGCGCGTGCGTGCGCGTGCGTGTGCGTGCGTGTGCGTGCGTGTGCGCGCGTGCGTGCGCGTGCGTGCGTGTGCGTGCGTGTGCGTGCGCGTGTGTGTGCGCGTGTGTGCGCGCGTGTGTGTGTGCGTGTGTGCGCGTGCGCATGTATCCAACCTTCTCTGTACCAACCTGCGCTTTATTGTAAGTAAAAGTACTCGTATTGGAACCATTTGCCTCATCCTCTTCCTTTGCCAACACCACACCGTGACAGAATCTTTGTTCCGTTATTGAGATCTGTTCAGAATGCTCTGGGTTGTTTTATGTCTGCACTCTCTGCTCTCCGAGCGATGTTAAAAATGCATATAGGCCCTTTTAACGGGCAGTGGAGATCGCCATTTCAATGGAAACTGCAGCAAAATAGAAAAAATGGAAATACAAAGTGACATAAAGGGTGGAAGTGTGAATAAGCTGTCAACAATAAGCAGAATAAACCAGACGCCCTGTTTTCGTTGTGGAAACTTTTCTCATCTCCCATCTCAGTGAAGATTTAAGAATGAAGAGTGTAGACAATGTCACAAAACTGGGCACATTCAACGAGTTTGTCGCAGTGGCAAGGCGAAGGGGACTGAGAAAGACAAGAGATATCTCAGTGACAAGAAAAACATGCATAAAGGTGATGTATCAGACAATGTCAGTGAGGATGCATTGGCCAGTTCGGAACATTTCAGTCTGGGCGGAAAAGACAAACAGGCCATCTGGCTCACGCCTAAGCTAAATGGCCAGGCAGTAATAATGGAGCTGGACACAGGCTCAGCTGTATCAGTCATGTCTGAGAGCGATTACAAGGTCTTTTTCAATAAAGAAAAACTAAACCGATATTCTATTGTTCTCAAAACGTATACTGGAGAAAGAGTAAGACCACTGGGTTTGCTGCTTGTGACAGTAGAATATAACGACCGGAAAGAGATTCTCAACTTGTACATAATTCCAAAGGGAGGCGCACCGCTGTAGGGCTGAGCTCTCCTGTGCTACTACAAACCAAACTCCAGCTATGTTGTTCATGGGACGTTCACTTCGTTCCAGATTGGATCTGATTCAGCCTGACATCAACAGGCTGTGCAGGACAGGCAAATGAAACAAGGGCAGAGGAACACGCTCTAACCCTGCCAGAGCCACACGGAGCTTTGCGGCTGATGAAACTGTGCTTGCGAGACTGCAAATGGGTCGTGGCTGTAGTTAAGGAGAAAACTGGACCACTGATGTATAAGGTTGAGCTCCCGCCATGTTGATCAGCTAAGGAAAAGTGGACTGATCGGGACAGAAGAGCTCTCAACACAGTCTGCTTCTTCTGTCACTCCGATAGAGCTACCATCTTCTCCTCTGAGAATAAATGTCCAGAGTCATTGTCCTCACCTCCCAGTATCCCCTCCATCTACATCATTTACAGAAACCAGCACTGTTTCAGACAGCAGACAGTGAGGGGGTGCTCTATGAGGAAGAACGATACCCGACCTGCATACACAAACCACCACAGAGACTAATAGCCTTTTAGGGTCATGGTGATGGTTAGTCCACTGACCTTCCGAAACAAGTGTTAAGTTTCATGTACTTTTGCTTGTTTGTTCTATGTTGTGTTTTTGGCCTGACATTATTAATACTTTTGGTTTTAAGGGTGGAGAGAATGTTGTATATCTGCCTAGCAGAGCATTATTGAGGTCTGTTCAGAATGCCCTGGGTTGTTTTGTTATGTCTGCACTCTCTGCTCTCCGAGCGATGTTCAGTAAAAAAAAGCCTGGTGTGAGTCTGCATAGCCATCTCGTCTTGTGTCTTATTTCATGCATCATATGACAGACATCACACAGCAGATTAGATGTAATATTTGTCAAAGAAACACTCGGTTGAATAATCACATGGCAACCGCAGGACCGCTGCTTCTTGTCTAACTGCTTCCTGTCTAACTGTTTCCTGTTCGAGTCTGCAAACCTGCAAACTATTGCCTTCACAGATCTGTTGAGCTTTACTTCAAACTATTAAATTTAGCCTGTTGTGCATACCATTTTCATTAGTCTATCTATATGTACGCACTCGGAACAAAAATATATTTCCATATATTTATGATCAATATATTAAATGGTTTAATATAACCTCTAACCTATAATGCTGAATCATAATCATACACTGTTCATTCACCGAGACTGAGTCTGGTTTCTCACAAGGGTTTTTCTCCATTCTGTCACTGATGGAGTTAGGGTTCATGCCACTGTCGCCTTTGGCTGTGGGCTTGCTTAGTTGGGGACATTACATTTAACATTTTAACAAAAATGAACCATCCCTGAACTTACTTAAGCTGGACTGTGATGCTATTTTCTTCTAGAAATCAAACTTTGTTTCATTATTTTCCGGTTATCTCTGTAAAGCTGCTTTGAAACACTCTGTATTGTAAAAAGCGCTATATAAATAAATGTGACTTGACTATATCACGATGTGGGTCTGCACTAAATTTCACCTCAGCAGAATACAGTATAATAGCTGTTTATTAAACACTATGGACATTGCTGCAGTAACTGTAGGCAGAGCTCGCAGTTTGGCCTCTGAATTATTGTCCCTTACAGAATGAAAATATATTTCCATATATTTAAGATCAATATATTAAATTGTGTAAAAATACTAAAAAATATATTAAATAATATATATTTCATACATAAAAGATGTGACAATATATTTATGCTGTAAAATGTAATTTGTTGAGTATACTAAGAAAACACAAGGAAAACAAATGCTTTAAATTTCTCAAGAATATTTTACTAGTGAAGTATTTGCACTAGTGAATAGAATTTAAAATATATGCTAGAAGAAGGTTTAATCTGTCCCACAGAGGAACAGAACTGATATCAAGGGCTTCACACTTGCACAATACGGGAATATCTGTTATTTATAACGCATGTTACATACACAGACATTTATTACTCAAGTGATATTTCACACGTCCTTAATATTGTTGCAGAAATAATGAATATTTTGGGGTTACTCATGGTCTGTTGTAGTAATTTGGTAATGCTTTTACATTTTTAAAATGTCCTTTTATTATGCAATGGTTGAAGGGGAAGTAGAATAATGTCATCTCATTGTACCGGTTTTTGAAAATTCTTATTAGTGCATTCTTAGAGTTAACATTTCGCTGATTGTTTACAGTTTAAAGGAATTTACGCACATAATTTGCGCAAAACTTCATGGGGCGTAGAAAAAAGTTGGATACCGTAAGCTTGCATACACCTGAGGTTTTAGCAGAAATACTAAAACTTTAATAGTAATGTCAGTGTTCTGTCACGTCTGTCTGGTTTTATTCTTTGTTTGGTGACGGAGCTCTGACATTCCCGGTTTGTCATGTTCTTGTATTATAGTCCTGTTTGTTGTGAGCACATGGCTTGTCATGTTTCCTTGTGCCATGTGCTCTCCTGTCTATTGTCTTGACCCTCCCATCTTGTTATCTGTTTATTGATTAATTTGTCCCACCAGCCTTACTCGTTACCCTCTTTTGTTTGCTCCCCTATTTAGGCCCTGTCCACACAGACACGGGTTTTTTTTTTTTTATAACCGTGACTCTTTTTTTTTTTATGCGGTTCGGCCGTTCATCCACACGAAAACGCACTGAAACCGAACATTTTTGAAAAACTGAGGATTTTCAGAAACGCCGGTTACAGTGTTGTCACGTAGACAGTGAAACCGGGGGTTCCCTTATCGAAAAGGGAACTTCGAGATGCGTCGAAAACGCTACGGGAACGCCTTCTGCGTGAATGCGTCTGAAGCATCTATGCCAACTAGTCCAATGGAAAAAGGGAATGAGCGTCACGGGCGGGTGACGTCATGACCAGGAAAGGATAAAAGCACTTCCGCTGCGAAACGCCAGTTAGCTTCTGTTGCCTCAGCAAGCGATCTGTGTCAAACTGTCCCTGTCTATTTATTGTTGTCTGTTGCAATATTGTTGGTATCGTTATGGCGAAACAAGTCTACAAACAGTGTGTTCCTCCCTGCCCGCGTTATTTAACGGGTGGGGACACACACGAGCTTTGTGTGATGTGTTTGGGATTGGAGCATGCGGTCTCAGCCTTCGAGGGGGCTGAGTGCCAGCATTGTGAGAAGCTACCGCTTCGCATGCTCAGATCTCTCCTGTCACTCTTTGACAAACAGAGTGGGCAGGCTCGCGATCCTCAGAGATCAGGACCCGCGTCTGCCGAGGCAACGCGGAGAATGCATTCCTGGGGATCGCAATTGGATCTTTCGGAGGGGATGGAGACGGGTCCGAGGGCCCTTTCTCCTTCCTTACCCGGGAGATCCAGCTCTCCTCCCCCCGTGTCGGAAGCACGCTTTGCGGTTTCTTCCGCCCGGGGAGAGAGCCCCTTACTACAATGCTCATCTTCTGAGGAAGTTGACGTTGTAAGTTTGGACAGTGATAATGCACACACGGGGGAAAGGGATTTACAATTTATTTCCCCGGCATCTGATGAGCTGGTGGATGTCATGTCACGAGCTGTAGAAAGATTAAATGTTGACTGGCCATCTGAAACTAAAAACACTCGCCCCAAAAGCAAGTTAGATGAGCGTTTTCTTTCTTCAGCCACATTATCTCCACCACGAGGGCTTCCTTTCTTTCCTGATTTGCATGACGAGCTATCTAAATCATGGAAAAAAACGTTTTCATCTCGTGTTTTTAACCCTCAGTCTAATATATATTCAAAGATTAGAGGGTCTAAGGATTACGGTTATGGTTCGATGCCCCAGGTTGAACAAAATTTAGCGAGTTATCTTGCGCCTGGTCCTGCATCTTCCATGAAAGCCCCAGTTTTGCACACTAGACCATTAAAAAATACATCTTCTTTAGTGGGCAAAGCTTATTCGGCAGCAGGTCAAGCCGGAGCATGCTTGCACACTATGGCATTGCTTCAGGCTTATCAAGCTGATCTGCTGGGGGATCTGGATAACAGCGAGGGAATTAGTCATGACGATGTTCGAGAACTTCGTAGGGCTACCGATCTTTCTCTCAGGGCTACTAAAGAGACCGCCAGAGCAATTGGGCGGTCTATGGCAGCTTTGGTAGCCACTGAGAGACATTTATGGCTCAACCTTTCTGAAATTAAAGAAAAAGATCTAACTTTTTATTAGACGCTCCGCTTGAACCCTCTGGTCTCTTTGGTGACGCAGTTTATGCAGTAGTGGAAAGGTTCCAGGAGTCTAAAAAACAGTCGGATGTTTTTAAAAAGTTAATCCCTCGCCGTGTCCAGCCCCCTGGGGCTGCTGGGCGTGAGCAGCCCCAGCCGTCTAGCTCATCATATCGCGTGCAACAGAAAGAGAGTGTTGCGTCTCGTGCTCCTCCACGAAGATATTGGAGACAGACGCAACCCTCTCAACCGAAGTCGCCTAAGCCTAAGCCGGATCTGAGGACCGTTCTTCAGGCAAAGAAAACTTCGGTTCAAAAAAAAAAAAAAAGGTCCTGATGCTTAGGCATCAGGCCTGTGAGGACGGCCCCGACCAGAGTGGAACGGTGTTCACCTCATTACACGGTGCCCGTTCCATTTCGGGGTCCTCACGAGACCCTCCTGCCAACCCTGCCACCTCCGGTGCTTCAGGGCGAAGTGGTCTCCAGCGAGTCGCTGATGCTATGCTGCGGCACAGCATCGGTTTCGCGCCCTCTGAGGGGGGCTTTAGAGCAGTCAGGTCAGGTAGTTCCTGCCGTTATGTTTCAGGCTCCAGATTTGGCTCTCTCAGTAACACCAGAGACCAGCCTCGAGAGGCTGGTTCCCTTAGTAAATTTTCTGGCAGCGTGGAAGCTTCTGCCGAATATTTCTCATTGGGTCCTGCAGATTGTAGAGAAAGGATACAAAATCCAGTTTGGCTCTCGTCCTCCTCGTTACAGCGGGGTGCTGCCCACAGTGGTGCATCCCGAGCAGGCTCTGGTAATGGAGCAAGAAGTAAAGGCCTTGTTAGCAAAAGAAGCTATAGAACAGGTGTACTCACCCGACCGAGAGTCGGGTTTTTACAGCCGTTATTTCATTGTTCCAAAAAAGGATGGAGGGTTGCGTCCCATTTTAGATCTTCGCCTGTTAAATCGGTCAGTTCAGAAACTCAAGTTCAAGATGCTGACCCTCAAACAGATCGTGACCCAAATCAGATCCGAGGACTGGTTTGTCGCGATAGATCTAAAGGATGCATACTTCCATATCTCCATCCTCCCTCAGCACAGGAAGTTCCTGAGGTTTTCTTTCAGGGGCAAAGAATACCAATATCGGGTTCTTCCTTTCGGCCTAGCTTTATCACCCCGCACGTTCACGAAATGCATGGATGCAGCTTTAGCCCCTCTCAGGCTTCAGGGCATACGCATTCTGAACTACATCGACGACTGGCTGATTCTAGCGGAATCAGAGCAGTTGGCGGTTCGGCACCGAGGTGTCGTTCTCGCCCATATGCAGATGTTGGGGTTGAGGCTCAATGCCAAGAAGAGTGTTCTTTCTCCAGTACAGAGAACCACTTTCCTTGGTGTGGTATGGGATTCAGTGACGATGAGGGCCAACCTATCGCCCGTTCGTGTAGCTGTTATCCTGGCAGCCACCAAAGAGCTAAAGCTAGGTCAGTCACGCACTGTAAAATAGTTCGAGAAACTGTTGGGTCTACTGGCAGCAGCGTCCAACGTGATACCTTTTGGCCTGCTGTACATGAGGCCTTTACAGTGGTGGCTCAGGACCAGAGGGTTCTCCCCGAGGGGAAACCCACTCCGTATGATCAAGGTTACGCGGCGATGCCTTCGTGCCTTAGAGATATGGAGGAAACACTGGTTCTTAACCCAGGGCCCGGTGTTGGGAGCTCTTTGCCATCGAGCTACTATCTCGACAGATGCTTCCCTCACCGGCTGGGGAGCGGTAATGGAAGGCCGCTCGGTTCAGGGTCTGTGGAAAAGCCATCATCTTTCGTGGCACATAAATTGCCTGGAGATGATGGCCGTCTTCAATGCGTTGAGACATTTCCTTCCGGACCTGAGAGGCCATCATGTGCTCGTTCGAACAGACAACACATCTGTGGTCTCTTATCTGAACCGTCAGGGGGGTCTGAGGTCGCGTCCGCTTTGCAAACTGGCGCACCAGATCCTCCTGTGGTCTCTGGGGAAGGTACTCTCCCTGAGGGCAGTGTATATTCCTGGGGACCAGAATATAGGAGCAGACATCCTGTCGAGGCAGGAGCTGAGGCCAGGGGACTGGAGACTCCACCCCGAGGCGGTGGAGAAAATCTGGGAGGCATATGGCAGAGCAGAGGTGGACCTGTTCGCGTCTCACAACACGACGCACTGTCCCCTCTGGTATTCCCTTACTCACCCAGCCCCCCTGGGGCTGGATGCCATGGTGCAGACGTGGCCGAGGCTACGTCTGTACGCCTTTCCCCCTGTTGCTCTGCTCCCAGGAGTTCTGGAGCGGGTCCGTCAGCATGGAATAAGCCTACTGCTAGTAGCACCACGCTGGCCAAGTCGGATCTGGTTTGCGGACCTGATCCTTCTGCTAGACGGACCTCCATTGGAGATCCCGATAAGGAGGGACCTTCTGTCTCAGGCCGGGGGCACAATATTTCACCCTCGTCCAGAGATTTGGAATCTGTGGGTTTGGCCTCTGAGGGGGCCCAACTCATAGAAAGTGGTCTTTCAGCTGAGGCTGCGGCTCCAGAGCTCCGGCTACTAGGAAACTATAGACCCCTTATCAGCCGACGTCACAGTTACGTCACGGCGCTAGCTGGAGGCAAAACAAACGGAAAACTGCAGGCGGCTAATACAAACCAGCACAGATTCGGCTACATAATAAGGAGCTTAAATTATTATTATTATTGTTAAATGTCATCTTGATGTGTTGTTGGGTGCAAGAATCAATGAAAAATGAGTATGCTGTATCTGAAAAATTAAAAAATTAACTTTTGCAAATAAAAATCGCGGTCCTGGACACTGAGTGACCTTGCACATTAGGATAAAACCGGATTTGCTCCAGTCATTGTTAAAAAACAAGCTAACAAAACTTGCAAAATAACGTTAGGGAAGCGGCCAGAGGGATCGTTCTGCAGCCAACTAAGCTCCGCCCACAGAAAAACGTCACCATGTTTACCAACTGATAAGGGGTCTATATGCGCTTAAATGAAGAGTTTTCTCTTTTTGGTGTCACCGACATCATTTGGATCCAGTTAACTGTTCTGTGAACACAGTACTCGAGTTCCTGCAAGAGCGCTTTGTGTCAGGTCTATGCCCTTCCACGCTAAAAGTTTACGTGGCAGCCATTGCGGCTTACCACACTATGGTGGGAGGTACATCTTTGGGTCGAGACCCCCTGATTACACGTTTCCTTCGTGGCACTTTGAGGCTGAGGCCTGCAACTCGCACTAAGGTGCCAGCTTGGGATTTGACTATAGTTCTAGAAGGCCTGTCTAGGGCCCCATTCGAGCCCTTAGATTCGGTCTCAGAGAAGTTCCTTACTCTTAAGACTATCTTTCTGCTAGCTATTTCGTCCCTCAAGAGAGTTGGTGACCTTCAGGCTCTTTCGGTCTCCCCCACTTGCCTTGAATTTGCACCGGGGATGGTCAAGGCGTTCCTATATCCAAAACAGGGGTACGTCCCTAAGGTGCCGACCTTGACTCCGAGGCCTATTGTGCTGCAGGCTTTCTGTCCTCCTCCTTTTACATCTGCAGACCAGGAAAGACTGCACCTCTTGTGTCCAGTGCGAGCATTGGACACGTATGTACATCGGACATCCTCAATCAGGAAGTCCGTCCAATTATTGATTTGCTTTGGTTCACCTAAAAAAGGTCTTCCTGCTTCCAAACAGACAGTCAGTAAGTGGATAGTCGAGGCTATCTCACTTGCTTACGAGTACTCGGGCCAGCCTTGTCCTTTGGTGGTCCGAGCTCACTCGACCAGGAGTATGGCGGCTTCTAAAGCCTTACTGCATGGGGTTTCTCTTCAAGATGTTTGTGATGCGGCGGGCTGGTCCTCTCCGCTCACATTCGTGAGGTTTTACAGCCTAGACCTGGATGCTGCCCCAGGTTCTCAGGTGCTTAGTGCTTAGCTGAACAGACTGACACTCAGGTACTTGAATTATGGCGCATTGGGTATTCTCGTTCCTGTAGCGTTTTCGACGCATCTCGAAGTTCCCTTTTCGATAAGGGAACGTCTCAGGTTACTATTGTAACCATAGTTCCCTGAGAACAGGGAACGAGACGATGCGTCCCTCTGCCATACTTCTGGCGTCCCTGCGATCGGCTTGCTTCGGCAATTTCGAAGCTAACTGGCGTTTCGCAGCGGAAGTGCTTTTATCCTTTCCTGGTCATGACGTCACCCGCCCGTGACGCTCATTCCCTTTTTCCATTGGACTAGTTGGCATAGATGCTTCAGACGCATTCACGCAGAAGGCGTTCCCGTAGCGTTTTCGACGCATCGTCTCGTTCCCTGTTCTCAGGGAACTATGGTTACAATAGTAACCTGAGACGTTTTGCCTTGCGATGTCAGAGTGTGTGCCGTTATCCGCTGTGTTTGACGTCAGATTTGCGCCTACCGGAACCGGTAATAACTTTTTGTTAGGCTTCTGATTGGCCAACGTGGCTTTACGGTTAGGGCTATATCGCCGCCTGCTGGCGTGGCATGCTCTTGACAGCGAGTTTTTGCGTTTTCATGTAGACGGAGACCGAGCATGTGTGGACGAGAGAGAGAGAGAGAGAGAGAGAGAGAGAGAGAGAGAGAGAGAGAGAGAGAGAGAGAGAGAGAGAGAAATAACAATTAAATGAATCTGTTGTACTTTTGGATTAGCTTTTGTTTTCTAATAAACATATTAGATCAAATTGTAGCTTGATAAAGTTTGTACCAAGCTACTTTTGCCATATACTGTAAGTAGATGAACTATCTACTTTAATTGAGCTATATATTTCAGCTTAGCTTAGGTATAATGTTTCTATAGAGGAGGTGGTTGCTTAGCCAAGTTACCACCTACTCTATAGAAACATTACTTCTGAAAGGTCCTGTAATTCGTTCATATTACCAACATGATAGAAAATCTGACCAATCCCATCTCTTTTTTGCACTTGTGGAGTTGTACTCCAAAGCTCATTGAAGGGAACCTTGCTGTGGTAATTGTGACTTTATATCTTACAATGTGTCTTTAAATCTCAGAATTGCAACTAATTCTCATAATTATACCTCACACTGCAAATTTATATTAAGTAACCTCACACATTGTGAATATAGCTCACAATTGCAAATCTATTTCTTATAATTGTGACTATTAATTGGTCACAATTGTGAGAAAATTGCATTGACAAGATATAAAATCATAATAATCTTTTAGTTTTTTTGCTCTGAGGTGGAAATATGCTTCTGGCTTTCCTCACAGGAGGTTGTTAAATCTGACACAGAGACACTGAAGATTCAGGATAAACCCCAAATCCAGCATAGAGGGGTTCAGTGAATGTGGTGTTGAATGTGTATATGTGTGTGAGTGTGTGTGTGTGTCAGAGACGCTGTAGAAGGACAGAGTGCCGGCCGACACGTCCACATACACTCCTACTCTATTAGAGCGGGCTGAAGGCCCAGATACATCAGTGCTCTTATTATTGAACCAGACAGTGTAATTCATATCAGAACAGTACAGACTCCAGGACTTTTCATTGAGTCCAAACCAACTGGCGATCCCACTTTTCCTGCTGATATCTTTATACGTCACTGCTACATGACCCGAGCCAGTCCATTTAACCTCCCAGTAACAGCGTCCAGTCACACTCTCTCGACACAGAACCTGCTCCCGGTGATCAAATCTCTCTGGACGATAAGGATACGGCTGATGATCTTTGGTGTGTGTCACCGTTCTGTTCTCCTCAGACAGGATGAGTTGAGTGTGTGCTGTGTTTGGATCCAGTGTGAGATCACAGGCATCTGAACACAGAAAAACAGATCAGAACACTTATGACATCATTAAATATGGAGAGGTGTGTGCATGAGAGGACTTACATTTTCTCAGTCCTGGTTTGTTTCTGAAATGTCCTCCATGGTCCAAACTATACATTGACAAACATACACACAAACAAAAATGATTTTGGGGGGAAGATTGTTAAAGTAGGAGTATGCTAATCTCAATGGGATAGCTCAACCAACAATACAAATTCTGTCACCATTTACTCTCCTTCATGTCATTTTAAACCCATCAGACCCATCAGATTATCTTTGAAACACAAATTAAGATATTTTTAATGAAGCCTGAGAGATTTCTGTCCCTCCATTGAAAGTGCAACAAAACGTTTCAAGATCCAGTGTTCTTTTTATTTGTATAAAACAAAGTCTTCTGAAAAGACACAATCACTTCATATGATGAAAAATTTTATTTAGTGAAGTGAAGTGACATGAAGGCCAAATATGGCAACCCATACTCAGAATTTGTCCTCTGCATTTAACCCATCCAAGTTAGTGTACACACATCAGGAGTTCAATAGGACGGGGACATAGAAGTTTAGAAATCAAGAGGTCGCCAATTAGCTTGTTACATTCCGATACAAAAATATTATGCAAAGTTCTAGCTAAGAGGTTAGAAAGTATTCTACCAATTTAATAGAGGAGGATCAAAATGGTTTCATACAACGCAGGCAAGGATTTCATAATGTTTGAAGAGTCCTAAATATTCTCCATGAACAGAAGAATGAATGAGATACTGTTCTACTATCATCGAAAAGGCATTTAATATGGTTGAATGGTCTTATTTGTTTGATTTGTTATCTAGATTTGCGTTTGGTGAAAGGTATTGCAAGTGGGTTACGTAACTTTACAATAGTCCTACAGCAGAAATGTTGACACATAATATGGTTTCAAAACCATTTAACATATCAAAAGATACCAACATACCAAGCATTAGTCTGCCAGACTAATTACTATTTCTTTCAGCTCTACTTTCTGACAGCGTTAATGTAGACATGTACATTTGATTTAATCAAGGATCAAAAGATGGCGCCAGTGTGTGTGGCTGGCCGTCTGCTGCTCCCTGTTGTGTGGATGTTTTTCTTGTTTTTCTTGATTATTTTAAATACTGCAAACTCTCTACTGGTGTATGATCGCCAAACTCTTTTTTGGCATTAGATCGGCTATGGATAATAAGTTGATCTATATGGTTAACGGGGGTGGAACAAACAACTCGCCCCTCCACCAACACCGCTCCTGCGTGGATTAACTGCCTATCTCTGCCAGACCCCATGGTATCTCGGGAGGAAGAAGCGATTCAGACGCCGTGGAAAACAAGGTGGTCTGTTGGTTAAAATAAAGACTTTGAGGGCTTTTTTTCCCAAACGCTGATCCTCGCTGGATTTTGGGAGATCTTGACGTGGATTGTCATCAGTACGTGCTTCGGTGCTTTTGGGATCCTGCGTATAAGTGGCTGGTACCTGTGACTAACATGGATAAGGAGCCTCCGGTCATCATTCATCTGTCTCTTTCTGGCTTTTGACTGTGAATCTCCGTTGTTGAAAGACTCAACTCCAGCGAGGATAGCCTTGTTGAATGCTAGATCACTAGCAAACACGTCCTTTATTCTGAATGACTTTTTTACTTTGAAGGACTTGGGTATACTGTGTGTGACTGAGACCTGGATCAGTGTTGGTGAGTAAAGTGTTTATTCAGAAGTTTTACCTCTGAACTGTACCTATTTTAATTCTCCTCAGCTTACGGGACGAGGAGGTGGAGTAGCAACTATTTTTAAAGAACATTTAAACTGTCAGCCTTTGCCATCTTACTCCTATTTCAGTTTTGAACTCTGTGTTTTTGAACTAAATCTGAGTTTTCCGGTGTTGTGCGACGTTGTTTATCGACCACCCAAATATAACAAGGACTTTATCGATGATTTGTCTGATTTTTTTGGCCGAAATCATGACTAAATATGATCGGGTATTAATTGTGGGGGATCTTAATATCCATGTGTGTTGTCCCACCAAGCCTTTGGCTAAACACTTTACTCACCAACACTGATCCAGGTCTCAGTCACACACAGTATACCCAAGTCCTTCAAAGTAAAAAAGTCATTCAGAATAAAGGACGTGTTTGCTAGTGATCTAGCATTCAACAAGGCTATCCTCGCTGGAGTTGAGTCTTTCAACAACGGAGATTCACAGTCAAAAGCCAGAAAGAGACAGATGAATGATGACCGGAGGCTCCTTATCCATGTTAGTCACAGGTACCAGCCACTTATACGCAGGATCCCAAAAGCACCGAAGCACGTACTGATGACAATCCATGTCAAGATCTCCCAAAATTCCTGGGAGAGGAATTCCTTACTTCCTGCTTAGCTACTGTTCGGACGCTCCTGCTTACTGCTCCGCGCTTTGCTCTATCGCTTTTATTTTTTTTATTGCTCTATCGTGTTTATATTTTCATATTTTATTTCCTTTTATCACCTAATTTTAACTTCAGCAAATCAGCACAGTGCTCAAACGCTTGATTACTAGAAAAAAGCAGAATCCTCTTCTCCGACCAGCCTCCCACTGAAAGCTTAGATTCCGGGGAAGAGAAAACACAACTGCCTACATTCATAAGGATAAGAGAAAATGCCTCTTCTGGAATCTACTTGCTGCACTAACTGCCAGAGACTTTTACAAAGGATTGCAGTTCTTGAAACAAAGTTACTTATGGGACCACCAAACCAGACGGAGCACACAACAGAGCTTCATCATGGACGCCCTCAGCATACAGCCGGTGAGTCCCATGAATCTAGTGCTCCAATACAGGCCATACTAAGTGTAGAGAAACAAGCCGATCGACTTACAAATCGATGGCACAAACAGGGAGCGAGACCCAAAGGCACTCGAGACATCAGATTGTCACGGGCATCACACATTGCTGCAGTAGCATCCTCTACCCCAGATACGGCTCTGACAAGGATTGCAAACACTGGTCTCCTACCACCGCCTATACATCTTGAGAACAGATTTGAAGTATTAATGAATGAGGAATCCCTAAATGTGATGAATGTGATCGAACACAGACTGAATCAGCCAGTAGCTAACACTGCTAATGGGCGCTCTAGGTCGAGCAGACAGCGGCACTCAGCTCAGAGCGCAGCCGAGCCCAGGACTCTGATAGTGGGTGACTCTATAATCAGAAACATTATTAGCAGGGACACAACAACATGCTGCCTTCCACAAGCAACAACTTCTGATGTAAATAAGGAACTTCTGAACATTCTGATGAAACATAAGACTGCAAATCGTCTCATTGTTCATGTGGGGAAGAATGATATTCATAAAGGGCAGTCAGAACTCCTTAAGAAGGATTTCAATGAACTTTTTGAAACACTTAAAAGACTGAAAGTTCAGACATTCATCAGTGGACCACTCCCAGCAAGAGGAACAAACAGGTTTTCACGGTTGCTTGGGCTTAACACATGGCTGCAAAAAACCTGCAATATAAAAGGAGTGAACTTCATTGACAACTTCAATCTTTTCTGGAGTCAGAGGCAACTGTTTCAACAGGATGGGCTCCACCCAAACAAACTTGGTTCAAGAGTGCTAAGGGACCGTTCGGTATTTATGGAAAGGGCCACCGGAGGAAAATAGGGGAGGGTCATGTATTTTTTTTCTTTGTTGAGGGGAGGGTCATCCAACTTTTTTTAGTCTAGGGGGAGGGTCACCCAACTTTTGTATTCATGAAAACAGCAACATTTCAAGTGGCTTGTTTGGCGCATATTTTTTCCATGTAGCTCCATGTAGCTCTCTCGCTCTCGACCCCCCTTCCCTATCAGATGGTCGGACCCAACAAAAATCCAGTTTGGCGCTGTTTGACAGCGCGCGCACTTCAGTACGCGCTCAGAAAAAGTGCATTACAGAAGAAGGCCAATGAAATGTTTACCCGGCAAAGCTTTAAAGCACGAGCAAATAATAAACTTTTGTGATTGCGAATAAGGTCAGTGTCCTGTGAGTGTAGCTCTACCGCTGCATTAACATGTGATGTGAATATACGTCGAGTTTTACAGTATTGGGACTGAGGCGCCAGAACTGCAGCTGATATAATGTGCGCTGCACGATACTAACATATTTTAGTTTCCATTCTTATTGTGTTTCCACAACAATGTTAGTGAGTAAATCGACTGAAATTGCCACCATAACAGTGCGTGAGATGTGACGTAGGGCTACCACATTTTTAAATTACATTTGAAACTTAACATTTACGTATAGGCCTACACCAAAAAAACTAGTTGAGGATAAATTCTTTAAACTTGGGCAATTCTAGCGTTATGGACGTGACATTTGCAGTCAAAACTTGAAATATAAATTCTCAGAAAATGCATTTAAAAACGTCTGTTTATATAGCCTACTCCCTTAATAAAGGAGTCCAGACATTAGAAAAATATTAAGTCTACGTATAAGTCTACACATTTATACACGTTTTATATTTAATATGAGGGAAATACACATGCGATGCATTTGTCACAAAAAATATTTAACTTTTAGGTGGCAAAATATTTTTTTGTAGCTAATTCTATGAACTACGCTGCGCAAAACAAAAGTAATAGGCTATACCCACCGGTCGGCCTCCACATAACATAAAATATTCTTTTTATTTTATTTTTCGTGTTCGCATTTAGAGGGGGATAAAAATGTTACGGACGTTATAGTTCTCCATTACGGTCCGGATTTGACCGCTCTGAAAGTGACTTTAAAACTTTCAGAGACCTCAAACAGAATGCACAAAGCCTTTCTTTAAAGTGAATTTCGTTTTTTATTAATTGTATCTTAATTTTACTCAATGTTTAATCAACCAATTGCCTGGATTTATTAAATAATAAGTAGGCCTAAGTAGAAAATAGATCATCATGACACGGAGGCGCCTGCGTGTGAACTGGACTCTCGTCTAATAATAAATTAACCGAAACTCAGCGTTGGCCTATAGCCTATGGTGAGAAAGCTTGAAATGTCTACTTTTTAACAGAACAATTCAAAACGAAAGAAAACAGACAGACTGCTCTCTGCTTATGTAATCCATATGAAATGTGCATTTCTCTCTGGCGCGTTCACTACTGCGAAGATCGCGAGTCAACATCACCTTTATATTTGCAGCCGACACTGACAAAGACTTGTTTATTAATAAACAATCAAAATGTCTCCTTGCTATGACATATTCATAATCATTACTTTTGCCGGTTCTTTGTGGTAGCTTTATTGGCATCGCTACCCTTACATGTTACATCGTCACCACTGCATCGGCACCGAAAACATGATTTTTTTTAAATCAAAAATCGTGATATGAACCGAATTTTGGTCTATTGTTACAGCCCTAGTAAGACGAGAAAGCAGGAGTTTAGTCGTTTGTCATGGTTGTAAAAAAACAATGGCTATCTGAACATCTTTGCCAAGCGCAAACCAGATTTAACAGATTACAGTGCAACGTGAGTAGCCTAATATAAGGTTTTGATTGTACTTTATTGTAGGCTACACTTTAATATTGTAGGCCTACTGGTGTTTTGAAAATAATTTATAAATGAAATAATTAAAAAGGGAAGAAAAAAAAATAGAAATACACATCTAAATTAAATGAATGAAAAAAAAAATCATAAAACAAGTAATGTGGGAATTATTTTTTAAAAACTGTGCAAAATAGGGATGAATTAAAAAAAATTGTCAAGTAGGCCTACTTGCTGACTGACGTGCACGAAAACCAGCCATAGCCTATATTGGGCATTTCTTGCGGACCTCCTTCCCTGATCTTTGAACACCGCTGGTTGCAGTTAGTTTGCAATGTCCTCCCTGATGTTTTGTTTTTCCTTATTTGTATGGTGTCCTGTAGCCTACAATATCAGTCAGATAATATTATAATTATCTGTTAAAAATAAAATCTTTGTTTCGCTCTATCTCCTCTATAAAAGGACATTCATTTTACCTTTTTTTCAGCCATTTTGTCAGTGCCTCCGCTGTATAGGTGCTTTAGACTTGTCTTGATTTCTAATCCACAACAAATGACGATTTTTAGGTTAAACGTTCAGAATACGATTCCATATAAGGTTATATTTCAGCACTTCGCGAATGGACAGCGATGCTTAAAGCCTGTTTAAGTAGCACGTATAGAGCGCGTTCTCGCGCGTTCATGTTAAGTGCATTTTTGGGAAACGCGCGTGGAATTGCCGCGAGCGTTCGTAACCTTGGACGTAAATAGCGCTCTTAAGAGCTTAGATACATCGTTGTCGGGAAACCCGGCCCAGTACAGAAGTAATCAATAAATTATCGGGGAGGGTCATGCCTTTTTTCACAATCATTTTGGAGGGTCATAGAAAAAATTATTGCTGGCGAAGGGAGGGTCACGTCTTTTTTGACTACAGATCTCAAATCTCCTCCGGTGGCCCCTTAAATAAATAACGAACAGTCCCTAAAGGACAATATCTCCTTCTCAATCCATCATCCTTCTGCAGTGTGTGCCAATCCTCTCAACCTGAATGGCACACACACACATGGACACAGTATTAATGACCACAGGACTTCACTTCTGCACCTGAATGGACATGCGGCTGACACATCACACAAGGACAATGATAACACCACTCAGCCACAACAACCTCTGCTCACGGACACAATCTCAGCTGAGTCCTGCCCACAGAGCTCACCACAGACAGACTGTGACATACTAGAACTGCTAGAAGATTCAGCACCCAAGGACGACTTTCTGGAAAACAGCCAGGAAATCCAGGACAGCATATTACAGCCTCCGATAACACCAGAACAACCACCTCTCTCACCAGATACGTTATCTCTCTCTCCAGCAACTCCACTTCTGTGCTTCTCAGAGAAAATGGAACAACTGGTGTATGCTGGAACCAAACTATCCCACTCTTTTGCAACCCCCCAGATGTCAACCAAAAAACGCCAGGCCCCAGAACCACCAAAGCCTGCGGGCCCAGCTCGCCCTCCCCCTCCTCCTGTGAGAGCTCTTCGGCCTCTGCCACAGCGCCAGGGCCAACACCATCCTCCAGCGGCTCGCGGTGAACCAAAAACAACTGATACCAGCTCTCAGTGATATGTGTCGGGTCCCCGCTATGATAACAGTAACTTTCTTAAATGTTTACAAAACAAGCGGGAACCCAGTGTGCCTGTATATAGAAGGTCTAAGGCCTTCAAAAGCCGTACAGCAAACCCATCTAATCTGGTGCCTATTACACGTCAAACTAAGATCGCTGTGGGGAAAAAAAGTAAGACTGTTAAGTTAGCACTTTTAAACATCCGCTCACTTAAAAATAAATCACTTCTAGTCAACGACTTAATAACCACATACAACCTGGACTTTATGTTTCTAAATGAAACTTGGCTAGAAGACAGCTGCAGTGCAACAGTCCTCAATGAAACATCCCCTCCTAACTTTACTTTTATGAGTGTTTGCAGAGCGGGTAAGAGAGGCGGGGGCTTAGCTGCTCTTTTTAAAGATGCCTATCAATGTAAGCAAATATCATTTGGGAATTACCCGTCTTTCGAATATCTGGGTATTGTGTTGAAAGGTGCTCCACGTATTTTAGTTATCATTGTTTACAGGCCTCCAAAATACTCTCCAGCCTTTGCTGAGGACTTTACAGAACTGTTATCAACAATTTCCTCAGAGTTTGACTGTTTTGCCATTGCTGGAGATTTTAACATTCACATAGATAATGCAGAAACTAATATGGCAAAAGAAATCAAAACTGTTTTAAAAACTTTTGATCTGACTCAGCATGTACATGGACCCACACATAATCGTGGACACACTCTAGATTTACTTATCAGTAAGGGTCTAAACATCTCATCGATTTTTATTAAGGATGTAGCACTGTCTGATCATTTCTGTATTTTCTTTGATATGTTGATCTCTCCTGCCATTGAAGCTAGATCTGTGTCTGTCAAGAAGAGATGCTTAAATGAGAACACTAGTGTGCTATTTATGAAGGCTATATTTTTAAAACCAAGCATATCTGCTGACTCTGTTGATTTTCTCCTTGAATCTTTTAACTCAAAAATTAAAAGTGTAATTGATGATATTGCTCCTGTGAAAGTCAGGAAGAATAGTGGTAGACAAAAAGCACCGTGGAGAAACTCAACAGCTGTGCAAAACATGAAAAGACAATGCAGAAGAGCAGAGCGCATGTGGCGGAAGACAAAACTTGTAGTCCATTATAACATCTACAAAGACAGCATCCATGCTTTTAATATGGAACTAGGCAAAGCTAGACAGACTTTCTTCTCGAATATTATAAACAGCAACTTAAACAACACACGCACTCTTTTTGCTACTGTAGAGAGACTGACAAACCCCCCAAACCAGATTCCCAGTGAAATGCTCTCAGACAGCAAGTGCAGTGAGTTTGCTTCTTTCTTCTCTGAGAAAATCAATAATATTAGAAAGGTGATCAGCTCATCCTTGAATTGCGCTGGGGTCAAACAGATCAGACCACTACCTGAGAAAGTAGTTACTATGTCTGTTTTCGAAGAAATTGATGGCAAAATTTTGGAAGAAACCGTACAGCACCTTAAAACATCAACCTGCACCCTTGACGCACTTCCCACATCTTTTTTCAAAAGTGTGTTAAACTGTTTAGAAGCAGATCTTCTAGAAGTGGTAAATGCCTCACTTCTCTCTGGGAGTTTTCCAAACTCCCTGAAAACTGCAGTTGTCAAGCCCCTCCTGAAAAAGAGCAATCTTGATAAGACCATATTAAGCAATTATAGACCGATCTCAAATCTTCCTTTCATAGGCAAGATCATTGAAAAAGTTGTCTTCAATCAGCTGAACAAATTCTTAAGCTTGAATGGATACTTTGACAATTTTCAATCTGGTTTCCGATCGCATCACAGCACAGAGACAGCTCTCATAAAGATAATAAACGATATTCGCTTAAATACTGATACAGGCAAGTTATCAGTGCTGGTACTACTCGACCTCAGTGCTGCATTTGACACTGTCGATCACGACATACTTATTGACAGGCTGGAAAACTGGGTGGGGCTTTCTGGGATAGCCCTAAAATGGTTCAGGTCATACTTAAAAGGGAGAGGTTATTATGTGAGTATAGGAGACCATAAGTCTGAGTGGACATCCATGACATGCGGAGTCCCCCAGGGCTCAATTCTTGCACCACTCCTATTCAACCTGTATATGCTCCCAATGAGCCAAATAATGAGAAAGAACCGAATCTCTTACCACAGCTATGCAGACGACACACAGCTCTACTTAGCCCTATCGCCTAAAGATTACAGCCCCATTGACTCCCTGTGCCAATGCATTGATGAAGTAAATGGTTGGATGTGCCAAAACTTTCTTCAGTTAAACAAAGACAAAACTGAAGTCATTGCGTTTGGAAACAAAGATGAAGTTCTCAAGGTGAATGCATACCTTCACTCTAGGGGTCTAACAACTAAAAATCAAGTCAGGAATCTTGGTGTGTCTCTAGAGTCAGACCTTAGTTTCAGTAGTCATGTCAAAGCAATTACTAAATCAGCATACTATCATCTGAAAAATATTGCAAGAATTAGATGCTTTGTTTCCAGTCAAGACTTAGAGAAACTTGTGCATGCTTTCATCACCAGCAGGGTGGATTATTGTAATGGACTCCTCACTGGCCTTCCTAAAAAGACTATAAGACAGTTGCAGCTCATACAGAACGCTGCTGCCAGGATCCTGAGCAGAACCAGAAAATATGAACATATCAGACCAGTCCTCAGGTCTTTACACTGGCTCCCAGTTACATTTAGGATTGATTTTAAAGTATTATTACTGGTATATAAATCATTCAATGGGCTAGGACCTCAATATATTGCAAATATGCTCACTGAATATAAACCCAACAGATCACTCAGATCATTAGGATCACATCAGTTAGAAATACCAAGGGTTCACTCTAAGCAAGGAGAGTCTGCTTTTAGCTACTATGCCAGCCGCAGCTGGAACCAGCTTCCAGAAGAGATCAGATGTGCTCCTACAGTAGTCACATTCAAATCCAGACTCAAAACACATCTATTTAGCTATGCATTTACTGAATGAGCACTGTGCCACTGTTCGTCCGACTGTTTTTTACTGTACTTTATTTTATTTTTTATTCTAAACTGTTTTAATTATTCTTATTTGCTTTGATTATTGTATTTTATCCTATGTAAAGCACTTTGAATTACCATTGTGTATGAAATGTGCTATATAAATAAACTTGCCTTGCCTTGCCTTGCCTAAAGCTTTTTTAAATCTTTTGAAGTCTTTTAACTTTTAACTCAGTTTGTCGCTAGTCCCACACATATATGTGGACATACACTAAGATTTGGTTGTAACATATGGCCTGTCTATTGGTAATATTGAAGTCTGTGATGCCACTTTCTCTGATCATTTACCTGTTTTATTTGAGATGTGTATTTCTTATGAGTCTAATGTGACTGTTCCAAATCGTCGCTGTCGGACGATTAAGCCTTCAACTGCTCAATTGTTTTCTGAGGCTTTTAATGGCATTGAAAATGATTATTCAGTGTCCTCGTATGGCCTTAACACTGACGACTTAACTTCATTGTTCTCTCTAATCTGTCAAACTATTTTGGATATAGTGTCCCCTTTTAGGACGGTTCGAGAAAAAACTAGAGTTCAACCGTGGCTGAATGCTACTACTCGATCTATAAGGCTTGTATCTCTCACGGAGGAGCGGAAGCATAAAAGGAGGAGCGATGACAGTAGAGATCGAGACCGGTGCGTAACCCATGTTCTCTGAATAGGGAACGAGACGCTGTGTTCGCTGCCAAGCTCTTGTCGCTGCCGAAGGGGCTTCTTCGGTGGAAAATCTGAGGAGCAGATGGGGCATTCACTGTATAAGCATTCACTGTCGCCCCCAATGAATTGGCGTGATTCTATATGAGTTCAGACAATCAGCACCGCCCTAGGGCTTTCCCATTGCGTTATCACTATGCAGCGTCTCGTTCGTGGTATTCGGAACATAAATGAGATCTGAGAGCTTTCTGTCCCTCCATATTTGACGCTTCAAAAAGTTTATAAAGAGATCGTAAAACTAATCCATATGAATTTAGCGATTTAGTCCAAATTTTCTGAAGAGACTTGATCGCTTTATATGATGAACAGATTTAATTTAGGCTTTTATTCACATATAAACATTGATCAAAAAACATAAACAGAAGCTCAACTGAAACTCTCGAGAAGAACAAACCTCTTGTGGAAGGTAAAACATGCTGATTAACACAAGAATGAACCTCATTGTATCTCACTGAAGCTCAAATGTGCTGCGTAACACGAGAATGAACCTCATTGTTTCTCGCTGAAGCTCAAACGTGGTGTGTAACACGAGAATGAACCTCATTGGTTCTTGCTGAAGCTCAAACCAAATAAAAAATTTGTTTTGTCTTACGGGAAGAAAAAGTAGAATCAAAATATGTGCGATGTTCTTCCTCAATGCTCCACTTTTGTGGCAACATCCAGTTGGTGAAGCTTGCACATTCTCATTGGCTAATCGCGGGTATCACGTCAGAGGCAGCCCGATCAAGAGTAGTTTGCAGCATGTTTGAAATTTACGATTAGGGATTGTGCGGGCTCCAATCCGATCTGGAGCAGTAAAAAATCGTAATGGCGCCACACAAATGAGGATTGTTTGGACAAAAAGAAAAAGAAGCCTTGAATCGGGCCACACCCCCAGAACGTTAGGGTTGCAAATTGGGCCCTAAATCTGGCTTAAAATCTTAAAGTGTGTGGACTTAGGTGACCTCAATCACATATAGACACACATATGAGTCATAACTGTTAAACATACTTGAGTATCTTCAGTGAGCAGTTTGGATCCTTCAGTTTGTCGTTGAGCAGCTGAACTCCTGAATCTCCTGGGTGATTGTAGCTCAGATCCAGCTCTCTCAGGTGTGAGGGGTTTGAACTCAGAGCTGAAGACACATAACCACAGCCTTCCTCTGTCACCATACAGCCCGACAACCTACAGACACACACATCAACAGACTGATCATCTACAGACACACACATCAACAGACTGATCATCTACAGACACACACACATCACTGATCATCTACAGACACACACATCAACAGACTGATCATCTACAGACACACACATCAACAGACTGATCATCTACAGACACACACATCAACAGACTGATCATCTACACACACACACATCAACAGACTGATCATCTACAGACACACACATCAACAGACTGATCATCTACACACACACACATCAACAGACTGATCATCTACAGACACACACATCAACAGACTGATCATCTACAGAAACACACATCAACAGACTGATCATCTACACACACACACACATCAACAGACTGATCATCTACAGACACACACATCAACAGACTGATCATCTACACACACATATCAACAGACTGATCATCTACACACACACACACACACACACACACACACACACACACACATCAACAGACTGATCATCTACAACACACACACATCAACAGACTGATCATCTACAGACACACACATCACTGATCATCTACAGACACACACATCAACAGACTGATCATCTACAGACACACACATCAACAGACTGATCATCTACACACACACACATCAACAGACTGATCATCTACAGACACACACATCAACAGACTGATCATCTACACACACACACACACACATCAACAGACTGATCATCTACAGAAACACACATCAACAGACTGATCATCTACAGAAACACACATCAACAGACTGATCATCTACACACACACACATCAACAGACTGATCATCTATAGACACACACATCAACAGACTGATCATCTACACACACATATCAACAGACTGATCATCTACACACACACACACACACACACACACACATCAACAGACTGATCATCTACACACACACAATCAACAGATTGGTCATCTACAGACACACACATCAACAGACTGATCATCTACACACACACACATCAACAGACTGATCATCTACAGACACACACATTAACAGACTGATCATCTACGGACACACACATCAACAGACCGATCATCTACGGACACACACATCAACAGACCGATCATCTACAGACACACACATCACTGATCATCTACAGACACACACATCAACAGACTGATCATCTACAGACACACACATCAACAGACTGATCATCTACACACACACACACACACACACACACACACACACACACACACACACAACACACACACACACACACATCACTGATCATCTACAGACACACACATCAACAGACTGATCATCTACAGACACACACATCAACAGACTGATCATCTACAGACAAACACATCAACAGACTGATCATCTACACACACACACATCAACAGACTGATCATCTACACACACACACACACACACACATCAACAGACTGATCATCTACAGACACACACATCAACAGACTGATCATCTACAGACACACACATCAACAGACTGATCATCTACAGACACACACATCAACAGACTGATCATCTACACACACACACATCAACAGATTGATCATCTACAGACACACACATCAACAGACTGATCATCTACACACACATCAACAGACTGATCATCTACAGACACACACATCAACAGACTGATCATCTACAGACACACACATCAACAGACTGATCATCTACAGACACACACATCAACAGACTGATCATCTACAGACACACACATCAACAGACTGATCATCTACAGACACACACATCAACAGACTGATCATCTACAGACACACACATCACTGATCATCTACAGACACACACATCAACAGACTGATCATCTACAGGCACAGACATCAACAGACTGATCATCTACAGACACACACATCAACAGACTGATCATCTACAGACACACACATCAACAGACTGATCATCTACAGACACACACATCAACAGACTGATCATCTACAGACACACACATCACTGATCATCTACAGACACACATATCAACAGACTGATCATCTACAGACACACACATCAACAGACTGATCATCTACAGACACACACATCAACAGACTGATCATCTACAGACACACACATCACTGATCATCTACAGACACACACATCAACAGACTGATCATCTACAGGCACACACATCAGCAGACTGATCATCTACAGGCACACACATCAACAGACTGATCATCTACAGACACACACAACAACAGACTGATCATCTACAGACACACACATCAACAGACTGATCATCTACAGACACACACATTACTGATCATCTACAGACACACACATCAACAGACTGATCATCTACAGACACACACATCAACAGACTGATCATGTACAGACACACACATCAACAGACCGATCATCTACAGACACACACATCAACAGACTGATCATCTACAGGCACACACATCAACAGACTGATCATCTACAGACACACACATCAACAGACTGATCATCTACAGACACACACATCACTGATCATCTACAGACACACACATCACTGATCATCTACAGACACACACATCAACAGACTGATCATCTACAGGCACACACATCAACAGACTGATCATCTACAGGCACACACATCAACAGACTGATCATCTACAGACACACACATCAACAGACTGATCATCTACACACACACACACACACACACACACACACACACATCAACAGACTGATCATCTACACACACACACACACACACATCAACAGACTGATCATCTACAGGCACACACATCAACAGACTGATCATCTACAGACACACACATCAACAGACTGATCATCTACACACACACACACATCAACAGACTGATCATCTACACACACACACATCAACAGACCGATCATCTACAGACACACACATTAACAGACTGATCATCTACATGCACACACATCAACAGATTGATGCTTAATTTGTCATCATTATAAAGTGAACTGATTCACAAATCTCATCACCAAAAGAAAGTGGCTTATTGCGATTAATAGAATACATTTTTTCACTATCATCACTGTTTTACTACATGTCAGATATTATGAATTTTGACTTTTAAATACATTGTGCATATCAAATGTTTAGACACACACAGACTTCAAGAATCAACATTTGAATCTCCAAAAGGGTGAAATGCTGCATTTATTCTATGATGGCTCCCAGCATGCATTGCAGCATGTCATCCTTATTGAGATTCATATGCTGATTCTTAATGAGCTTTATCAAACACCAGGCTCAATGCAGCGGCAGGTGCGACGCAAGTGTTTTCTGCTAGTTTCAGTCCGACGCACTTATCATTTTCACGTCCTGCGCCACATTGTTTAAATAGCAAATGCATTTGCACCCATTTGTGCGTCCATGGGTGTGGTGGTCTGACAATGAGGTGTGTTCAGGCGCATTGTTGGCGCGTTGCTATTTTGAGGCAACTGAAATAGACTGTGCAATTGACCGCCATGTAAATAGCGAATCTGCCATGGTGCGAGCGCAACTGGCTTTTTAAGGGAATGGGAGATGAGACTCTGAGCATTGCACGTTAAGCCCAGAGAGATTTAATGTCTTTTGTCAGTTGTTTCTGCACATCTCTTCTAATTTTTCTGTTCTTGTTGTTCCTCTTTCCTTCAGCGATTCTGCTTGTTAACAGCAAGTTTTCTTCACTAATTGTACCAGACATGTGAATGTCTTTTAGTTATTCCACAAGTTTTGATGCGTATCTTCTTATCTTGCATTCACAACTCGAAGTCCATAGTTTCCTTTATCATGGTTTATTCTTTCAAGTCAATAAACTATCACATTTCTTAAATACAGCATAATCCTCTTGCTCAGCGATGTTTTCTCAACAACTTATTTGTAGAGATACTATACTTGTAAGCTAATTTATGCTATATAAAATTATAATAAACTCACAAGCTTTGTGTTCTCTCTGTGTGTCTGAACCTATTGCATGTGTGTCAATAACCTTTTACGAGAACTACAAAATGATGTCACTGAACATGCACAGCAAGAACAAATATAAACAAAATAAATATGTTCAACTGTAAATGAGTAATTAACTAAAATAATTATTATACCAAATTTACATAATTATACCAAACATACAAATTTGAAAATATTAATTTAGAAATATGACTCTTACACTAATGCTCAATCACCATTTATTTAATCACTTAATTACCTCTTGCAAAATTGCAAAATCCACAGTGTGTGTAAACAACCAGCCTAAAATGGTAAAAATCCATTTCCAAAATAAATGCCACATTCATTATCAATCTCTCAGAATAAGCTGTTTCAAATTTCCCCCTTCTCCTACGTAAGGAAACCCGGCCTACGACTGGTGACGATCTACACTAGATCCGGCCCTGAGTGAGAAGCATCAGTCCGACATTATAACCATAAACTAAACAATAACTTCTCTATCTCCATGCAGCATATATTTCTGGCTTTGTGGGCATCCTAATACAGTTCCCACACAAGCACCTATACAACAGTTTTTCTAGATTAACATGACAGTACAGGCTAGTCCATGAGATGAATCACCATAACTCCACAATAACTAAGTTCCATAAATGTATCCACTAACCATTCAGAAACATCCATGTACAGTCTAACATGTGCAGCCTCTTCCGGAGTCTCTCCATTTGTGTCTGACTCCGGTTCAAACATGTAAGGGTGCACTCCACTACTGAGTATTATTGACATTTTGCCTGAGAGAAATTCGGCTGTTATGTTGTTCTAGTATCCAAAGCACATGTAAAGGATCTGCTATCTTCTGAACAGGGACAGAGCAGCAGCTCATTTCACATTTAAAAGGGACACACAAAAAAACGTGTGATGTTTTCCATCACACCCAAAAAGGGACAACTTTGACAATCTATGATAAAAAATCTGGATAGTATTTTGAGCTGAAACTTCTCAGACACATTCTGAGGACATCAGAGATTTATATGACATCATGTGAAAATGGGCATAATAGGTCACCTTTAACACTCTGAAGGGCTGTTTACACTACACTGATTTCAAATAAAAACTGAAAACTTTTTATGCGTTTTGGCCATTCATTTACACAACAACAGCGTTTTGGGAACCTAAAAACATAATTTTTTAAAAACATGATTATTTGTAGCATTCTATCTAAAAGCTTTTAACTTCACAAAAATTAACAGAACCTTAATTGGAACTGCTGAAATTTCCTTAATCAGTGTGCTAAAATGCATTCATTTCTATGCTTGAATCCCTAAAAATGAATCACTATTAGTGCTAAATATTCCACCTATATTCAACAAAGTTCTAAACAACTAAGATATCAAAGATCAAATTTTGCACACCTCAGTATCTCCAGCTGACAGTTTGGACTCTTCAATTCATCCGAGAGCAGCTTCACTCCTGAATCCTGAAGGTCATTGTTACTCAGATCCAGCTTTCTCAGGACACAGTTTGAGGATTGTAGAGCTGAAGACAAACTCTTACAACACTGAGTAGTAAAATTACAACCAACAAGGCTGAAGGAGAGAAAAACACATCCTTAACCTCATTCTTCAACTATTTAAATAATATCAGCTTCATTCTTGTAAAAGACATTTTAATGAAAGTATTAAGACATGATTAAACACTCACAGTGCTTTCCTGCAGTTGCTCACAGCTGGTATCAGTCTTCTTCTACCCTCATCTGATGTGTTGTATTTCTTGAGGTCCAGCTCATCCAGCACCCCCTCTGACATCTGAAGCATGTAGGAGATTGTTGAGCAGTGAGCAGGAGAGATTTTCTTCTCTGAGTGTTTGTCTGATTTCAGAAACTCTTGAATCTCTCTGTAAAAAGTCTGATCTTTCACTTCCAGCAGACAGAGGAACAGATTGATGGATCTTTCAGTGGAGAGTCCATGTCCATCTTTGATCTTGTCTTTAATGTACTGTGTGGTTCTCCTGATGCTCTCTGAGCTGTTCTCTGTGTGTGTCAGTAGATCCTGTAAGAGTCTCTGATTGGACTCAAGTGAGACGCCCAGCAGAAACCGCAGGAACAGATCCAGCCGTCCATTCTCACTCTCAAGGGCTTTATTTACTGCATCTCTATGCAGATTATGCATCACATCACAGAACTGCAATGTGTCAAAGTTTTTGATTGCATAATGATAAAATACATAGAAAGCAGCGAGAAACTCTTGAACACTCAGATGAATGAAGCTATAGACTTTCCTCTGATGAATCACAGATTCCTCCTTAAAGATCTCAGTGCACATCCCAGAATACACTGAGGCGTCACTGACGTCTATGCCGCTCTCTCTCAGGTCCTCCTCATAGAACATCACATTGCCCTTCATCAGCTGATGGAAAGCCACTTCAGCAAGTTTCACAATCACTTCTCTGTTGGACTGCAGGAGTTTCTCTGGATCTCTCTCTTCATACTTCTGATTCCTCATGTGGATCTGAATCAGTAGGAAGTGGATGTACATTTCAGTCAGAGTTTGAGGGATTTCTGCACTCAGATCTTCTTCCAGGAGCTTCTGAAGCACAGTGGAGGAGATCCAGCAGAAGACGGGTATGTGGCACATGGTGTGGAGGCTTCTTGCTCTTCTGATGTGTGAGATGATTCTGCTGGCTTGATGCTCGTCACTGATTCTCTTCCTGAAATATTCCTCCTTCTGAGGATCATTGAATCCCTGAATCTCTGTCAGACGGTTGATGTATTCGGAGGGGATCTGATTGGCTGCTGCTGGTCTGGAGGTGATCCAGATGAGAGCCGAGGGAAGCAGATCTCCTTTCATGAGGTTTGACATCAACACACCCACTGATGAAGTCTCAGTCACATTAGAAACTTGCTGAGCATCTGGAAACATCAGTGTGATTCTGCTTTCATCCAGACCATCAAAGATGAACACAACTTTAGACTCCTCATAAATCTTTGAGTCTAGATCTTGAAGTTCAGGATGAAAGTCCAGCAGAAGTCTGTGAAGACTGTACTGATGATCTCGGATCAAGTTCAGCTCTCGAAATGGAAGCACAAACATGAAATCTACATCCTGATTTGCCTTCTCCTCGGCCCAGTCCAGGATGAACTTCTGCACAGATACGGTTTTCCCGATTCCAGCGATGCCTTTAGTAAGAACAGTCTTGATTTGGTCTTTCTCCTGGCGTCCTGGTTTAGGTGAAGCTTTAAATATGTCATTGCAGTAGATTGGAGTGTCTTGTGAGTGTTGTGTTCTGGCTGTTTTCTCCATCTGTAAAACCTCATGTTCTTCATTCACTCCTTCTCTCTCTCCCTCTATGATGTAGAGCTGTGTGTAGATCCTGTTCAGGAGGGTTTCATTCTCCTGTAGTTTCATTCCCTCAAATAATCTCTCATACTTGTTCTTCATGCTGGTTTTGTGCTGGTCTTTGATTCTCTGCAAGTCTCCAGTCTCCAGTGTGTGTGTCTGTAGGACTGCTTCAGATTTGTCCTGCCTGATATTGGTCTGACAGTGGGATGTAGAGGACGGCACAGATCCGATCCGCTCATATATCTCTCCCCTGCTGAAATTAAAAAGAAAATAGCAACAAAAAGACAATTGCAGCCGTTGCAATGACCCTTGGAGACCATAAGAAATATATTGATTACCAGATATGACTTTGCTACCCCTGTGCAGTGCATATACTGCATATGTTTACTGAATTTCTTAAATCATTATTTATCTGTGATGCTCTGCAGTATATTAGCAAGTAAAAGAATATACTAACGTAGAGTCAGAGGACACTGGTCCATCACTGAATTCAGTTGGTAGCCTCATGGATTTGCTACTCTTCACAGACACACCGCTGGGTTCTGGAGACTCTGCTATCTGTCTCTGCCTCCTGCTGATACTGACAAAAGACAAACAAAACAGCATTTTAAACGTCTCTTCTGTTTGTCAATATCCTGTCTTAAGCCATGGCCCATGTCTATAGCTTGAATGCACCCTTGATTTACATTTATTCATTTAGAAGACGCTTTTATCCAAAGCGATTTACTAAGAAGGAATACAATAAAGAGATTCAGTGACATGAGAAGTGCTGTTATACGATTGTTCAGGAATGAAATGAATAGGACAAATAGTAAACACATAGAAAATTCTGGAAAGAGGTTCTGGAAAGTGATGCCATGTCTCTCTGTGATGGTACCATGAGGTGCCACTCATTCACTGACTGCAAGTTTCTGGAATGCACTTTAAGTTACTATGGATAAAAGCCTCTCCCAAATGCAAAAATGTCTTACCTAGGGTCAGAGGTCATTGTTGTATCACTGAATGCAGGTCGGAGGGCAGATTCTTCATGGGTTAATTGAAACTCAATTCAATTAATCTTCTATCTTTTCATAGAGACTTATTTTGGAGTGTCCTCCTCTTTTCTAAAAAAAATAATTGATCAATTTTGTGGAAACAAAAAATGTATATATTTAAAAAGATCAAAAAAAGAGACATAAAAACAGAGAAAGGTGTTGTTTCATGAGGGTGAATAAATGCTGACAGAAATTTTACTTTTGGATTAACTATTCCTTAAAGTGTTACACTGCAGTGCAGCTACATTAAATATAGGAGAGAACAAGACACAGCCTTCCACAGCCCCAAACACACCAAGCTGCAGACAAAGTGTCCCTGAGACAGGCAACTGGGTTGACAGTCACAATGCCTTGCCTCTCTCACCCCTCTCTTCTTCTTTTACCAACAGGCAGGATTATGCGTTTTGAGGACGCAACGCCTTCTCACGCAACATCCGGCTGCCCTGTGGAGTGCAAATACACTCACGCCTCCCTCGGAACACAAGTGCCTACCGAGGCGGGCCCCTGGGCAACACAGCTATGCCCCACAACGGGTACATCTGTTGTCCATTGGTCTCCCTTGTATGCTGTCTGCAAGCCTGGCTAGCTCTTACCAGCCCGTCTCACTGGGTCTTCACACGATTGAGTTAGCATAGGATTCAGTTCACAAGGATGCTCCTGTCCTGTGTGCGGAGATTGTAGTCTTATTGGCAAAGGACGAGATAGAGCCGATTCCTCTGGCTGACATGAAGTCAGGGTTTTACAGCCCATACTTCATAGTGCCCAAGAAAGGCGGTGAGTTACAATGATCTTAGATCTGAGAGTCTTGAACCGGGCCTTTCACAAGCTCTCGTTCAAGATTCTGACATAAAAGCAGGTCCTCACTTACGTTCGCAGTCAAGATTGGTTCGCAGTGATCGACCTGAAGCAAGCAAACTTTCATGTCTCGATTCTGCCTCGACACAGACCGTTCCTGCACTTTGCAATCGAGGGTCAGGCTAGTAAAAAGTCCTCGCCTTTGGCTTGTCCCTGTCCCCCGGGTCTTTACGAAGGCCATTGTTCCCCTGAGAGAACGTGGTGTTTGCATCCTCAACTATTTCAACGACTGGCTTTTACTGGCCCAGTCACAAGATCCGTTATGCGAACACATGGACATGGTGCTCTGCCACCTCAGCTGTCTGGGGCTTATGGTCAACTGGGAAAAGAGCAAACTCTCCCCAATGCTGAGAATCTCTTTTCTCGGTATGGAGTTGGACTCGGTCGCCATGACTGGGCATCTCACGGACGAGCGCTGAACAAAGGTGCTGAACAAAACACAAGATAAAGAAACAAGGGCAAACAACACATTCATGACAGAAGCTCACAATGAATTTACATTTTTACATTTTTAGTCATTTAGCTGACGCTTTTATCCAAAGCGACTTACAATTGCTATATTTCAGAGGTCGCACGCCTCTGGAGCAATTAGGGGTTATGTGTAGGGTGACCAACTGTCCTGTTTTCCCAGGACATGTCCTGTTTTCATATAACAATATAACAAATTTCTATCCATCCAGAGGAGGCATAACCTACTTTAAATGTATTGAAATTAATAAGGTTTCTTTGAGTAAACTTCGAGTATCATTTGATTAGGCCTATCTGTTTGCCGGGCCGAGTGTCCTGTTTTTTCAGGACAAAATATGGTCACCCTAGTTATGTGTCTTGCTCAGGGACACATTGGTGTCTCACAGTGGATTCGAACCCTGGTCTCTCACACCAAAGGCATGTCTCTTATCCACTGCTCCATCACCACCTATTAAAAGCAAAAGCACCCCATTAAAAGCAAAAGAAAAAAAGTAGGTTTTCAGAGAAGATTTAAAAACAGTTAAAGACTGTGCCGATCTGATGTAAACCGCAAGGCTGTTCCACAGCCTAGGGCCAGCAACAGCAAAGGCTCAATCTCCTCTATGCTTTAATCGTGATCTGGGGATAGATTAGCTCAGACAAATAGCTTAGTGCCAGATTATTTAAGGATTTAAAAACAAAGAGAAGAATTTTATACTCAATTCTAAAATGCACAGGTAGCCAATGCAGCGATTTCAAAATTGGAGAACTTTGGAACTTTGCAGCGGCATTTTGTACTAATTGGAGACGAGCAATAGAGTATTTGGACATGCCATAGTAAAGAGACTTGCAATAATCCAAACAAGATGTAATGAACACATGGATAGCAATTTCTAAAGTTTTCTCAGAGAGAGAGAGGGTTTAATCTTAGAGAGAAGACGTAGCTGGAAAAAACAAGAACTAATCACCGCATTTATTTGTTTTTCAAATTTGAGGTTCTCATCCCAGAAAACACAGAAGTTCTTAATGCAGGATGAAGTAAAAGGATCAAGGTAATCCAGGTCAATGTTACTGCCCTTAAAGTTTTCATTGGGGCCAAAGACTATAACCTCGGTTTTAGATTTTTCAGAAATAAGATATTTTGAGAAAACCACATTTTCACTTCATCTAGGCATGCAAAAAGCCCAGAGACAGTAAATGCAGGGGAAACAGAATGGGTGCGAGAATTGAACCCAGCGGCACTCCACAGGAGAGTTGAGCAGGCGAGGAAGAAAAAATTACCCAGTCTAACAAAGAAACTTCTATTCGTTAAATATGATTTAAACCAACTGAGGACAGTTCCCTGGATGCCCACAAAAGTCGCAATGAGAGAATTCTATGATCAACTGCATAAAAACAACAACAACTGATGGGAAAATCACTGTGGTCAGCCTGTGGTCAGATCTTGCATTTCTATGGGCAAGCGTTCCCCAAGATTAAGTGTCCAAGCATGTTGTTTTCTTAACAGATGCCTCCAGCATGGGCTGGGTTGCTGTGTGCAACGGGACCCCACCTGCATTGGCATATCAATGCGATGCAAATCTCATAAGACAGTTCTGTTGTTCTGTTACCACTTGAAGGTGATCGGGCTCTCAGGCGAGATCCCAATTCGTCAGTCACTGACGATTAATATATCTGTTTCCTCCTTAAGGGAATGGGGGTTACATTAGTAGCCTATATGTTTGTTACGGCGGGCTCATATACCACAACTTAAAAGAGCCAGACAACAAATTCTTCAACAATAAACCAATTTATTCACAAAACAAGAAAACAATTATTAAACAATCAAAAGAAAACCGATCAAATAACCATAATTTTAATAACCAAATAAGCATAATTTCTAGCACTAAAATTTAATAGGGAAGGAAAATATTAGGAGAAAAATATATACAAAAGAGAAGAATGAGAGAGAAGTGAGAGAGAGCTCACTCTAAAGCAGACAGGTCTTTATACTAACTCCTATCAGAAGCGTTAATTACAAATTGAATGCACCTGTTGCCCAACTAACGTCTGCACTGTTTAGTAGAACCAATGTTATTTTTATAACAACAACCAGCACTGTTGTTTTCTCATGTTTGTGCAACAGAATCAGCAGGCATTGGTTCATTGATAATTGTTTCTGATTACTGTAAACAATAACGCCATCACAGTGCATTACAAAGTGGCTTCTTAAAGACATATATTTGTATCTGTACTCTTTCAACTTTCTTCGTTTAGTTGACAGCACAGTATCTATATATATATAAAACAATTATTGGCTTTCAGTCTATAATTTTGTTTCTAATGTTATCAGAGTAAGTCTGAATGCATATCAAAATAGTTTACTTAATCAAAATCATTTTCATAAAGCACTTTAACTGTCAACCATGTTGCCAGTTTGTTTCTGAGCTATTACTGTTGTTGAAATATACTGTTCCAGATTTGAAAACCCATTTAAGGAAGACCAAAAAAGAAAAATAGCAGCTGATTTTATATGACTACATGGTTACATGAAGAATAATTTTTCAACTTACCACGTAATATGCGGTCGTTTAAACACCCAGTGTTAACAGGTTTGCACCTTGCAATGGCGTATTTCCTTCTTTCACTTCCGTTTACTAGTGATCTGGTTTTAACTCCACCCACATGAATAGCAAACTCTCTCTAGTGACACAGCATTCTTACATTTTCAGGTGACTCTCGGATCTGTTGCATTAAAGCTAGGGAAGGCAATGTTTTCCGTGCATCAGACCTCTTTTTGTTAAATCTGTTCACATCCTGATAGCATTCAATAATTAAAGTGTTCTAAATTTAAAGTCTCAGTCAGGATAATGATATGTTTGTCTAATCATTACAATCGGTCCTGCCTGTGTGTCAGCATAATTCAGATTCTGTTATAGAAGTATCTGAACTTCAGATGTAACGTGACAGACAATGAGTTGTTCATGTATCGTGTAATTGTCCATGTGCAAATATTTATTGAAGAAAACCAGTAACCCAGTGTTACACAATGCAGATGTTACATTTAAAGAGACATTTTCTCCTGATCTGTCCACTAAAAGTTACTTTCACTGCTGCAACATAACGAAGTCAGGAAGATTCAGTCATAATAATTCATATTTGTCATTTATTTTGATCAAAATAAAACCACATTTTAGGTTCCTCAACAAAATAGTTTGACAAATTCTAAACACAGGAAAAAAAGAAGTAATAAATATAAAAAGATAATAAATATAAAATGTAATGTCGAGGTTACAACAAATCAAAACATATAATTTAAACATATAAATTGCTCAGAATTGTATTAGAATTGTTTTAGCTAGCATAATCTTGCAAAGTCAATATTGTTAAACACAGAGTGAGCCAAAAAATTACAACAAACACTCTTGAAAGCATAATTTAAGTGCTGCAAGATATTGTCATTACAGTTGTGATAATAGCAATTTCTGACAATCCAGCAGGATGAAACTGAGTCTGTGGATCCTCTGAAACAGTGATGACGTCTATAGTAGCTTTTATAAGATCCCACCAAATGAAGAACCCAGAGTGTTTCTACAGACCATTATTTTTAACGTGCTGAAGTCTCCACAGATTCACACAATAACAGATGATAGATGATACCTGAACACACACACACACACACACACACACACACACACACACACACACACACACACACACACACACACACACACACACACACACACACACACACACACACACACACACACACACACACACAAAAGGAATCACTGCTAGCACCAGAAAAAAAAAAAAGGTCAATAGCCGTGTTTCCACTGTCGGGCCAGGGCCGGGCCAGAGCTAACAGCGAGCCGAGCCGAGCCACTGGCCTCGGGCCTCAAGCACCGGGCTCACGTTTCCACTGCCGGGCCAGTAGCCCTGCAGCACTGCCCTAAACCCCACCCCTAACACGCCTTTCTGGATCAAACGTCATACAATACAACCCAACCCATTTCAGCGGGTATTATGAATGTATTTATAATAGGAAGATAGCATGTATATTAACTCACCGGCCGTGGCTGCAATAGTGTCCCGATTGTCTCGCGAGTCGCCACTAACAGAGGGACGATGACCCAGCACACCGTACATCGAGTCGAACCATGGAAAGCCCCTTCTCTGAGCTCCGCTTTGTCCATTGTGCGTATTAATCGCCTTGTACAATACTGCGCCCGCGACTTTTTTATTTTTACCTGAACTTGAAGCGTTGCTCGCTGAATGCTTAGCTTAGAAAGTTCAGCATCGATGTATTTTATAACGTCCTCGTTTCTTCACACGCCGTCATTCTTCTGCCCAAATGCTCAGAAGAGCTGGTATCTTCCACAGACCAGTACAGGCGATTCTCCATTTTGAGCAGCGATTATTTTGCGCGGTATAAAACAGTGAAATGTGCATCTTGCTTCAGATCATAACGTTCCATAACACCGATAAACTCCGCCTTTTACCTTGAGCACGCCTCTAGCCTGAGCTGGCCCGCTTTGGCCCAAGGTATTCGACGGGCCAGAAATCCTGGCCGTTGGCTCCGAGTAAGCACCGATCAAGCCCCGGAAGTGACAGTGGAAACGCGACTGGCCCTGGCACGCACCAGCACGGCTCGGCCCTGGACCGGCAGTGGAAACGCGGCTAATGTACACTAGCATGTAGACAACCTCAAAGCTAATAGACTTGAGGCAAAAAATATATATTTTGATTTCATAAAGTTTTTGTGTATAAGTTGTTTTATTTAATAAATAGGAAAATTAAAGTTTGTGACTTTTTGAAAAATAGACTGTTTGTTTTTGATGTCTCAAATGTTTCTCTCAGCAGGTTGTGTAATCTGACACAGAGACACTGAAGATTCAGGATAAACCCCAAATCCAGCATAGAGGGGTTCAGTGAATGTGGTGTTGAATGTGTATATGTGTGTGAGTGTGTGTGTGTCAGAGACGCTGTAGAAGGACAGAGTGCCGGCCGACACGTCCACATACACTCCTACTCTATTAGAGGATGAAGGGGCTGGTATGTCAGTGTTCTTATTGTTGTGCCAGACAGTGAATCTGTTTTAACAGCAGTACAGACACCAGGATTTATCACCGAATACAAACCAAGAGTCACTTCCTCCATTTCTGCTGATTCCTTTATACGTCACTGCTATATAAGCCCAGCCGCTCCATTCAGCCTCCCAGTAACAGCGTCCAGTCAGACTCTCTCGACACAGAACCTGCTCACAGATCTTAAATCTCTCTGGACGATCAGGATACGGCTGCTCCTCCTGAACATGTGTCACTGTTCTGTTCTCCTCAGACAGGATCAGATGAATGTTTGCTGTGTTTGGATCCAGTGTGAGAACACAGGCATCTGAACACAACAACAGAGATCAGAACTACAGTATATGAAGGACAACTTTAGAGCTGTATGTGAAAGAGAGAAAATACCTACATTTTCTCAATCCTGGTGTCATTCTAAAATGTTCTCCATGATCCAAACTAGAACAAATATAAAGCACAAATGATACATGTTTGATTTTTAAACAATTCTTCTGTGCCAAAAGCAGTGAGTATCAATGAATAATTCTCAAAATGAGACACGCAAAACAGGAAAATAAGAGCCAAATACAGTTTAACGAGTTTGTTTGCCCATAAAATATTTAAGATATTAGGTTAAACTTATTTGTCTTGCTGTCCACTGGAGAGGGGCTCAACTCGAGCTCTGATATACCCCCAGTGGCTACATGTAGGACCTGATAATGAAAAGGGGGCGAGGTATCTAAGATGAAGGTGGAGCTGGGGAGGTGGAGGGATACTGGAACAGCTGATGATATAGGGAGAGGAGAGGTAAGCGGCTGCTTATATACTCAGGCTGTTGATTGAAAGATTAGATTGGCTCACTCCTCCCTACACTTAGGAACTTCATATAATTATTCTAGAGTGTTAAGGCCTGTTCACATTAAGAATGATAACTATAACGATAAAAATATAGTTCTAAAAATAAAAGAATAACAGAGTTCACAACACAACTATAACGATAACAGCGTAGAGAAACGTCTCGGTTACACATAGTAACCCTCGTTCCCTGAAGGAGGGAACGGAGCTGTACGTCGTGACCGACGAATAGGAATCTCGTTAGAGAGCCAATATACTTTGCGTGAAACTAAACGAGCCAATGCACATTGGCGTGCAAACATTTGCATCAGCTGTTCAGCCACGCAGAGCGGGTATATAATGAGCAGCAGGTGCGATTGCACTTCAGTTATTTGCTAAGGAGCCAAGAACGATAAGCTAGACCACCTTGTCGGTTGATGTATGCAACGGTCGCAGTGTTGTCCATACGGACCAGCACGTCCCTGCCCTGTAGCTGCCGTTTTAAGCGGCTCAGAGCGAGACGTACTGCTAGCAACCTGAGGCAGTTGATGTGCCAAAGCAGTTGGGCGGCCCCCAGCCGGTGGCAGAGGCATCTGTGAACACCACAGCATGCCTGGGCACCTGTTCCAAGGGGACTCCTGCCCACAGGAACAAGAGGTCTGACCACGGGCTGAAGGTCTGGCGGCACGCCGGTGTGATTGTCACCGGTGAGTGATGTGATGATTCGTCCATCTTGGGACTCGGCCGTGAAGCCAGTGCTGAAGCGGTCTCATATGAAGCAGGCCGAGCGGGGTTACCGCTGCTGCTTCTGCCATATGCCCCAGGAGCCTCTGAAAGAATTTCAGTGGGACCGCCGTCCTGCCTTTGAACGTGTCCAAGCAGTTCAGCACCGACTGAGCACGCTGATCTGTGAGGCGCGCTGTCTGAGCGACCGAATCCAACTGAGATAAGAGATCCTCTGCACAGGGGAGAGTTTGCACTTTTCCCAGTTGACCTGAAGACCCAACTGGCTGAGGTGCCTGAGCACAAGGTCCCTGTGTTCACATAGCTGATCTCGAGAGTGTGCCAGTATGAGTCAGTCGTTGAGATAGTTGAGGATGCAAATGCCCTGTTCTCTCATGGGAACAAGGGCCTCCTTCATGACTTCAGGCAGGACCTTGTACTGATATGCTCGACCCTCGAACGCAAAGCGCAGAAACAAAGCACAGTTTACATTCTGAATGTCAAGATGAAGTGCTATGCACAGGCTGTATTGGCTATGATCAGATGGCAAATACCTGACTAAGACACTCTTCTCCACTCCTTAACCCTCAGGGGTCCGAGGTGTTTTCTGGGTCCTGGAGGTGTTCTGAAATGCTCTGACATTTGTGCTTATTTCTGTTACTTGTGACATTTTCATGGCTAAAGTCTGATTACACTGTATTCAGCACAAACTCTGCTACAGTAATATGTCAGCAGCATCTATGTACAAGTTTTTAGTTTTGAGATAATGACGTTTATGCGTGGTTTGTGAAAAAACAAAAAAACATTGTCACTGAAATAAGGTCATAAAACCCATACTAATTATTTCTTCACAAGACTTTTGAAAATTGTATCATGTGGCCTAGAATATTTGCTTCAAAACTATGTGAAAATCATCCTGACTACTCATTCAGATAAGACAATATATTGACTTAAAATTTGTAAGACGTGTTTAGTGTAAGAAAGCTTTATGCGGAGGGGCGTTAACAACCCATTAGTATATAGTGTTTTCACACCTGAGAAAGACAAAGGCCCTCCCCTAATAGCCCTATAAGGTACTATCAGGTGCTGTCATTGTGAGAAGCCTTGCACAAAGAAGGAGGAGAGACTTAAAAAAGAATGGCTTTTAGATGGTTTGGATTTATTTACAACACAACCAAGTTATTTACAACACAATCAAAAAGATACACAACCAAAGACAAAAAAGCACATTAGTAAAACACACTGATCTAAAGACAGAGACTTGGACAGTCACACAGCTTTGTGCCATTCCTAAAACATATAGGTTACATACCTGTCATCTCCAAGGTGCTTGATTGTTAACCATGTTCATGTACAGAGACTCACGTGAATGTCAGCTGGACTCATCAGTGCTGGTCCCTGTAAAAACATTTTTTAGAAAACAAAAAAACAGCTGTGAACATGCTGATATCAGGAGAAACTATTTTAGATTTTTCTGGTACAAATTATGAAATTTACTAAATACATACATATACTACATATATGAACTCCCAATATATGTTGTGCCTTGTAGTTGTAGGCATATGTAGGGCTGCATGAAATAATAACAATAGCCTGTAGCAACTAGGCAGCCTATAAATCACTCAAAAGTTCAGTAACACTATATTAGAGAAAACTATATGGATTATCATGTTACTTAAAACGTTTCCATTCGCTACAACGTTATGAGATGAGATTGCTGGAGTAAAACCATAAAGCCTAATGATTGGTTTGTTTTGCTTTTCAAACCCACAGCGCGCGTGACTCAAACTCAGCGCATGCAAACATTTACTGAATGCGATCGAGCCGGACCAAACTATGAAACGTTATATTATATAACGTTTCATAGTTTTTTGGTCCGGCTCGATCGCATATTCTTACATAATTATACATATCTTCGTGTGAGCAGATATCCACAAACACAATAAACACAAGTCTAAACATTATAATATTCACAATCATACGAGCCTTCTGTATCGTGCTGTTTAATTATCGAACATGTGTTTTTATGTATATACATTTAGCATTAGGCTTCATGTTTTACTCCAATCACATTTCATAACGTACATTTTAGTCTGGCACCAGTTTAACTAGTAGCTACAAGTTTATGCAACAATAACATGCTGCTAACATGCTACTAACAATGACATGTCTTACCTTATTATAAATCCTTCTTATAATCAAATTGTGTTCTTCTAACTCGTCTGATGTAAATCCAAGATAAACAGCACAGCACACTCGTGAAAAGCAGAGCAGGACTGAAGACTGAAGTCGCGGATTATCTGTTTTGAGGTCGTTAACAGTTTGTGTTCCTCCACGTGGCTCATTAGTATGCGAGCAGCTGTTGCGTGCAGGCGTGGTCACATTAACTTTAATGAGCTCAGGCTGGAGAAACTGTACGTCCTTGCTTTCATATGAATTGCTTAAACAGAGAATATTTGTTTTTGATATGATTTACATCATTTAAAAATAGAGACTCAAAGGGCCCTATTTTAACGATCTGAAACGCAAGTGTCAAAGCGCAAAGCGCAAGTTACTTTGTGGGCGGATCCCGGCGCTATTGCTATTTTCCCGGCGGGATAAATGACTCTTGCGCTTGGCGCAAATCTAAAAGGGGTTGGTCTGAAGTAGCTTCATTATTCATAGGTGTGGTTTGGGCGTAACGTGAAATAAACCAATCAGAGAGTCATCCAACATACCCTTTAAGAGCAGGTGCGCATGTTGCATGGCGGATTGTTATTATTATGGCGCACTCACCAGGCGCGCGCCAGGAGCGGTTCACAGCCGAGGATATCGATGTTCTCGTCAGGGCCGTAAAAGAAAGAGAATTGACATTGGGGATGGGACAAACCCACCCAAATCAATAGAAAAAAATATGAGAAAGCTCAACTTAACTGGCAAGTTAAAGAGTAAGGTTTTTAATGTACTTACATTATGATAAAGGTGATTTCGCAGTCTTCAAGATTTTTTTTCCTGGTTCTTGACGGACAAACTAATTTGTCAGATGTCCTTATATACATATGTGTCTTGCTACTAGGGGTGCACCAAAATATCGATATGGCGATATCTCACGATATTTACTCCCGCGATTGATTCTCGATGCGCTCTTGCCAAGTATCGATATTAAAAGCCGTTATAAAACGCTCTATTCATTATCCGAGTTTACTGGATTTAACTAGCTTTCATGAGGCACACACGCAAGGTCTCTCGCTCTCTCCCTTACTGTCGTGCGCGTGCTATGTATGTTATGCGCGCAGTATGTTCTGTCTCGCATGCGCGCTCTAGATTCCGGGAGATTAGAACTAATTTGCGGACATCAGGGAGACGCTATCAATATGCGGGAGACTCCCGGAACTTCCAGGAGACTTGGGATGTCTGGCTTTGCAAAAGTCCACTAGACGGGAAACACGACCACATGCACAGACTCCAGACACCTCACGCGGCATCACCCGCAGCTCTGTGAGAAAGCCGTGGTTTGTGCTGGCTCGACGTAAACATTTTTATTACTACTGATTGCAGCAATGTTACACTAAAATAGTGTCTGTGACTGTTTTGTTGCAACTGAGAAGACACAAGTTGTTTTTGTTATTGTGTTTCATCCCAAAAAAATAATGGTGATCCATTTTCCTAATTACAAAAAAATATTTGTATTTCTTAAACCATGATATATTGTGAGTTATTACTGATAATATATCGATTATCGCAGTTTGGCCATATCGTGATATTATCGGTATCGTGAACAATGTATCGCATCTCGTATCGTATCGTGAAGTACCCAGCGATTCCCAGCCCTACTTGCCACTATTGGGCAAACAGGTCTGATCCGTCATTACTACAATTTACCTGAAAAAATTGAGTAAATGTGTAAGCTAGATTTAGCCTATGCCTATTTTTTCACATCTTCATGGACACCACAATGATTTCCCTCGTGTGGTAATATTTCCTTGTTATAATGTATGATTTGCAAAAATAAAAACTGCTGCATCTGTGTTGATGAGAGAATCAAAGTGTATGTGCGTTGTGCACCCGCTACATTATGGCCAAGCATGCGCGCTTAAAATAGCATTATGAACAACGCGCAACGCGCCACTGACTTTAGACCAGGTATTTTTTGGTCAGTGGCGGAATTGTTTTCTGGAACTGCAAAATAGCACTAGGGAACGTTTGCGCCGAAACACGCCTCCTTTTTGCGCTGAACCGCCCAGGGGGCGCAAGTTCATTTCCTAGTTTACCGACGTGCGTCTGTGGAGGGAAAAGCCCGCTTTGCGCGGGTGCAAAATAATAATGATACATGCGTTAGTGAACAAAGTCATTTGCGCCCGGTGCAAGATAGAGCCCAAAGTGTTGTAAAGACATACGTTTCAGGTCTGTGTGAGAAACATTTACTGAGTTACAGATAATGTTCTGTCGCGTTTCAGAATGAGCTTCACATTGAGATAGATGGCAGAACGCGCATCATGTTCATTTTCTTTATTTTGCGAAAAACACAACATTTTGTTTTTATTATGAGTGTACACAAATAAAAGAAGACATTTAACAGTTTTGAATGATGTATAACACTTATATGTAAGATCAAAATCAACAGAGTAATTTGAGTCTCTTTTGCACTGATAAGGAAAAAAGTGAGCTGGTATCGCCGGCGATACCTCCGACCCCTAAGGGTTAAGTAAGTTCTTGACATAAAAATTCAGTTCAAGCTCTGTTATAAAGTATAGGCAAGTTTAAACAAAACAAATTACATTATTAACCAGTAGTTTTTCTAATCAAACCGTTTTTAGAACGATAATGTTAAAGACGGAACGCATGCACCAAAACGTTAAAGGGGTGGTTTACTGCTTATTTTCATTGCATGATTGTGTTTATGGGGTGCAATATAACATGTATTCATGGTTTTTCTTTTTTAAAAAGTCTTATTGTTCATAAATTTCACCTTTATTGTAAGCCTCTTTCTCCTCTGTCATTTGAACGACCGGTTGACTTCCTGATTCTATGAAACCACTCCCTCAGAAACAGGCAGTGGGCTCAGATTGGTTAGTTTGGGCCGGTGTGTTGTGATTGGCTAAACTGCGTAGCGCACGTTGTCCGGAACCGACACGCCTCCTACCTTTACGGGCGTGAGTTTCATGTGCTCCGGTTAATGTAAACAATGGTGTGGATACTGTCGTATCAGTTTGAGCCCGAATCAGACCCAGAAAGCGGCGATGAAGAGAGTCAAACAGGGCTGTTACAAAACGTTTCTGAATGGTACGTTTTTGAATTATTATTATTCTATTATTACATAAGAAGTTTGACACTCTGTTATATTTGAAAATGCTACTGCTGCTTGTTAGCTTTTTGAGATACGTTTTTATCTTGATTAAACATTTAATACAAATTATTACATGAGTAATACAGTTTTTTAAAGTTATTGTTTTATCGATATAATGAACAACCGTTTAGCTATTAACAAAACTTAGTTTACTCTGTGTATCGTTTTCTTTAGGTGTACATGGCTACTATAAACAAACACTGTTGACATTGGTCACGTTCATGATCAAATCGAAAAATTACGTCATAAGGTAGCTATACATGGCAAATACATTTACGAAATCTATATGATTACAAATTCAGGTCCAAAATATTTGTACGCGTTTGCCATAGAAACACGAAATAGAATAACCAAGTGACTATAAAGCCAGCACTGGCATTTGTTTACGTCCTTGATAAAACGAAACCATTACGTCTAAAATTATACAAATACATTTAAAATGATTAAGTCTTACTTACAGGTTGTGGCCCAACAACTGCTGCCTCTGGTTTTAACGTTGGAACAGCTTCAGGTTTTAGCAACAGTTTCTTGTTGAATCCGCCATTGAATTGTTGAAGATTCAGGAAGCTGTCTTCAGTGAAATGTGCCGCACAAAGAGCTAAATTACGATTGTAATTGTCTGAAACATTATCAAACATAAATTGTAGCCATTGTTGACGAACTACAGCGTCCGTAGGAAGCCCGAACACAGAAGACCTACAGCTGGGTGAAAATAACACACTTTCGACAGCATGGCTAGCTCTCCCCTATAACTCTTCCTCTTCGGCAAAGCCGCGGAAATATGGCCATGCCCTTTTTTGCGTATTCCGGAGGGAGGGTTGATGCAAATGTATGGGTTAGTGACGTCTAAATCCCAGCTGTAGTCCCAATCGAGTCGTTTTTGTAGGCATTTACACTTCCTGATTTTTAAAAGACGATATCTCTGCTTACATTGAACTTTCAGCGCTGCAGCTTTGCAGATAATGTTCATGCATGCACCAACAGCAACATTACACACTATTTAAAATGAAAAAAGTGAAATCGCAATCAACCACCCCTTTAAAATACTGATTCTACTCGGAGTGAACCGATTTAATTTTTTTCTAGTTTTTAAGCCCTGGTTGAAATAACTTTCAGAATTATTTTTTCCAACTGATGAACGATAAAAATACTGACAACCAATCAGAATGGATCATGCTTGAAAGAGCTAGAGCATAAAAATTTCAGCGCACTTATAATAAACAAAACGTTATTGTGTGTATTGTGTATAATAGACTTTTGATCAGTGATAGCTGGAGTCCAGGTCAGGAAGCAGACAAACTGGCTAAACCAGCTGTCTGCTAGTGGTCTCGCGTCACTGAGTTCAGATAAATCCCATCACATAGAGACTCTTTCACCTAGATATCATCATACAGAGACTGTGTCTGTTCCCCGAACTGGTAAATACAAAAAACTTTCAAAACCCATTCAAGGGTAAAAATGTAGTTGATGTTTAACAAATTTCTATATCTAACTCGTCCTAGAGCTTTAACTCTACAAACTCCAAACTCGGGTCAGACCTTCAGACTGTTCTGACTCGAGTTGCTATATCTTTTCAGACTGATTTGACTTTCAGATTTCTTAAAAATTAATATTAAAAATCATAAAATCCCATTGACTTTCATTGCAACAGTTCAAAATGAGCCAAGACTACGGTGGCCCAGTAGTGAACACCAAATAAACTCAAATCTAAAATCCCTGAAGCCCTAGACTCAATTAAACTATCATTCTATATGTACTAATGAACGTATCTATCTCTCTATCTCTCTATCTATCTATCTATCTATCTATCTCTCTATCTCTCTATCTATCTATCTATCTATCTATCTATCTATCTATCTATCTCTTTCTAACTAATCTATCTATCTATCTCTTTCTAACTAATCTATCTATCTATCTATCTATCTATCTATCTATCTATCTATCTATCTATCTTTCTTTCTAACTAATCTTTACTTTTCTATCTTTCTAACTAATCTTTCTTTCTAACTATCTATCTCTTTCTAACTATCTATCTCTTTCTAACTAATCTATCTTTCTAACTACCTATCTTTCTTATCTATCTATCTTTCTTTTTAACTAATCTTTACTTCTTTCTATCTTTCTAACTAATCTTTCTTTCTAACTATCTATCTCTTTCTAACTAATCTATCTCTTTCTAACTACCTATCTTTCTAACAAATTTTTCTTTTTCTAACTAATCTTTCTTTCTTTCTTTCTTTCTTTCTTTCTTTCTTTCTTTCTTTCTAACTAATCTTTCTTTCTCTTTCTTTCTAATCAATCTATCTTTCTTTTTAACTAATCTTTACTTCTTTCTAACTTTCTATCTTTCTAACTATCTATCTTTCTAACTAATCTTTCTTTCTTTCTAACTAATCTTTCTTTCTTTATAACTAATCTTTCTCTTTCTAACTAATCTTTCTCTTTCTAACTAATCTTTCTTTCTCTTTCTTTCTAACCAATCTATATTTTTCAAACTAATCTTTCTTTCTTTCTTTCTATCTTTCTAACTAATCTTTCTTTCTCTTTCTTTCTAACCAATCTATATTTTTCAAACTAATCTTTCTTTCTTTCTTTCTATCTTTCTAACTAATCTTTCTTTCTTTCTAACTAATCTTTCTCTTTCTAACTAATCTTTCTTTCTCTTTCTTTCTAACCAATCTATATTTCTTTCAAACTAATCTTTCCTATTTCTTCTATCTTTCTTTCTTTCTTTCTTTCTTTTCTTTCTTTCTTTCTTCTTACTAATCTCTTTCTTTCTAACTAATCTTTCTTTCTAACTTATCTTTCTTTCTTTCTCTTCTATACTTTCTTTCTTTCTTCTTTCTTTCTTTCTTTCTTTCTTCTTGCTAACTAACTTTCTAACTAAATTTCTTTCTTTCTAACTAATCTATCTTTTCTAACTATCTATCTTTCTAACTTATATTTCTTTCTTTCTTTCTTTCTAACTAATCTTTCTTTCTTTCTAACTTATCTTTCTTTCTTTCTTACTTTCTAACTTATCTTTCTTTCTTTCTATCTTTCTAACTAATCTTTCTTTCTAACTAATCTATCTCTTTCTAACTATCTATCTCTTTCTAACTAATCTATCTCTTTCTGACAACCTATCTTCCTAACTAATTTTTCTTTCTTTCTAATAATCTTTCTTTCTTTCTAACTAATCTTTCTTTCTTTCTTTCTTACTAATCTTTTCTTTCTAACTTACTTCTTTCTTTCTTTCTTTCTTTCTTTTCTTCTTCTCTTCTTTCTTTCTTTCTAACTAACTTTCTAACTAAATTCCTTTCTTTCTAACTAACATATCTTTATTTCTAACAAATCCATCTTTCTTTTTCTTTCTTTTCTTTCTTTCTTTCTTTCTAACTAATCTATCTTTTTCTAACTATCTATCTTTCTAACTTATATTTCTTTCTTTCTAACTAATCTTTCTTACTTTCTAACTTATCTTTCTTTCTTTCTTACTTTCTAACTTATCTTTCTTTCTATCTTTCTAACTAATCTTTCTTTCTAACTAATCTATCTCTTTCTAACTATCTATCTCTTTCTAACTATCTATCTCTTTCTAACTAATCTATCTCTTTCTGACTACCTATCTTTCTAACTAATTTTTCTTTCTTTCTAACTAATCTTTCTTTCTTTCTAACTAATCTTTCTTTCTTTCTAACTAATCTTTCTTTCTAACTTATCTTTCTTTCTTTCTTTCTAACTAACTTTCTAACTAAATTTCTTTCTTTCTAACTAACATATCTTTATTTCTAACAAATCCGTCTTTCTTTCTTTTTTTTTTCTTTCTTTCTTTTTCTTTCTTTCTTTCTCTTTCTTTCTTCTTCTTCTTTCTTCTTCTTTCCTTTCTTTTCTTTCTTTCTTTCTTCTAACTAATCTATCTTTTTCTAACTATCTATCTTTCTAACTAATCTATCTCTTTCTGACAACCTATCTTCCTAACTAATTTTTCTTTCTTTCTAACTAATCTTTCTTTCTTTCTAACTAATCTTTCTTTCTTTCTTTCTTACTAATCTTTCTTTCTAACTTATCTTTCTTTCTTTCTTTCTTTCTTTCTTTCTAACTAACTTTCTAACTAAATTCCTTTCTTTCTAACTAACATATCTTTATTTCTAACAAATCCATCTTTCTTTCTTTCTTTCTTTCTTTCTTTCTTTCTTTCTTTCTTTCTTCTTCTTTCTTTCTTTTTCTTTCTAACTAATCTATCTTTTTCTAACTATCTATCTTTCTAACTTATATTTCTTTCTTTCTAACTAATCTTTCTTACTTTCTAACTTATCTTTCTTTCTTTCTTACTTTCTAACTTATCTTTCTTTCTATCTTTCTAACTAATCTTTCTTTCTAACTAATCTATCTCTTTCTAACTATCTATCTCTTTCTAACTATCTATCTCTTTCTAACTAATCTATCTCTTTCTGACTACCTATCTTTCTAACTAATTTTTCTTTCTTTCTAACTAATCTTTCTTTCTTTCTAACTAATCTTTCTTTCTAACTTATCTTTCTTTCTTTCTTTCTAACTAACTTTCTAACTAAATTTCTTTCTTTCTAACTAACATATCTTTATTTCTAACAAATCCGTCTTTCTTTCTTTTTTTTCTTTCTTTCTTTCTTTCTTTCTTTCTTCTCTCTTTCTTTCTTTCTTTCTTTCTTTCTTTCTTTCTTTCTTTCTTTCTTCTTTCTTTCTAACTAATCTATCTTTTTCTAACTATCTATCTTTCTAACTTATATTTCTTTCTTTCTTTCTAACTAATCTTTCTTACTTTCTAACTTATCTTTTTTTCTTTCTAACTTATCTTTCTTTCTTTCTTTCTTTCTTTCTTTCTTTCTAACTAATCTTTCTTACTTTCTAACTTATCTTTCTTTCATTCTAACTAATCTTTCTTTTTTAACTTATCTTTCTTTTTAACAAATATTGTTTCTTTCTATCTAATCTATATTTTTGTCTTTCTAACTAATCTTTCTTTCTTTCTATCTATTCTTTTTTTCTTAATTAATCTTTCTTTCTTTATAACTAATCTTTCTTTCTAATTGATCTGTCTTTCTTTCTAACTAATCTATCTATATATCTTTCTTTCTAACTAATCTTTCTTTCTTTCTAACTAATCTTTCTTTTTTAACTTATCTTTCTTTTTAACAAATATTGTTTCTTTCTATCTAATCTATATTTTGTCCTTCTAACTAATCTTTCTTTCTTTCTATCTATTCTTTTTTTCTTAATTAATATTTATTTCTTTATAACTAATCTTTCTTTCTAATTGATCTGTCTTTCTTTATAACTAATCTATCTTTCTTTCTAACAAATCTATCTTCTTTTTTAACTAATATATCTTTCTTTCTAACTAATCTATCTTTCTTTCTATCTTACTAATCTATCTTTCTTTCTAACTAATCTTTCTTAATTTCTTTCGAACTAAACTTTTTCTTTCTTTTTCTCTTCTAACTAATCTTTCTTTCTAACTAATCTTTCTTTCTAACTAAACTTTTTTCTTTCTTTTTTCTTTCTAACTAATCTTTCTTTCTAACTAATCTTTCTTTCTTTCTTTGTAACTAATCTCTTTCATTCTTTCTAACTTATCTTTCTTTCTTTCTTTCTGACTAATCTTTCTTCCTTTCTTTGTAACTAATCTATCTTTCATTCTTTCTAACTTATCTTTCTTTCTTTCTTTCTGACTAATCTTTCTTTCTTTCTAACTAATCTATCTTTCTTTCTTTCTAACTAATCTTTCTTTCTAACTAATCTGTCTTTTTTTACTAATCTATCTTTCTTTCTAACTAATCTTTCTTTCATTCTTTCTAACCAATCTATTTATCTTTCTAACTAATCTTTCTTTCTTTCTAACTAATCTTTTCTTCTTTCTAACTAATCTTTCTCTTTCTAACTAATCTTTCTTTCTCTTTCTTTCTAACCAATCTATATTTATTTCAAACTAATCTTTCTTTCTTTCTATCTTTCTAACTAATCTTTCTTTCTAACTAATCTATCTCTTTCTAACTATCTATCTCTTTCTAACTATCTATCTCTTTCTAACTAATCTATCTCTTTCTGACTACCTATCTTTATAACTAATTTTTCTTTCTTTTTAACTAATCTTTCTTTCTTTCTAACTAATCTTTCTTTCTTTCTTTCTTTCTAACTACTTTCTTTCTAATCAATCTATCTTTCTTTTTAACTAATCTTTACTTCTTTCTAACTTTCTATCTTTCTAACTATCTATCTTTCTAACTAATCTTTCTTTCTTTCTAACTAATCTTTCTTTCTTTCTAACTAATCTTTCTTTCTCTTTCTTTCTAACCAATCTATATTTCTTTCAAACTAATCTTTCTTTCTTTCTATCTTTCTAACTAATCTTTCTTTCTAACTCATCTTTCTTTCTTTCTTTCTTTCTTTCTTTCTAACTAATCCATCTTTCTTTCTTTCTTCTCTTTCTTTCTTTTCTTTCTTTCTTTCTTTCTTTCTTTCTAACTAATCCATCTTTCTTTCTTTCTAACTAATCCATCTTTCTTTCTTTCTTTCTTTCTAATCTTTCTTTCTTTCTAACTAATCTATCTATCTTTCTTTCTTTCTAACTAATCTATCTTTCTTTCTTTCTAACTAATCTATCTTTCTTTTTTCTAACTAATCTATCAGTCTTTCTTTCTAACTAATCTATCTTTCTTTCTTTACACCTAATCTATCTTTCTTTTTTTCTAACTAATATATCTTTCTTTCTTTCTAACTAATCTTTCTTTCTTTCTAACTAATCTTTCTTTCTTTCTTTCTAACTAATCTATCTTTCTTTCTTTCTTTCCAACTAATCTATCTTTTTTTCTTTCTAACTAAACTATCTTTCTTTCTTTCTAACTAATCTATCTATCTTTCTTTCTAACTAATCTATCTATCTGTCTTTCTAACTAATCTTTCATTCTTTCTTTCTTTCTTTCTTTCTAACTAATCTATCTATCTGTCTGTCTTTCTAACTAATCTTTCTTTCTTTCTTTCTTTCTAACTAATCTATCTTTCCTTCTTTCTAACTAATCTATCTATCTTTCTTTCTAAATAATCTATCTTTCTTTTTTCTAACTAATCTATCTTTCTTTTTTCTAACTAATCTATCTTTCTAACTAATCTATCTTTTTTTCTTTCTAACTAAACTATCTTTCTTTCTTTCTAAATAATCTATCTATCTTTCTTTCTAACTAATCTATCTATCTGTCTTTCTAACTAATCTTTCTTTCTTTCTAACTAATCTATCTGTCTTTCTTTCTAACTAATCTATCTATCTATCTTTCCACCTAATCTATCTTTCTTTTTTTCTAACTAATATATCTTTCTTTCTTTCATTTCTTTCTTTCTCTTCTTTCTTTCTTTCTAACTAATCTTTCTTTCTTTCTAACTAATCTTTCTTTCTTTCTAACTAATCTATCTGACTTTCTTTCTTTCTAACTAATCTATCTTTCTTTCTTTCCAACTAATCTATCTTTTTTTCTTCCTAAATAAACTATCTTTCTTTCTTTCTAACAAATCTATCTATCTTTCTTTCTAACTAATCTATCTATCTGTCTTTCTAACTAATCTTTTCATTCTTTCTTTCTTTCTTTCTTTCTTTCTTTCTAACTAATCTATCTTTCTTTCTAAATAATCTATCTTTCTTCTTTTTTCTAACTAATCTATCTTTCTTTCTTTCTTTCTAACTAATCTATCTATCTTTCTTTCTAAATAATCTATCTTTCTTTCTTTTCTAACTAATCTATCTTCTATCTTTTTTTCTAACTAATCTATCTTTCTAACTAATCTATCTTTCTTTCTTTCTTTCTTTCTAACTAATCTATCTATCTTGCTTTCTAACTAATCTATTTATCTTTCTTTCGAACTAATCTTTCTTAACTAATCTATCTTTCTTTCTTTCATTCGAACTAATCTATCTATCTATCTATCTATCTATCTATCTATCTATCTATCTATCTATCTATCTCTTTCTTTCTTTCTTTCTTTCTAACTAATCTTTCTTTCTAACTAATCTTTCTTTTATTGAAACTAATCTTTCTATCTATCTAACTAATCTTTCTAACTATAATTTCTTTCTAAGTAATCCATCTATCAAACGTAAAACAACTTGAAACTATTTTAAACTTATTCAAACTCTTTGGTCCGGCTTTTTCAAGCCAACTTAAAGTTTGTCTCATCAAACTTTTTTCTAGTTGTTAATGATATGATTACAGATTATAACCTAGATGTGCTGTGTCTGACAGAAACCTGGCTAAAACCAGACGATTACATTAAATGACTGAGTTGGTTTGCGTCTGTAAGCCTTGTAAGCCTATATCTTTCTGTTTTGAATCATTAATTACTATAATTTCCTGTTGTTTATACTGCTAAATATAACTTAAATGGTATCTGCGAGAATTTTCAAAGGGATTTAGACCGTACCATAGTACTGAAACTGATCATCTTATCAGAGTCACAAATTATTTGCTCTTATCATCCGATCGTGGTTGTATTAGTGTTTTAGCTCTATTAGTGTATCTCTCTATTAGTGTTACTCGATCTTAGTGCTGCATTTGATACTATCAACCACAACATTCTTTTAAATAGACTAGAAAACTATGTTGGCATTAGTGAAATTGCACTAGCATGGGTTAAATCATACTTATCAGACCGTTTTCAGTTTGTAGCAGTAAGTGAAGAGATGTCTTATCGATCACAAGTTCAGTATGGCATACCACAAGGCTCAGTACCAGGACAGCTGCTGTTCACTCTGTACATGCTACCATTAGGAGATATAATTAGGAAACATGGAATTAGCTTTCACTGTTATGCTGATGATACTCAGCTCTATATTTACTTACCAATCCACAAAATTAACGGAATGCATAGCGAATATAAAAAACTGGTTGACTAGTAATTTCCTACTACTAAATTCTGAAAAAACAGAGATTCTAATCATTGGACAAATAACTTCCTCACGTAATAACCTAGAATACTGTCTAACACTTGATGGCTGCTCTGTTAAGTCTTTGTCGTCAGTTAGGAACCTCTGTGTGTGTGTGTGTGTGTGTGTGTGTGTGTGTGTGTGTGTGTGTGTGTGTGTTGTGTGTGTGTGTGTGTGTGTGTGTGTGTGTGTGTGTGTGTGTGTGTGTGTGTGTGTGTGTGTGTGTGTGTGTGTGTGTGTGTGTGTGTGTGTGTGTGTGTGTGTGTGTGTGTGTGTGTGTGTGTGTGTGTGTGTGTGTGTGTGTGTGTGTGTGTGTGTGTGTGTGTGTTGTGTGTGTGTGCGCGCGTTGGTGCGACCGGATTATGAGGACAAAAACCATGGATACATACCGACTCTATGAGGACATAGCGTAACTACGAGGACAGCACTAATGTCCTCATAAGTCGAGCAGTGTAGAAAGGCTTATCAGGCTGCGCCTAACCACCTCCCGCTTTTTCTAAACATGTCCTTATAAATCCGTTGTACCCGTTTTTCAGTGTGTGGCAGTGTATGCTCAGAGCGGCTCAGAGTGTATAATCTCCCTCTATGTGAAGTTGGACGCTACTGCAGTCTCATACACATTTCATACACCCAGACCACACCCAAGCGCGATTCATTGGTGGAACGCTGGAATCCTTGTCAGTGATTGGCTGCTGGAATCCTCGTCAGGGATTGGCTGCATTTCACATCCGTCAAAGTCAGCGCGATCTTAATCAGAAGATTAATCATCATCATGAAAGATTAATTAGCAGAATTCGAGCGAAGTTGACGTGCTATACTGGAAGATTTTCACTTTATCACGAGGAAGGTAAGTGCGTTTATTTATATATTCTACTTTTATGGAGTTAAGTGTCATGAGTCAGACAGTTTTAAATAACGTTAGTTAACATTACATTGCTTTAAACGTGGCCGCTAATCGGGCTAATATCAGTCTATAAGCAGTTAAAATGGCGTCTCCAAACAACTTGCACATGCTATTCACGTTTTTTGTTTTGTTTGGTACAAACGAAATTCTCTTGTTGTTCATAGACACATACAAGTATTAGTATTAGTTGATGAAAGATACATCTCCATGGATGCTTGAGATAATTAATTTACATTTTGAAATAAATCAAATCTATGTTGTCATCATGATGACTGGTAAAGTTGAGTGGATGAATTTACAGTTTAATACAGTAAGATACAGAAATATATTAAATAAACAGAAATTATACTAATGTAAAAGCATACTTTCATTAATGTAACGTTACTGTCATTAGAATGACTTGCCAAAAATATTTAGTTGATTAATTTTAGGGCTGGATATTAGCAGACATTTTATGATTCCATTCAATTTTAATTATGCTTTCGATTTTACATTGATTATTTTAATGTAAATCAGGTGTAATGTAACATTTTCTAAAACCTTTTCTCTATAGTTAATTTTTCTGAGTTTAGCTTCGTTTGATCTGAGGCGCCACATTAATTAGTGATAAAATGGTATTAAAATGGACTGAATTTGAAATCGGAGACTGTTTCTTATCAAAAGTAACAAGCCTCAAAAACCTCATTTATCAACTATGTGTAAAATGTTGTATTTATTGATATAGACTACAGTCTGACAATAATGTACTGTACATAAAGCCTCTCTCTCTCTCTCTCTCTCTCTATATCTATCTATCTATCTATCTATCTATCTATCTATCTATCTATCTATCTATCTATCTATCTATCTATCTATATTATAAAATAATATATATTAATTATAAATGCATACTAATTATTTTGTCTGGAATGTTTTCAGTCAACATGTTAAGGAAGAAGAGAATAAAACCTGAGCAGGATGCAAAAGAACACATATTGTCGGGCAAAGACAAAGCCTTCATTGAGGGACGACAAATCAACACATTCAAAGATAAATTGTGCACCACAAGGCAATTTAACTATGTTCAGACTGCAGGCAAATCAAATCATAAAGTAGGCATGCACTTGTAAGAATGAAAAGTAGGCCTTTTGCTGGCAGTCTGGACATGATCTTTCACATTCACACATTTTACCCTTGAGTAAGCCGCTCATTTTCATAAAGGTTAAGAGATGAAAAAAAAAACTTTAAACAAATTTATTATTATTATTTTAAAATAAATACTTAAAATTATGTATACAGAGAATAGTGTAACCAAATTCAACTAGTAGGCTATATCACAGTGAAAACCAATGCTTGATTTTTTTTTTTTTCATTTTTTTTTTTTTTATTTCCTGCACATATTACATTGCACAGTTTTACAGGATTTAACTCTTTAAAAGTATAGGTTGGTTAGCTGTGTAACATATACGTGCACTTGGGTTAATTTTTTATTTGTATTATATATTATTTTGCCCTTTTAGGGAGAGGTGTGTTTGCACTTGAGCACATTGAACCATCCACCTTTGTTGTTGAATACCGTGGGATTCTCTCTCAAAGTAAACATGTGAAAGATGTTCAAGGCAACTACTTGTTTGACTTCACATGGAATGGAACACGTTATTGGTAAGCTGGCTGTTTCTTTTTTGGTTTATTTATTTATTTTTGGTTCATATTTAGAGTAGGGGTGCACGATATATCAAATTGATATCGTTATCGCGATATCACGTTGCCCGATATCATATTGAAAGTCTCTCGATATTTATGCAATATTTTGTTTATGATGGGTCCCGTCCGACATGCACCGTTGCATTTCCCCCGACTCATTTGCTGGTTCTCCTTCTACATAAACAACATGAAATCAAGGAGATGGTTAACTTTTCACGCTACAGATTTCCCACAGTGGTCAGAAAGAACAGGGGAGAAGCATTGTTTTTCTTAATATGACTGTAGAGTCGCTACTCGCTCCAAAGCTAATCGCCGTCACTATCTCACTTCTCCCTTGCTCTACCACACAGTCCCCACACACACATTTGCCGGCTCGACGCACACACCAGCGCACTAGTATAAACATCAGGCCACCTAATGCGTTTTGACTGATCGGATAGCTATCTGATTTATCAAAACGATTCCATTACACCTGGTCACATAAATGTGTTTTTGCAAAACGGATATAAATCCGATCTTCAATTCCCGCGCTATATGCAGATTAAATGGCGTGCACGTCACCGAAATGAGCTGTATTTTACGATCATCAGCTAAAATGTCAAAATCAAATAACGCATTAAGAGAGAGCGGCAACAGCCCCGTTAAGATCATTTCGTTTCTTTACTTTTAATGAAGATAATTGTGTGTAAAGCGTCTGCAACTTACTTTCACTTTGATTTGCGTTAGTTTGCGCGTTGGCTTGATAAAGAGATGCTCATCTGCGGCGATGCATGTTGCAGTTGCGCGCGCCGTCATATTTGGCCATAACATGACATATAGCCTATAACACGTTCTCACACGTTTATTTTTTAGCGTTTTTGGGAGGAGTAAATTGTATCTGGTTTCAACAACCAGATGCATTTACACTTGTCCAGTTTCATCTGGAATGCGGCCCAGACCTTCTCCTGAAGTGGTTTCAGCGATCGGATACAAATCCGTCTCGAATGCGTTTCGGAAAAAATTACATTTTTTTTAATTTAAGGCCATAAATAGTCTTAAGTCTTATTTTTACTTATGAAAGGTGTTAAATTTTCTATGGCAATTTGAATTAGACATATCTAAATGTTTTCCAAATTAGAACCATCTAATTAGCATACTTTTTTATTTATTATTCTTTCTTTGTGGATTTGCTTGTTCACGTGACACTTCGCGTCACATTCGCGGCAGCATTACGTCTTTCTCCTGCACGCGAAACAGAGGAGAAGAAGCAAGTTGGCAAATGTCAGTTTAATTGTAAGTTCGTTCTTTATGTGCGTAGTGGTGTGCAATGTGTATTGTCTATGATATTGTAATCATTGTTTTAACGATGTATGAGACACTGCGAGCTGACATCGCTTTTGTCTTTCATGCTTTCACTGCGTGATATGTGTACAGTTATAGGTATGTTCCCAAATGAGTTTTTGTCTCATATTTATATCATATGTATTAGGGCTGCACAATTATGACAAACATCATAATTGTCGATTATTCCCTTGAAATTGTAATTGCGATTATTAATTACGACTATCCCAATTTACATTGAATGATGTTTTGAATAGTTTGGCCATAGGACCCACATTTCCCCATGGTCATCAAGCCATGACCCAGCTTTTTAGGAATTATATAGGCCTATTATAATACATTTGATTACACAAAAAATGTTGACACACACACATACTGTCCCCCTTGCAGTCCCAAACTAGTTTTTGTTGATACAATCTTGGTATGAGCCACCACAGTCATTTAAAAATATACAAAATAACCAATAAGTGGCATTTTGGGGTTATGGAAACAACAGTTAGGCTACCATGGTGATACACAATACTTAAGAACCGTTAAAGAAACATAGAAACTGCTCCTGATAAATATAATGAACATCATACCTGCATGCAAAACACATGACGTACCAATAACGTGATTTATTGGTATTTTACTTTGTTTCGTGACTTACTAATTTACGGTGTTACATGCTCGTAAATCTTTTGCACTTTAGTGAAGTCATACCGCGCGCATCGGCACATTTGAGCGTGCAATTAAAGAGTGCACGCTACGAGAAGTATAACGACTGACAGGACATAAAATTTCGTTTTTCTGTGGTGAGAGACTTTATTTCGTAACAAGTTATGAAAATAATGACACTATAAATAGGCCAAGGTTAGCCTAACCCAAATGGTCAGTTAGAACCGTATGTTTCAGTGTGTGTCTATGTTTTAAGTTTCTTACTGCACTATTTTTATCACAGCATAGATGCATCAAAAGAGGACGCTTCACTCGGACGACTGCTGAATGATGATGACAAAAATCCAAATTGCAAAGTCAAGACAATCATTGTTGACGGGAAGGCCACACCTGTGTCTGTTTAGTATAAGACATACCTTTCCAGATGAGGAGGTCACATACAACTATGGGGATTCCTCTTGGCCTTGGCGTTTAAGGGTGAGTCTCTTATCACTAAGAGTCAACCATGTTCTGTATTTTATGAATTGTAGTTTTTTATATGATGCAGATTATTAAAAAAATTATGCATGTCTGCTTTGTGCACGACGGAGCCATGAAAGGGACACTAGATATTTAGACTTTGGTTGATACTAGAATACTATGTGAGCAAGTCCGTCAAACATTGTCTCCAAGCAAGATGGTGAAGCAGTGTGCACACAGCGTTTGTAAATCGGACACTAGATACCCCGAGAGATTATGTGGAGGAGTTGTGTTCTTTCCGTTTCCAAAGCCGAAAACACAACGTCAGCGGTGCCTACAATGGATAAAAACAGTGTGGACGACCCAACTCCCAGTTACGTGTCGAACATGGTTAACTCGCGTGCAGCGTGCGTGAGACTGAGACGCTGAGATTAGTCAAAGAAACATGGAGAAAGCAGATCAAGAGGATCCACAAAGGAATTACTTTTTCTAAAGGGTTGTTGTTAACATGATTTATTTTCGGGGGGAAATGAGCAGCAGTCACTAGCAGTGCAGCGCCCGTAGCTAATGCTACAGTTTAGAGGAGTGCACGCTCGCAACGGGGAACGCATGAAGCTTACTTCACAACATCAGTTCATATATCAATATTGTAAAGAATAGAAATAATGAATGGTTATCTGCATCTTTCCGTCTTTTATATATAGTTACTTTTAAACACGAAAATCGCATTCAGCATGACACGCAAGCGGTTGCCGTGGTAATGAACACCCTGCTTGTTAAAGCGAATGTATAATCCTGTATCTGAGACAAAAATACTAAATATGAAGCACGAGTTAAATATTTGTAACTCCAAACAATTAGCCACTGAACCAGCTTATAAAATCTTCTTCAAGGCTGTGCTGGTTGTATTTGAGGAAACTTACAGGTCATGGGGTTTCTCAGATTTCGCTTGAGACCGGTAAGCATTAGCCTCGATAGTAGTCGTGTCTCCTTCATTGCACATTTTTATATTTTGAATATATCCCTCCACTGCATACTGTAACCCCTTGTGCCTCGATCTGGAGGATATCGCGGAGGTATTGCTCCAAAAAAGGTCACTGACACGCACCTCTTCCCGTCATGGCAATCTGTGGCGCTGGTCGTGTTTGACCATTTGTTTGACGGGCGTAGCAACAATAACTAGGGGGCGTGGCTTTTGCGAACGGTCAATTGGCAAATATCCTTGCCTCAGTGTTGTACCAGTCTTTGTCTTAATTACAGGAATTGTGTGACGAGACATCAGTGGCTGTGACTGAATGCAGTGTGAATCCTTCCTCATCGGTGAAACAGAAAGTAAGTGAGCGCATGTTCCTTCATTGTTTTCTTCTCTGACACAGGCAATGTTAAGTGTAGGATGGCTGGGCATCATACTAGACTGGTTGACGTGAACTGTCGTCTTAAAGACGCTGTTGTGACATCTCAAATTCGAGTAAAATGTACCTTGCTCGGTTCATTAATTTTTCACAACTCGTGCGTTGGGGGATGGGCATGACACTGACCTGAAATGTAAGGACAGTTCTCCACTACGAGGAGCGTCATGTCAGGGTTAGGGTTTGAGGAAAAGATATTGCTTTGGGTATGTGTCGGCTGCTTCATTATTGTGGATAAGCTGTAGACCCAATATGCACACTTTTCAATCTGGATATGCTTTGTGACTTTCAGTCACAGAGACGTAAACAGTTAAAGGGGTACTTCACCTCTGGGAAGATGAATGTGTATTTAATATTGGTCGTTTGTATAGTAGAAATGTGAAATTATTTTTGAAATTGAAGCTTTCTAGACTGAGAAAAGGCAGAAAATTAATTTTTTACTCATGTGGCTGAAAGACAACATCTCCCAGAATGCACTTGCTTTGCTGCTTACTCCTAAACCACGCCTACCGGTTACAGGCGGCAGAATCCGAAAAAAATAGATACAACTAGGCTTGCTTTGATACATCGTGAGTTATTTGATAAATTTACATCGAAATGGTGCTAAATTGCGTTGTACCGGGATGTACTAGCCTAATGTATATAACACAACTTACACTTTCACATAAAAAATATGATGCAAGGCAGGACCATGTCAACAGAGTAGCTTAGCCTTAGTAGCTCTGCATATGAACTGTTTTCCTCCTATTGAAATCACTATTTCTCTAAGCTAATACATTATCTACTCTAATCCATACTCTAGTAACACTAAAGGTTTATAAAAGGACCCACAGCCAATGTGAGTTATAACTTTTAATTAAACAAATAATTAATATTAACACTTTTACACTCAAATCTCTGCGGATTCAGCGATCTCGTCCAGAAGAAAATGGCATCACTGAGATTGCGACAGCAATAGGACTCTATACCTGTTTCCATCGGCGCACAGCGAGAGCACTGACACGTACCGCCGGTCCGCCCCAGCTCGACTCTGGCCGCGCTCAGGTCTCGCTCGGGCCGGCTCTTGTTCCTCCATCTCCCGCGACTGTTCATCGCTGTATTGCGGCTTGTACCGGTCTCGCTCCGGCCGGCTCTTGTTCCTCCGTCTCCCGCGACTATTCATCGTTGTAGTGCGGCTTGTACCGGTCTCGCTCTGGCCGCCTCTTGTTCATCGCTGTATTGCCGGTCTCGCTCTGGCCGCCTCTTGTTCCTCCGTCTCCCGCGACTGTTCATCGCTGTATTGCGGCTTGTACCGGTCTCGCTCTGGCCGCCTCTTGTTCCTCCGTCTCCCGCCACTGTTCATCGCTGTATTGCGGCTTGTACATGTCTCGCTCCGGCCGGCTCTTGTTCGTCCGTCTCCCGCGACTGTTCATCGCTGTAGTGCGGCTTGTACAGGTCCCGCTCCGGCCGGCTCTTGTTCCTCCGTCTCCCGCGACTGTTCATCGCTGTATTGCGGCTTGTACCGGTCTCGCTCTGGCCGCCTCTTCCTCCGTCTCCCGCAACTGTTCATCGCTGTATTGCGGCTCGTAACGTTACAGGTCGCCGCGAGCATCAGATTCTCGCAACAGATATTCGAAATCCCCTTCTGCCATTTCAACTTCAAAACTATCTTCCGCCGTCGTGAGTAGCCTACTATACAAACTTTCTATACAGAGCAAGAGGCAAGAGCCTGTTAGCTTAGCTTACAGAAAAATGGCTGACCCTCTCTTTACAGTCTGTGAGTGAGATCCCGCCCCATATGGGCGTGGTGAAAACATGCGGAACACTGGCTGTAGTCTTTAGGCTCTGGCACAAAAATCCTCCGATGACGCAAAATGACGATTTTTGCGTCATCGGAGGATTTTTTCCAGACTAAAAATTAATTTTTCTCTCATATCAGGGGGATATGAGGGGGGGAAGCACGGTAATTCGAAAATACTACTGGTTTTCTACTAATACAAAGCTTAATGCTAAATCCTGAAGTAACCCTTTAAGGCCCATTCACACCAACCATAACTGTATTAGGGTCCAACCAGGAGACGGTAAAGTTCTGTTTATTGTGATCGCATCTTTGACTGCCGCTTATATACTGAAGCATGTTATAGCAGAATTGATTCCGATTGGCTGTCAATTAAGCAATGTATCGCAATACAGAAATGAAACAATATATATTGTGGATAGTGACAATATGTATTGTGTATAGTACACCCAAAATAAAAATTATTGTGTGAGGGAAAACAATCGAGTTTACAGAGTTTTAGTGTCAATATTATATTAAACTACTATATATATATATATATATATATATATACCCACAAAAGACATTTGGCATTATCAGGACCCACAAATATTCCCCCACTGCATTATTTATATATAAATAATGCAGTGGGGGAATATTTGTGGGTCCTGATAATGCCAAATGTCTTTTGTTACCATTGAAAAGTGGCCTACATTTAATATAAATATATCTAGTTGGTGACAAGAGTGCAAGCATATTCGTCTAAAACAAATCTGTAAGCCTATTCATTTCCCCCCCAATGTTTTGCAAATTAGGCATTTTAATCAACAGAAAAAAAGTTAACCCTTTACCAGTGTTGGGGAGTAGTTAACTGCAAGTAGCGACGCTACTAACTTAACCACATTTTTCAGTAGCTTGGCAGTAGCTCAGTTGCTTTTTAAACAGTGTAGCTTTTCCAGTAGCTAACGTGAATAAGCGCGACGCAAGGATATTCTTCTTCTTGTTAGATTACAAACTAATCAGGCATCTTGCGGCTTACGGTTCACTGACGTACAGAAGTGGGTTAACACACCCATATTATCCATGATGGAGCAAGACGTGGCGGCAGATTTGGAGGATGGAGAAAAAACTAACGTTAATTACCCATGGCCTATTAACCATCTCACAATCGGTATTTTTGAGAAAATGTTCTACATGCAATTTACGTTGGATGTGTATTTTGTTCTTGCAATGTTGTATTTGTTGCAATTTTGCACTTTTGACAAACAGTCTGAGATATTTGAGTGTTGTGTGTAATAAAACAATACTCTTTGAAATCATAATTGTATTGCATTGTTTTAAACACTAAATATTTTACTTAAAACATTCCTCAGACACTTATTCAGTTATTTATAATATACATTGTTCAAAAAAAGCAAAAGTAGTTTCAATGTGTAGCTAGCTACTTTTTGAGAGTAACTTGTAGTGTAGCTAACTACATTTCCAAAAGGGTAGCTTGACTGTAGTTTAACTACTTTAATTTACGAGTAGCTTGTCAAACTACAGTTTCAGAGTAGCTTACCCAAAACTGCCTTTTACCACGTCTTGGAGTATCTCTATAATATCGTATCGTGATATGTATCGAATCGTGACATGAGGGTATCGTTATTTCCCTACTGCCCATGTTTCTAGCATTCTCAGCTGGTAAAATTGTTCTGAAAGTGATTTTTTTGTTTTTGTTTCTCTGTGTTATCGTGTAAGCTGTGGTGTAGACTCTGCTATTCTTTAATACTGAATTTTTAGGCCTATAATTTAATATAGTTTTTAGTTTGAACAGGCCTTTTTTAGTTGGTAAAATTCATCCTGTCCTCAGCTAGCGGTGAGGGGTTTGCGTTTAGGGAGATTTTCTTGTCTAATATCTGCATTTTAAGGGTCATTTTAGGAGGTAAAGCATAAATAACATCCGCATTCATACTAATTTGTTAAATGTTATGCATCAGAATGAAACCATTTTATGACAACAGCATACAATTGCTGTCTGATTTCAGATGACCACATCAAAGATGGTTAGCCCAACGCATAAACATATTGATAATGCAGTACTAAGAGGTAACGTTATAGCTATATTCTTTGACAACTCCATTAACAACGACAAACACTTTACATATTTCAATACAACTGACGACCTATGCGCTGTGCGTACACAACACACACACATACTTATTGAGCATGATACATAAAACATAAAAGCAACAATTAATATTAATAATACTTACAGTTTGTGATTCGGAGAAGGAAGCTGATCTAAATAAACTCGGTACTGAACCTTCAGTATCAGCCGGCTCGCAAATCCATACTTATAGCATTTAAGTTTGTGAAGCAATCATCTCCAAAATGACGCGAACACAACAAGGTCCGGGCTACACTTCTGTGGTATAGTTGTATATATGAACACAGAACAAGGTTGGGCTATACTTCTGTGGTATAGTTGTATATATGAACTGTAGCCACTTAGGCCCCATTTACACTGCATGGTTCAAGTGACCCAAATCCGATTTTTTCCTCTCATGTGGCACAGATCGGATATGACCCATGAACATGTAAGCAGGAAAAAACCGCATGGTTTCCGATTTTCTCAGATCGGATTCAGGCCTCGCTCATATGTGGTAATAAATCGGATATGAATCGGATATGTGCATTTGCGTGTGCCATGTAAGCAGACAAATCGGATATTCCCCAGTAAATGCGAGTCGTACGTCATTAAAAAAGTGACGTCAACTTACTCAGGGGGACACCACAACTGCGCGATCACATTCTTATTATAGGCGTGAGGGAGAAGGATACACACAGTGGAGCGATGCGGAGGCTTTTAAGTGTTTGGGGTGAAGAGACAGTGCACGCAAAAATGCAGGGTTGTTACAGAAATAAATCCGTGTTTGAAGACATTTCACGAGATATGGGGAGGCACGGTTTTAAGCGCTCGTGGCTACAGTGCCACCATAAGATAAAAAGCTTAAAAAACAAATATACAAAACGAAAGCAAAACACTGGATAATTTTATTCGCATCTGCATCCATTGTATTTCGTGCTGTTTTACTTCATTTTCCGGGTCAGAACGTCTACATTTGGTAGTTTCAGCAGTGTATAGTGTAAATGCAAAAATCGGATACGGGTCACTTTTAAAAGATGATGTAAGCGAGTCGTCAAAAAAATCGGATATAGTCAGAAAATTTGGGCATAAAGACCTGCAGTGTAAATGCAGCCTAAGTCTTCAAATGCTCCTCACTGGGCAGATGAAAAAAGTTTGCTTTTGCGTCGCACTTCAAAACACAGCATCTCGTTGACATGATGTTAGTTTTCCCTGGCGTCTCCGACAGGGTTGCCAGGTCTGCACAACAAAACCAGCCCAATTGCTCATCAAAACTAACCCAATCACGGCCAAAAATAGTCAAATAGCTTTCCCGGATGTTTCCCCAATAACAATCATGTTCCAGTGGGTAAAACAATCGCGTCAACCCGGTGCACTACACAAACAACCCGCGGAAACAGTGCAGGCATACGGACCTGGCAACACTGGTCTCCGAACGCAATAAGTGGGCGTATCTTATTCAAATAACTTGTCAAGTTGACGTCAAGTAGACAAAGTAAAAGCATCGTTCGTCGAACGATTCATATCAGCGACTCAGAGTCGACTCTTACTTTTGAGAGACAATAACTTTGTATACGGTGAACTTTCATGTTTAAAACTTTGCAGGATGTTTTCGTTCACTTAGATCTATGTTACACACTACATGAAGGGCAATTTTCAAAAATCCATAATAGGTACCCTTTAAAGACGCTGTTGTGACGTCTCAAATTCAAGTAAAATGTACCTTGCTCGGTTAATTCATTTTCACAACTCGTGCGTTGGGGGATGGGCATGACACTGACCTGGAATGTAAGGACAGTTCTCCACTACGAGGACCGTCATGTCAGGGTTAGGGTTTGAGGAAAAGATGTTGCTTTGGGCATTAGTGGAGCGGCTAAGTGATATAATCGTTCAGTTTATGATACAAGCATGAAAATTGGCATGAGCAGTCTCCATGGGTCACTTGACAAGAAAATTGTCCGAGCCACTTGAAATTTCAAGATGGCGGCCATTTTTCAAGATGGCCGACACCTTAGTGGAGCAGTTAGGTGATATAGTGGTTTATTTGGTGATTCAAGCATGCAAATTGGCATGAGCAGTCTCTGATGGTCACTAGACAATAAGCCACCCACAGCTATTTGAAATTTCATGACACTGACCTGAAATGTAAGGACAGTTCTCCACTACGAGGAGCGTCATGTCAGGGTTAGGGTTTGAGGAAAAGATATTGCTTTGGGTATGTGTCGGCTGCTTCATTATTGTGGATAAGCTGTAGACCCAATATGCACACTTTTCAATCTGGATATGCTTTGTGACTTTCAGTCACAGAGACGTAAACTGTTAAGGCCCATTCACACCACACTCTGGAATGAAAGTTGTGCTATGTTCAACATATGTTGATTTAATAAATATTTTTTGTTCTAGTGCCACCATGAAGTTCACAGTGCTGTTATCTCCAGTTTGGATTCTTGTGAAGATTGCAGTGGACCTGTGTCAAGTCGAAAATGGCTTGGCCTTACATGCAAATGTCAGTATCTGCATCACTCGTATATCTGCATCACTCATATGTTTGTATGTGTTTTCATTTTTGTATTGAAAACAAAATGGGCTTTTATTAAATGTTTTTTGTGCAGTTTTGTTCAAATCATTATTATTTCAAAGGCATATCTTTTGTTTTCGGCATTTTAAAATGAGCAGTAATCTGGTAAAAAAAACTAAAAGAAACATGCTTATTTTTATATTCTTTCAGTATGTTCAAGATCATGGCACAAAACCTGCTTCCTGAATAATATGACACTGGTATGTTAATTTCTTTTACATCACCTTCTTTTACATTAACATTTTCAAGTGTCAAAACTGTGCTGGACTATAAGCAGGGTATACTATTTTTGTATTATTATTTTTGATATTATTGTTCTCTCTTTTTTTTTAGCCAGATGTTGAATTTTCCAGCTTTGAAGAATCTTGCTCTGATGAAGAGTATTCTTACGCTGATAAACACACTGAAGAATCTTCCTCTGATGACTTCATCCCGGACTCTACACAAAATAGCGAAAGTGATGATAGTGTATCTATCAATATATGCAATCCACCATATTACAAGTCCACACCAGCTTTTTCAGAGTCTTCTATGAGAGCAAAGAGTGTGCCACCACAACCCATTCCCTGTTCTTCAACTGAGCAAGAAATGGTCAGATCCAGTTATGCTCAAGACCTCACTTGTGATGATCATGATACTACTACACACCATACTGAGGTGCTTCAGAGTTTTAAGAAAACACCAGCAGTGTCTTCTTGTGAACGGTCAGAGACTGACAATGTGCCAAACCCCAAAAACACTATTTCCACCCACAAAAACTACTGTTTTGTCTGCAAGAAACCACAGTCTAAAATAGCCCGACACTTTAAAAAGCACCAAGACAGTGAGACAGAAATTGCTGCCGCATTCTTGCTCCCTAAACACTCCCAGGACAGAAAAAGGTTACTTGAGAAATTACGAAACAGAGGGAACTATGAACATAATCAAGAGGTTATGGAAAGTAAAAGTGGACCACTGAAAGTTAGAAGGCGGCCAGGACGATCAGACATTGAACTGAGTGCCAAAACATATGTGCACTGTGTATACTGTAAAGGCATGTTTGTTCGCAAGGAGCTGTGGCGCCATACACGGAGATGCCCTTCAAAGATGTTTTCAGAGTCTGAAGCAACTGGTAAGGCCAAAGTCTTAGTTTTGGCTGATATTGCAGAGTCAACATTCTCCCAGGCAATATCTCCAGAGGTGTGGAAGATTTTGGGAAACATGAAGATTGATGACATTTCATCTGTGGTTCGAAATGACTTCCTCATACTGCAGTTGAGTCAGTGTCTTTACAACAAGCATGGAAGTGATCCAACAAAATCCGAATACATCAGACAGAAGGTTCGGGAAATGGGCAGACTCTTGCTAACCTTGAGAAAAAAATACTCCATATTTAGTTTTGAAGATGCTGTGAAGCCAAACAATTTTTACAAAGTCATTGAGGCTGTGAAAGATGTTGCTGGCTACGATGAAAAGAGCCACTCATATAAGACACCAAGCCTTGCGTTGAAGTTAGGACACTCGCTCAACAAGATGGGTGACATCATTCTCTGCAGGGCTATCGCAGCAGAGGATGATGGTATGACAAAAGCAGCAGAGCGATTCAAACGACTGTGCTCAAGTGAATGGGCAGAACATGTCTCCCATGCTGTTCTTGCTACTTTGAACAAATCAAAGTTCAACAAACCATCAACTATACCATTCACACATGATGTGCAGCTTCTCCACCAGCATCTAGAGAAAAAATCAGCTGGTGCTTTTGAAAGCCTAAAACATCATGAGTCTTCACAAACATATTCAGAACTCGCCAAAGTGACGCTTGCACAAGTTATAATCTTTAATAGACGTCGTGCAGGAGAGGTTTCAAAAATGACGCTTGAGTGTTTCAGGAAAAGAGACCAGACTGAGCTCCATGATGATATCGCCGTCAGTCTCTCTCCATTTGAGCAAAAAATGGCCAAGCATTTCAGCAGAGTGGAAATAATGGGCAAGAAAGGGAGAAAGGTTGCAATTTTGTTAAACCCTGAACTTGTCAGTGCAATAAAACTTCTTGTGGACAAGAGAGATGCATGTGAAGTAGACAGGGACAACCCCTTCCTATTTGGAAGACCGAAGTGCTCGCCCAACAGCTTCTTCAGAGGACAGGACTGCATCAGGCTGTTTGCAAGTCAGTGTGGTGCACAGCACCCAGAATACCTCAGGTCTACACAGCTCCGTAAGCAGGTGGCAACAATGTCCCAGGTTCTCAATCTTAAGGATAATGAGCTTGATCAACTAGCCAACTTTTTGGGCCACGACATTCGGGTCCATAGAGACTATTATCGGTTGCCAGATGCAACTATAGAAATTGCAAAAATTTCAAAGCTGCTCTTGGCAATGGAGAAAGGAACTCTTGTCAATTTCCAAGGAAAGTCTCTTGATGAAATTGAGATCGAAGGTATGTGCATCATTTTATATGATAAAAATAATGTAACGGTACAGTAACAGGACAATTCTAAATTACATGTAGAGAAAAACTTTGAAGCTAATTAGGTTACTAAGAAAATGTTTTTGAGGTGAATGAGGTTTTTTTTAGAGTACCTCTCATTTCTTTAGATAAAGGAAGTTTAGGAATTGTATATGTGCACTAATGCAGGTGTGTGGGGATGTTTGTCAAATGTTTTTCTATAGATGAAATTGATCTGGATTTAGATGAGGAAGAAGTAAGCGACGACGACAATGAAGAGTCTGAGCCTGTCTCTGGAGTAAGCGGTATGTAATGAATTTAATTCCAGTGAGCATCAGTGGTGTAGTGTATTCACTACATCAGGTTTCTGATTATCAGAAACAAAGTATTTGGGTTGTCAAGTTTAAGTATGGTTTCATTTTCTAAATGTAGGAAGCAAAGAAGGGATGCAGTTGACCCCGGACGAGACAGAAAGTTCCAATGGTATGTTTTAATGTATATTTATATATTTACCAGGGCTTTTAAAAAAAAGAAAATCAAACCTTAGATTTCTGTTCATGCGTTCCTTGTGAAACATTATTGTTCAGAGAACGGCTTGATTAGAAACCATACTGGTTAATAACTAATACCAGAAAATGAATTAAACTCGATATTAACAGCTTGTGAATAAACCTCATAACTGTAGTGCATCCTCAAACTGTCGACAAAACCTCATACAGTTACGCGCACGCTTTGGAGACTGTCTTGTTTTCAATGCAAGGGTAGTAAGGAACTGGGGTCCGTTCTTCGTACACCGCTAACTCAGTTAGTGGGATTTGATTGTGGATGATTTAGCATGATCTCTGATTGTTTGGTTCTTCAGTGCTCATCCTGGACTTGTTGTCATAGTGTTGCTATAGTGGTCCGTAACTTAAACCTGCTCGGAAGCTTATTTCATGTAAACCGGATTAGATTGAATCTTTTTAAGTGGGGTTGATACTTACAATATGTCCCAACCACTGCTACTTTAGTACAAGAGTTCCTTACTGAAACTGGGACAATAGTAATTTAAAATAATAATAATGATATAAAAATTTATTTGAAATTGTGTTGAACGCCTGTGTACGAGTCAAAAGAAGTATACTTTGAAAGGCTGTGCATTCGACTGCAGTAAAAAAAAGAAGAGGTATACTTCTGGCTTTAGTCTGGTGTTGGTTGTCTAGTCATAGCCAATGCAGACTGTGCATAGCACTTTAATAACACAAGATTTTGGCCAAATGTTTTAAACAAAAAACAAACTAAGCACCCAAAACACAAATCTAACATTCGCTTGTCCAAAACATCGTAAATCTATTTGAGCTTGATTGACACATGAAGTGTCTGGCCATACATCATTTTATTTATTTATTATTTTTTTAACTAATTTCTTGAATGGCAGCAGTTAACCTGCAATTTTAGCTGGTTTCAAAACACCTGGATATTACCTGCCATGGTGACATTTCCTCAGATAAACTTCTGAGATCCAAAAGCTAATGCCAGCGTATTGATATGGCGACTAACTTATCTTGACTTTACCGCTGAGCATTTGCATTTCACTCACTATGTGTCAGCGTCAGCATAGGCCATACTATTTAAATTCATGATTGGTTGACTGACAAATTAAAACATTAAACAGAAAAAAGAAGAAAAAAAACACCATTATTAACCGGTTAATGGTCATTTCAAGTAATCGTTTCTCGTTTTTGTTTTCATTCTTTGAACTGGTTCAGAGCCCTCATATTTACATAATAATAATAATAATAATAATGTAAATATGTCTCACAAACATAACTTTGGGTTAAGATTGTTGAAGGGCGACATGCGAACATCACTGCTGAAGGACTGCTACACTACAAACCTTCAATAAATTCTTCTCCCCACAAGAACTCTGGTCAAGCTTACTTATTTTTATGTATTGGAGAAATCTAATACATTGGCGAGCCACCCAAACCACTGCTCGGCCAATGTATTAGATTTCTCCAATACATAAAAATAAGTAAGCTTGACCAGAGTTCTTGTGGGGAGAAGAATTTATTGAAGGTTTGTAGTGTAGCAGTCCTTCAGCATCGATGTTAGCATGTCGCCCTTCAACAATCTTAACCCAAAGTTATGTTTGTGAGACAGAACTTTATACATGAAGACAAAGCCTATAGGCTACAAAACAATAGAAACCTGTTAGGACCTCCCACAGGAGATCGATCTAACTTGCTAATCCACTCTGAGCAATGCTGATTCTTTGTCATTCACACCAATCAGTTTCTGTGGGCCATACATCTGAATGGGCCATTTGGCACACACACATTTGCAGACACAGACAGAGTGGATTATATCTGATACATAGTCACAATGTAAATGCATCTGACTAAAGTTAACTGAAAAAACACAATCTTTCAATAGTGTGTTGCTTTTTTCCCTTAGAAAAAACAAAAATGGGTCTGGGTGAGGCTGAAAGCTCCACAGGTGTGTGTGCGCATATATTTTAGATATTTATTTGAGAAAAAGGAGACATGTTGATTTTGGGTTTAGGTTTTATTTTGTATCTTCCACAGTAATTCAGTGTAAATGTGGTCCTTTTCGTGTTACACAGGACCAGAGACTAGTTTTCCCTGTGTGCTTATCTGCTGATATTTCACATGGTCCGAAACTGTTTGGATTGTAGGGCTGGAATACATTTTAATTGTTGCTTTTCACCCCTCAGGAAAAAGCCAAATGAATCAGGATGAATATGAGAACTCCAGAGGTATTTAAACATTTGGGTATATTAAAGTTATTCCATGTATATACATATAGGTGTATAGGTATACATGTGTATGTATATGTTTGTTTGTTTGTTTTACAGAGACCAAATTGAGGAGAATTGTGAAAAGGCCATGGAGCCCAAATGAAGTGAATGCTATCATGAAACATTTCAGAGTCCATATTTCAAAGGGACACCTTGCAACAAAGGCAGAGTGTGAGCAGTGCAAGACTGCAGAGGACCCTGTTCTGAGAGAAAGAACGGCCCAAAATATAAGGGATTTCGTGAGGTTTGATGTTGAAAAAGAAATCTTCTTAGAGTTCTTCGAGAGATCAGTGTCGCCTTCCATTAAAGGTTGTATCAGCGGTTTCAGGCCCAAAAAAGGCCCAAATATAAATGATCACATTCATCTAATTTTTCCAAGCGATCCGCTAACTGGCCGCCCCATAAGCATGCTGTCCAAAAACTGCGTCTCTGTAGGCAGCCTAGGCTCTGAGATCTGCACACAAAAGGTGGGGGTGTTGTGGTTTGAGATTTTGCGGTGATTGGTTGGAACACTGTTTATTTTGGTTTTGGTGGTTGGTGAAACCCATTGTTTTTGTGTGCAGATCTCAGAGCAGGCTGCCTACAGAGACGCGGTTTTTGGACTGCATGCTTATGGGGCGGTCAGCTAGCGGATTGTTTGGAAAGATTAGATGAATGTGAATTTATGTTTGGGCCTTTTTTGGGCCTGAAATTGCTGATACAACCTTTAATGTCTGTGGGGTTTGTTCTCTAAAGTGGCCAGAAGAGTGTTCAAGACATCCTTTTATTTACTTTTATTAAAACTGTTTTGAAAGAAATGTACAGATACATGCATTTGCACTTACTGGAAGGCAATTTAATTTGGTTTTATTTCCAGTGTGTTGCTGAGGTCATTTTGAGGCACACTCCCTCATGCACTTTAGTCCCATAATGGCTAGAGATGCGCCGATTCCGATTTTTCCGAGTTTGACCTGCCGATACCGATTTTAGCCGATTCCGATTTCATTTTTTCTAACCACTTTACGGCACGCACAAATATATATATATTTTTTTATAAAACACCATATACTTCTACCTAAACTGAATAATAAAAACAAGTTTAAATGGGTGAATTTTCTATAAATATTTTTGAGTCTTCATTTTCTTTGACATAGCCTACTCCAGTTCTTGTTATAACACACTAGACATGCAAATTCTATGCATTTTGGGCACTTTTTTTGATGGGCAAAATAAATATGATTTCACAAAAAGTGTGCTTTCACTTTAATTGAGTGTGAGCAGCGCAGCAAAAATAGACTCTGCGCCGAAACCGCTTCACTGCTGCTCACGCGCCGCTCCTGCTCCCGGAGTGAAGGCACTCATTAACATGCATGCCGGAAAAAAATACGTGCCTCTCACACTTGTGATGTGAAACGGCCGTAATTCACAAGGTTTTCTACATGTGCGTTCCGTGTGCACGTGTGATGCTGATGTTGAGCGATGTTAATCATGCGGCGCCCGAGTGCGTTTGACCGGTATAAAATCGGCATATGTCAGACTGACCGGCCGATCGCTGGTCATGGTCGATCACGTGAAAATCGGCCAATTCCGGTCCCAAGCCGATCAATCGGTGCATCTCTAATAATGGCCTTATTAGATCTCAGTTGTTGAGCCTTTTTTTTACCATTTGCAAAATAAAAATTGCCCTTTCAGTTTAATTTAGTTAGTTTTTATTGGCTGTCTAGTTGCATTTCTTCATCTAATTGCCCTTTAACTAGTCTTCTATGAAGTGTAAAACTTGCTGATCTTTGATCACTGAATTTTCTCCAACCAGGTTCATTTTGCACCACATGTGTATATGTTGGTTGATATAGCAACAGCACATTGTAGCACTATTTCCTTAGGTGTGTGTATTACTTTTACAGGTTTAGTGGCAGCAAATAGATGCATAATCATTTGTGAATTCACTCTTTAATGTAGAATAGTTGATTTGGTTTAGTATGGTTAACTCTAATACAGTTTGTTTGTGTGTGTTTGAGAGTGTGTGAGGGGTCCAGTTAAACCCATAATGTCCTCATAATCAAGGGTTAGTCAGGTGTTTGTGTGTGTTTGTGTGTGTGAGTGAGGTCCAGTTAAACCCTAAATGTCCTCATAATCAAGGGTTAGTCAGGTGTTTGTGTTTGTGTGTGTGTGTGTGTGTGTGTGTGTGTGTGTGTGTGTGTGTGTGTGTGTGTGTGTGTGTGTGTGTGTGTGTGTGTGTGTGTGTGTGTGTGTGTGTGTGAGTGAGGTCCAGTTAAACCCAAAATGTCCTCATAATCAAGGGTTAGTCAGGTGTTTGTGTGTGTTTGAGAGTGTGTGAGGGGTCCAGTTAAACCCATAATGTCCTCATAATCAAGGGTTAGTCAGGTGTTTGTGTGTGTTTGAGAGTGTGTGAGAGTGAGGTCCAGTTAAACCCAAAATGTCCTCATAATCAAGGGTTAGTCAGGTGTGTGTGTGTGTGTTTGAGAGTGTGTGAGTGAGGTCCAGTTAAACCCAAAATGTCCTCATAATCAAGGGTTAGTCAGGTGTTTGTGTGTGTTTAAGAGTGTGTGAGTGAGGTCCAGTTAAACCCAAAATGTCCTCATAATCAAGGGTTAGTCAGGTGTTTGTGTGTGTTTGAGAGTGTGAGGTCCGTGTGTGTGTGGTGTGGTGTGTGTGTGTGTGTGTGTGGTGTGTGTGGGTGTGTGTGTGTGGGTGGTGGTTTTAAAGAGTGTGTGTGAGTGGGGAGGTCCAGTTAAACCCAAAATGTCCTCGTAATCAAGGGTTAGTCAGGTGTGTGTGTGTGTGTTGAGAGTGTGTGAGTGAGGTCCAGTTAAACCCAAAATGTCCTCATAATCAAGGGTTAGTCAGGTGTGTGTGTGTTTGAGAGTGTGAAAGTGAGGTCCAGTTAAACCCAAAATGTCCTCATAATCAAGGGTTGTCAGGGTGTGTGTGTGTGTTGTGGTTGTGTTTGAGAGTGTGTGAGTGAGGTCCAGTTAAACCCAAAATGTCCTCATAAATCAAGGGTTAGTCAGGTGTGTGTGTGTGTGTGTGTGTGTGTGTGTGTGTGTGTGTGTTTTAAGAGTGTGTGAGTGAAGGTCCAGTTACCCAAAGTCCTCAATCAAGTGCTTAATATCGTTAACCCAAATTCCAAGGGTTAGTCAGGTGTTGTGTGTGTGTGTGTGTGGTGTGTGTGTGTGTGTGTGTGTGTGTGTGTGTGTGTGTGTGGTGTGTTTAGAGTGTGTGTGTGAGGTCCAGTTAACCCAAAATGTCCTCGTAATCAAGGGTTAGTCAGGTGTGTGTGTGTGTTGAGGTGTGTGAGTGAGGGTCCAGTTAACCCAAATGTCCTCTAATCAAGGGTTAGTCAGTGTGTTGTGGTGTTGAGGTGTGAGTGAGTCATAACCCAATGTCCTCATAATCAAGGTTAGTCAGGGTTGTGTGTTTGAGAGTGTGTGAGGAGGTCCAGTTAAACCAATGTCCTCATAATCAAGGGTTAGTCAGTGTGTGTGTGTTTGAGAGGTGTGGGTGAGGTCAGTTAAACCAAATGTCCAATCAAGGTTGTCAGGTGTGTGTGTGGTGTGTGTGTTGGTTTTAAAGAGTGTGTGAGTGAGAGTCAGTTAAACCCAAAATGTCCTCTAATCAAGGGTTAGTCAGGTGTTTGTGTGTTTGAAGTGTGAGTGAGGTCCAGTTAACCCAAAATGTCCTCTAATCAAGGTTAGTCAGGTGTGTGTGTGTGTGTGTGTGTGTGTGTTGTGTGTGTGTGTGGTGTGTGGTGTGTGTGTGTGTGTGTGTTTTAAAGAGTGTGTGTGGTGAGAGGTCCAGTTAACCAATGTCCTAATCAAGGGTTAGTCAGGTGTGGTGTGTTTGAGAGTGTGTGAGTGAGGTCAGTTAAACCTAAATGCCTCATAATCAAGGGTTAGTCAGGTGTTTGTGTTTGAGAGTGTGTGAGTGAGTCCAGTTAAACCAAAAGTCCTCTATCAAGGGTTAGTCAGGTTGTTGTGTGTGTGTTGTGTGTGTGAGTGAGAGGTCCAGTTAAACCAAATGTCCTCTAATCAAGGGTAGTCAGGTGTGTGTGTGTGTTGTGTGTGTGTGTGTGTGTGTTTGAGAGTGTGGGTGAGGTCCAGTTAAACCAAATGTCCTCATATCAAGGGTTAGTCAGGTGGTGTGTGTGTGTGTGTGTGTGTGGGTGTGTGTTGAGAGTGTGTGGAGGTCCAGTTAAACCCAATGTCCTCTAACAAGGTTAGTCAGGTGTTGTGTTGTGTGTGTGAGTGAGTCCAGTTAAACCCAAAATGTCCTCATAATCAAGGGTTAGTCAGGTGTTTGTGGTGTTTGAGTGTGTGTGAGTGAGGTCCAGTTAACCCAAAATTCCCAAATCAAGGTTAGTCAGGTGTGTGTGTGTGTGTGTTTGAGAGTGTGTGAGTGAGGCCCATTAACCCAAATGTCCTCATAATCAAGGGTTAGTCAGGTGTGTGTGTGTGTGTTTGAGAGTGTTGAGTGAGGTCCAGTTAAACCCTAAATGTCCTCATATCAAGGGTTAGTCAGGTGTGTGTGTGTGGTTTAGAGTGTGTGTGAGTGAGGTCAGTTAAACCAAATGTCCTCATAATCAAGGGTTAGTCAGGTGTGGTGTTGTTGTTGAAGTGTGTGTGAGTGAGGTCCAGTTAACCAAAATGTCCCGTAATCAAGGGTTGTCAGGGTGTGTGTGTGTGGTGTGTGTGTGTGTGTGTGTAAAAAAAAAAAAACGCTATGTTTTGAATGGTGTGAGGGGGTCCGTTCTAAATGTCTATATCAGGTTATCAGTGTTGTGTGTTTGAGAGTGTGTTGAGTGAGGTCCAGTTAACAAAATGTCCCATAATAAGGGTTAGTCAGGTGTGTGTGTGTGTGTTTTAAAGAGTGTGTGTGAGTGAGAGGTTCCAGTTAAACCCAAAATGTCCTCGTAACAAGGTTAGTCCAAGGGTGTGTGTGTGTGTGGTGTTGTGGTGTGTGTGTGTGTGTGTGTGTGTGTTTTGAGAGTGTGTGAGTGGAGGTCCAGTTAAACCCAAAATGTCCTCATAATCAAGGGTTAGTCAGGTGTTTGTGTGTTGAGTGTGTGTGAGTGAGTGGTCCAGTTAAACCCAAAATGTCCTCATAATCAAGGGTTAGTCAGTGTTGTGTGTGTTTGAGATGTGTGTGAGTGAGGTCCAGTTAAACCCAAAATGTCCTCATAATCAAGGGTTAGTCAGGTGTTGTGTGTGTGTTGTGTTTTGAGTGTGTGTGAGTGAGGTCCAGTTAAACCCAAAATGTCCTCATAATCAAGGGTTAGTCAGGTGTTGTGTGTGTTTGAGGTGTGTGAGTGAGGTCCAGTTAAACCCTAAATGTCCTCATAATCAAGGGTTAGTCAGGTGTTGTGTGTGTGTTTGAGAGTGTGTGAGTGAGGTCCAGTTAAACCCAAAATGTCCTCATAATCAAGGGTTAGTCAGGTGTGTGTGTGTGTTTGAGAGTGTGTGAGTGAGGTCCATTTAAACCCAAAATGTCCTCATAATCAAGGGTTAGTCAGGGGTGTGTGTGTGTGGTGTGTGTGTGTGTGTTTGAGAGTGTGTGAGTGAGGTCCAGTTAAACCCAAAATGTCCTCATAATCAAGGGTTAGTCAGGTGTGTGTGTGTTTGAGAGTGTGTGTGAGTGAGGTCCAGTTAAACCCAAAATGTCCTCATAATCAAGGGTTAGTCAGGTGTGTGTTGTGTTTGAGAGTGTGTGAGTGAGGTCCAGTTAAACCCAAAATGTCCTCATAATCAAGGGTTAGTCAGGTGTGGTTTGTTTGAGAGTGTGTGAGTGAGGTCCAGTTAAACCCATAATGTCCTCATAATCAAGGGTTAGTCAGGTGTTTGTGTGTGTGTGTGTGTGTGTGTGAGTGAGGTCCAGTTAAACCCAAAATGTCCTCATAATCAAGGGTTAGTCAGGTGTTTGTGTGTGTTTGAGAGTGTGTGAGTGAGGTCCAGTTAAACCCATAATGTCCTCATAATCAAGGGTTAGTCAGGTGTTTGTGTGTGTTTGAGAGTGTGTTGAGAGGTCCAGTTAAACCCAAAATGTCCTCATAATCGAGGGTTAGTCAGGTGTGTGTGTGTGTGTGTGTTTGAGAGTGTGTGAGTGAGGTCCAGTTAAACCCTAAATGTCCTCATAATCAAGGGTTAGTCAGGTGTTTGTGTTTGTGTGTGTGGTGTGTGTGTGTGTGTGTGTGGGTGTGTGTGTGTGTGTGGTGTGTGTGTGTGTGTGTGATGTGGGTGTGGTGTGTGTGTGTGTGTGTGTGAGTGAGGTCCAGTTAAACCCAAAATGTCCTCATAATCAAGGGTTAGTCAGGTGTTTGTGTGTGTTTGAGAGTGTGTGAGTGAGGTCCAGTTAAACCCATAATGTCCTCATAATCAAGGGTTAGTCAGGTGTTGTGTGTGGTGTGTGTGTGTGTGTGTGTGTGTGTGTGTGTGTGTTGTGTGGTGTGTGTGTGTGGTGAGGTCCAGTTAAACCCAAAATGTCCTCATAATCAAGGGTTAGTCAGGTGTTTGTGTGTGTTTGAGAGTGTGTGAGTGAGGTCCAGTTAAACCCATAATGTCCTCATAATCAAGGGTTAGTCAGGTGTTTGTGTGTGTTTGAGAGTGTGTGAGAGGTCCAGTTAAACCCAAAATGTCCTCATAATCGAGGGTTAGTCAGGTGTGTGTGTGTGTGTGTGTTTTGAGAGTGTGTGAGTGAGGTCCAGTTAAACCCTAAATGTCCTCATAATCGAGAGTTAGTCAGGTGTTGTGTGTGTGTTTGAGAGTGTGTGAGAGGTCCAGTTAAACCCAAAATGTCCTCATAATCAAGGGTTAGTCAGGTGTTTGTGTGTGTTTGAGAGTGTGTGAGAGGTCCAGTTAAACCCAAAATGTCCTCATAATCAAGGGTTAGTCAGGTGTGTGTGTGTGTGTGTGTTTGAGAGTGTGTGAGTGAGGTCCAGTTAAACCCTAAATGTCCTCATAATCAAGGGTTAGTCAGGTGTGTGTGTGTGTGTGTTTGAGAGTGTGTGAGTGAGGTCCAGTTAAACCCAAAATGTCAAGTCAAGTCAAATATATTTATATAGCGCTTTTCACAATACAGATTGTATCAAAGCTGCTTTACAGTATCAATCAAAACAACTCAACAATGTTTGTTTATTACTGGAAAAAAAGGACATCCAAGTTTGGTAGAGTTTATCAATGGTATGATTGGTTAATTAATTTGAATATAATAATTAATAAAATGTCCTCATAATCAAGGGTTAGTCAGGTGTGTGTGTGTGTTTGAGAGTGTGTGAGTGAGGTCCAGTTAAACCCAAAATGTCCTCATAATCAAGGGTTAGTCAGGTGTTTGAGAGTGTGTGAGTGAGGTCCAGTTAAACCCAAAATGTCCTCATAATCAAGGGTTAGTCAGGTGTGTGTGTGTTTGAGAGTGTGTGAGAGTGAGGTCCAGTTAAACCCATAATGTCCTCATAATCAAGGGTTAGTCAGGTGTGTGTGTGTGTGTGTGTGTGAGTGAGGTCCAGTTAAACCCAAAACGTCCTCATAATCAAGGGTTAGTCAGGTGTTTGTGTGTTTGAGAGTGTGTGAGTGAGAGGTCCAGTTAAACCCAAAATGTCCTCATAATCAAGGGTTAGTCAGGTGTGTGTGTGTGTTTGAGAGTGTGTGAGAGTGAGGTCCAGTTAAACCCAAAATGTCCTCATAATCAAGGGTTAGTCAGGTGTTTGTGTGTGTTTGAGAGTGTGTGTGAGTGAGGTCCAGTTAAACCCAAAATGTCCTCATAATCAAGGGTTAGTCAGGTGTGTGTGTATTCATGATTCATATGGTTACTGATGTCCAGTTAAACCCAAATGGTCAGCAATGCTCATTTAGATACTAATACCAAGTCTTGAACAATCTTCTCTTTCCACATTAACAAAACCCAAACCCAATCAACTGGAAATATTTAGCTTTATTCAAAACTATATTTAGACAAAACTTCTTAAAATCTAATGAATAAATTAAGACTGACATTCAAGGTTCAATTATGAAAAATACTTGTGGGTGAATGCATTTGTTAGTGATGGTTAAATAGTAAACTCTCCTTTCGGTTTTTTAATTTTTAAAGCTAAAATATTTCCGTATTTCACGTTCCCTCTTCTCTTTTTGCTCTTCACTCACTTCACACCTGCTAAATCTCACATTACAAACTCAGGTTAGTTTTCTGAAATCTCTCTTAAAGTTTAAGCCAGGTTGAACAATTGCTGATAATTTCTTGTTTTGTTTTTCTATATGCTGGTATTGAAACAAACTTAAGTGATGTGGCACTCTCATGGGTAAAGTTAGTCCAGGTTATACCAGGTTAGTCCTCATAATTAAGGGTTAGGTGTGTGTGTGTGTATGTGTGAGATGTCCAGATAAACCAGGGTTGTCCTCATAATTAAGGGTCAGGTGTGTGTGTGTGTGTATGTGAGTGATGTCCAGATAAACCAGGGTAGTCCTCATAAATCATAATTAAATCAGGAAACGCCCACTCCTGCCCTGTCCTTACAGTGCTTTAGTTTGTCAGGTCTTCATATTTCCAGACTGTTTCATTAGAATTAAATTCTGAGCAGTCAGATTTTTACCCCATGCCACAAGGAGCAGTTTAATATTTCTTATTAATCTATATGACAAAGGGAAAGGTGGGTCCCCATAAACCAGGATGGAACTTTTTAGAGGAAAAAGTCCTTATAAACCACCCGTACCAGTGTGTGTGTGTGTGTGTGATTTGATACCAATCTTTCATTTGAAAGTGTCTAGTATCTGTAAAACCGCATTTTTTCATTTTAAAAATATATCTAAACTATGTCATATGCTCTCAATTAAAAATGCAGAACAATTAGTTTATGCGTTCATGACCTCAAGGGTAGATTATTGTAATGATCTACTGGGTGGTTGCCCTGCACGCTTAATAAACAAACTACAGCTGGTCCAAAATGCAGCCGCTAGAGTTCTTACCAGAACCAGGAAGTATGACCATATTAGCCCGGTTCTGTCAACACTGCATTGGCTCCCTATTAAACATTGTATAATTTTAAAAATATAATAATAATAATACATTGAATTTTTATAGCGCTTTTCTAGACACTCAAAGATGCTTAAAATATGGCTGATTACTTACAAAGCACTAAATGGTTTAGCTCCGCAGTACTTGAGTGAGCTCTTAACGCATTATAGTCCTTCATGTCTATTGGGATCTCAAAATTCTGGCTAGTTGATAATACCTAGAATACAGAGGTGGAAAGTAACGAATTACATTTACTCGCGTTACTGTAATTGAGTAGTTTTTTTGTGTACTTCTACTTTTTTAAGTAGTTTTTAAAATCTGTAATTTTACTTTTACTTAAGTATGTTTTGTTTGAAGTATTGTAATTCGCTACATTTTAAAACATCTCCGTTACTGAGTAAAAAAAATAATACAAAAAAAAGTGCTTTGGGTGAAAACATCGCGCTCCGGAAACTACAGCATTGATTGAGTGAAGGGCGGGAGAACATACGCGCTAAAATCACAAAACAATATGGAAACGGTGACGGACAAGACAGACAGTAATGCAGACCCAGCTGAACGCGAAATGCTGTCGAAATCTCATTCGCACACATACCGGTATGTGAAGCCCTGGTCAGTATAGGAAGAATACTTTGGATATAGAAAAAAATGGAATTTACAATATAATGCAGATGTAACGTATAACGCAAACTGGTAGATGTATGGATGAATAAATCGAAAGTAAAGCTGTACAATAAATCAAATCGCGACATGATCTGTGAATATTAAAGCACCAAAGACTGCTATGTAAATACATGCTCTAAAAGAACGCATAATGAGCATTTTCATAATTTTTTTGAAAAAAAACATTGCCAAATGCACGCTGAAACAGGACTTAACCCGTCAAAATAAAAGTTCGGTTTTACTAGAAGAAATTAATTATGACAGATATATTACTATTTTATGCCTACTACAATAGAATGTACCTACTTCTCATAATAATATTAACAACAACAATAATATTACTACAATTTATTTAAACATTATTTAAGGAATATATATATATTATTTGTCCATGGTTTGAGTAAATCTGTTTTGTAGCACTTTGCCAAAAACTAAAAGGATAAAAGGTTTGCTAAACTTTTATTTGATTACCACCGTTTTTGATAGTATATTTGTATTAAATAATAAAAAGAAAAAAATCTGAATAAGAAACATTTCATAGAACTCTATTTTTAAACATTTTAATAAGTTATTAATGATAAAAATAAGTTGTTAATCAAATTCATTATCAATTATTGAAATTAGTTGAATGGATATGTTTTATTTATTTAACTGTCATTTTAACTGATGATAATAACCATAATTTAATAATACAGTTTATATAAACCGTGATATTTTCTGAGACGGTTATTATACTGTGAAACTCCCATACCGTTACAGCCCTGCACAGGAGAGTCCCCCACCCCACCCCGCTGTTAAACAAGTTACTCAGCTACTTTTACTCTGAGTACATTTTAAAATTTACTTTTTACTTTTACTTGAGTAGATTTTTAGACCGGTACTTTTACTTGTAATTAAGTAAAATTTGATTGAAGTAATAGTACTTTTACTTGAGTAGAAAATTTTAGTACTCTTTCCACCTCTGCTAGAATATCAAAATCGACTGCTGGCAGTAGATCCTTTTCCTATTTAGCACCAAAACTTTGGACCAATCTTCCTAACACGGTCCGGGAAGCAGATACAGTCTGTCAGTTTAAATCTAGACTAAAAACACATCTCTTTGGCTTAGCATACACATAATACATTATAGACTTCTATAATTCAATGTTAGGCTGCATAGTTTAGATCAGCCGGAACCGGGAACACTTCCCATGATTCCTGATGTACTTTGTACATCATAAGAAGGATGGCGTCTACGCTAATATTAGTCTCTCTGTTTATCCCGAGGTTTACCGCAAACCGCCGGATCCAGGCCATATCCAGATCTGAGGAAGGACCATCACCTGGACACGACGACAACGCATCCCTGAAGTGCCAGCCTCATCAACACTGTGAAGGCCCATGGACACCTCAACACACTCATCTCCTCACCGGCGGGATGACCCAACCTCCAACCAGATGAACTGGATAATATCGTGAAAGTTCTGATCCCATCTGACTCCTGACATTATGCTGCCTAACTCATAATCATACACTGTTCATTCGTTGGCCAAAGGAGGACTGGCCCCCCGACTGAGCCTGGGTTCTCCCAAGGTTTTTTCTCCATTCTGTCCCTGATGGAGTTTTGGTTCCTTGCACTGTCACTTTTTTTCGCCATTGGCTTTTGGTTTGCTTAGTTGGGGACATTTAATTTTATATTTAACAATATTATTACAACATTATCTTCCTGTAATCTATGTAAAGCTGCTTTGAAACAATCTGTATTGTAAAAAGCGCTATATAAATAAAGGTGACTTGACTTGACTAAATTTAAGCCAATCGTTTTCCACGTTTTCTAAGTACACTCAACTAATTATATTTTACAGTGTAAATATATCGCAATATATTTTCCAATATATGAAAATCGTCAATTCCTTCTGTATTAGGGCTGACTTCTAATAGTCGAGGATTCGACGATTCAATTTGGAGAGGTCTGATTCGACTATGAACCTCATTTTTTTTTGGTTAAGGATTCATTTAATGGAAGGCACATTCACTTCTAGTTGTTTTGCTGTTCATTTTAAATAAACGTAGAGGGAGTTGTCCTATAACAGACGAACAGTTATTCAACCGAACGTCTAGCTGCTATATTAACCTGTTAAGCTGGAACCCCACTTTTGAAAAATCCCCAGAAATGGCATACCCAAACTTAAACAGATACAGTTCATGAACCATTTGTTCTAAAAGCACAAGTATGATCTCATTTGAAAGCTGACACCTGGCAGTTTATTGCAAATGTAGAATTAATTATGGTCATAATGAAAAAAAAAATTGTTATAAATAGCTTCAAAGTTTTGTCAAGTTATTAGAAATTTATTTTTATGAAATATTTTCATGAAAATAAAATTGAAGTTGGCATTGTATCAATCTAGAAATGCACTGCAGCTAAAGCCACATGTCTGACCATGTTATATTTAAAATCTGAAGATATGTCTAAAACTCTTTATTTAGTTAAATGTTTTTCAAGATCATGTCATCCAACTTTATTTTGATTAGACTCTAAAATGCAAACTGATGTTTATTGTCATCTTCTAAGCATCTATTCAGTCTATTTTCTCTATTGTTTATGTGGTGTAACCGATCTCTATTCAGTGTCAGTCTCCCCTGCACACATTCACAGCTCTCCAGCCTCTGGTTATGGCCCTAAATATGCATTTCTTTTGTCTGCATTATAATTACTAACGACTGGCTATTCACACTGTTTCAACCCCTAATCTCTTTTAGGGAAAGTTCTCAAAGTTCTCACCTTACATTTGAAACTATATAAAATGACCTTCTTGAAAAAAGAAACATTTCAGCAAGCAGTCCTATTTAGAAATATTCATAAATATAACAGCTAGGTAGCAGGTGCACCAAGCTAGCTAGCATAATAGCTTAGCACACCATCAATACACAACAATTTATGAGATTAAAACCATGTTTGTGCTCTAAAACTTACTTTATAGCACAAGTCGAGTGTTTTTAATAACCTGTGCTCTGATTTGGCTTCAGATAAAAAAAATCGGACAGAAAATATATTGGCCCTCATTTATCAAAAGTGCGTACACCAAATTTCGAGCGTACACCTGGCGTACACCCAAAACCACGGTGACTTTGAGATTTATCAATATGGACGTTGGCGTACGGCACGCTCAAATCCCACGCCAGCTCAGGAGGTGGTGTACGCACGTTTGAGTTAGTGCGGAAATGCGCAGAAAAACAATTCCTAACACCACAAAACGCACTGACAAACTAAATGACAAAAAAAAAAAACATAGTAGGCTAATTATAAACTTCTTAAAAATCTGTCACAAAGAACCGGCAAAAGTAATGATTATGAATATGTAAAATATAGCAAGGAGATATTTTAATTGTTTATTAATAAAGAAGTGTTTTCTTTGTGTCGGCTGCAAAGATGAAGTTGAGATGCTGACTCGCGATCTTAGTAGTGAACGCGCCAGAGAGAAATGCACATTTCAGATTACATAAGCAGAGAGCAGTCTGCAGTCTGTTTTCTTTCGTTTTGAATTGTTCTGTTTAAAAGTAGACATGTCTGAGGCAAGTAGGGTACCTTATACGCCGAGTTTCGGTTCATTTATGAGATGAGCTCAGATCACGCGTCCTCCGTTTCATGATTATCTATCATCTGCTATTTATTTGTTAAATCCAGGTAATTGGTTGATGAAACTTAAAGTAAAATTAAGATACAATTAATACAAAACGAAATTCAGTTTAAAGAAAGGTTTTGTGCTTTCTGTTTGATGTCTCTGTGAAAGTTTTAAAATATATTTTAGTGCCGCTTTCAGAGAGCGCTCACGTCCGTATCATTGTTTTTTCCTCATAAATGAGAACACGAATAATAAGAAGAATAATTTTACAAATGGACATGCAATTATTAATGTGAATGAATGGTACTCCTCATCATCACTATTGTACGTGATAGGATATTAAATGCTAATTGTTTCAAAACACGTGCTGTAAAATAATGCATTGTGATAGGTCATTTGATCTCCACGTCGGAGAAGTTTCTCTTCTTTGCCGTCTTCCGTGTGTCCATGGCGTAAAATGAGGGCGTGGGGGAAGCGGAGACTTGAATATTTAGAGGCGTGTTATTCTAATGACGATCGTTTTCAGCCGCTGCATTTATCAAGGACAGGTATTGCCTACACCAGGATTTCAAAGGTACGCACAGCTTCATACATCAGGCGGTGAGAGCAGTGTAAGCATAATCTTACGCCAACATATACGCCCGTTTCTACGCAAGAATGATAAATGAGGGCCATTATGTATAGTGTTCTGTATGATGATAAAGTCTATCGATTAGCATTAAATTATAAATATAATCTATTATTATGAAAATACCTGACATGGCTCGAAGAACACATGTAAATCAAATATCATTGCAATCATGTTTATTGTCTTCAAAACATCTTTATCTGCATGTTACAGCGATCTCTGTTAGTGTTTGTGTCAGGGACTTCCTGAAATGTCACATGATATGATTCTTCTTCGTGTTTCAAATATGGACTGCATATGTGCACAGGGCGCCCTCAGGCTGCCAGTATGTATTGAAAACACAGTACATCAGAGTCTCCAGCGCTCATAATAAATAAATCGACGCATTTGGGTAGATATTCAACAAATATGATTCCTGTCTATATAAATCTGATGTAAACCTATGAGAATCTATCAATATTTCTCCAAATCTGCACATTTTTTAGCTAAATGCCCTGAGGGACGTTGTTTTGTCAAGCTCTGTCATGACGATCTCACAGGAGTTTTTTTTTTTGAATGGAAGCAGCTGACGCTCATAATTCATATTAAAGGTATCGACTCATTTTTTGATTACATAACTCCAGACACAAATTAAGACATAACTGTCACTATAAGTTTCTCAGAATACAATAGTGGTCAAATACTAAACATTGAGTCTTATATCTTTTTAATGATGTATAGTTTGTCAAGGTAATAACATTAAATCTGATAGTAACTTTGAGCTATTTTAAAAAAAACGCTCAGAGCGCCGACGCTCTGGCAACAGTTAAGAGGTTAAAAAAAAAAAAGTCGAAAACAGCCGTATTCTGTATTATTCAATATATTGTAATATATAATTAAATCTATTCATGCAATATATTATTTCATATATTTTCCAGTATATTTACACCATATAATATATTGATCATAAATATATGTAAATATGGTTACCTAAAGGTGAACGGGCCTTTAGGGTGTGGATCTGTCAACTGTCCCTGTCAACACCTGATGCGAGACATGCATTGTGATTCTTTATAAGTGGAACCCATAATAATCAGTGATAGTGTATCTACACTAAATGCAGTGCCACACAACGAGTCAGAGACAGTAAACTGATACCCAGTTCTATTTCAGACAGACTTCAGCACTTGCACTACTTTGAGGCAAAAGACAAAAAGAATTCAAACATTTGATTTAATGCATCCAGTGTAGACAGCCTCAAGCTGTTGTGGACTGGCACAATACATGTATCTAGTACTATGCTAAAGTCTTATTTTAGACACACATTTAGATGGTTAAAAATAATTTGATTTAAGATGCTTATTCATACATTTTGCTTCAGTAGTAGTCAGTAGGAAATATCAATTACATTTCCAAACATTCCTTACACATTTGTAAAAATGTAGTGACATTTTTGTCTGAACAAGGAGTCCAACTACAGACGGTTTGACCCAGACAGAGATCTGATCTCACCATCATCAAGTCTGTCTGGGATTACATGAAGGGACAGAAAAACTGAAACAGATTAAATCCATAAGAACTGGTGCTTTTTAAAGAGAAAGTGTTGTCTTCAGGCATTAACAGATTATCAGTATTAGTGATCTTAAGATAAAAAAAAACTGCCCCACATACTTGAGTATCTGCAGTTTGTAGTTTGGATCCTTCAGTTTGTCAGAGAGCAACTGGACTCCTGAATCTCCTGGGTGATTGTAGCTCAGATCCAGCTCTCTCAGGTGTGAGGGGTTTGAACTCAGAGCTGAAGACACAAAACCACAGCCTTCCTCTGTCACCATAAACCCAGACAACCTACAGACACAAAGTCAGATAATCTACAGACATACATACACAGTCAGATCACATATAAACACATATCAGCATTATGACCACCATAATACCTCAGTATCTCGAGCTGACACATTGGACTCTTCAGTCCATCAGAGAGCAGCTTCACTCCTGAATCCTGCAGGTCATTGTCACTCAGATCCAGCTCTCTCAGGACACAATTTGGAAATTGTAGAGGTGATGCCACAATTGCACAATGCTGATCTGAGAGATTACAGCCAGCTAAAATGGAACAAAGCAAATTACCATTTCAGTTAATTTACTGCAAAATTCAATGTCAATTTAAATCTGGCAAATGTCACAACTTATGATTTCCTTTCAGAGAGGATCATTTCACACTGCAGGAACAGTTCTTAACTTTAAAAGTAATTAACTCACAGAGCTTTTCTGCAGTTGCTCACAGCTGGTATCAGTCGTCTTCTACCCTCATTGTCATAATCCTGGCTCACTCTCCTCCTTCTCTGTCTCCCTCTTGTGGTCACACACACACACACGCACACACACGCACACACACACACACACACACACACACACACACACACACTCTCATTATCTCATCACCCTCAGCTGTTCTCACTCTCTACATCCTCCGCACTGATTTACTCCCAGCTGTTCCCTCTTTTCCCCTGATTCTTTCTGCTTCTTCTAGCTCTCTCTTTCCCTGTCTCTTTGTCAGATTATTCCTTGCAATCTACATGCGTATAGTTTGCTCTCTATCTCTCCTGTCCTGTCCTGTCCTGTCCTGTCCTGTCCTGTCCGGTTTGCATCCTTACTGGAGCGCTGTCTACGGCTGGAAGAAGTCTGTTTATCCTGTTACATGCTCTCTGAATTCTCCCCAGCTTACCTGACGCCGAGAACCTGAACTGCGCCTTCATCCAGTAACCTGCTACCTCTGACTTCACGTGAGACTCGAAGCTCGCTACCTGTTTTCTGTTTTTCGGCGGCATCCTGCGCCGCGCTGTCCTGAAGAAGGGGATTTGTTTTCTCGTTATAATCCTACAGGCTATTCCTGTGTTCTACGGACTCCCCTGAACTCTTATGTTTATTTTACCTGTGGACAGCCTAATTTATGTTAAAGACTGTTTTTGCCGCATCTCGCTTTTGGGTCCTCTCTCATCATAACACTCATCTGATGTGTTGTATTTCTTGAGGTCCAGCTCATCCAGCACCTCATCTGAAGCATGTAGGCGACTGTTGAGCAGTGAGCAGGAGAGATTTTCTTCTCTGAGTGTTTGTCTGATTTCACAAACTCCTGAATCTCTCTGTAAAAAGTCTGATCTTTCACTTCCAGCAGACAGAGGAACAGATTGATGGATCTTTCAGTGGAGAGTCCATGTCCATCTTTGATCTGGTCTTTAATGTACTGTGTGGTTCTCCTGATGCTCTCTGAGCTGTTCTCTGTGTGTGTCAGTAGATCCTGTAAGAGTCTCTGATTGGACTCCAGTGAGATGGCCAGCAGGAACCGCAGGAACAGATCCAGCCGTCCATTCTTGGTCATAATGGCTTCATCAACCACGCTATTATAGAGTTCATGCAGTGAGTCAAAACATGCTTCTGTATTGCTGCTTATGTGGCAGTAAAACACATAGAAAGCAGCGAGAAACTGCACTCAGATCTTCTTCCAGGAGCTTCTGAAGCACAGTGGAGGAGATCCAGCAGAAGACGGGTATGTGGCACATGATGTGGAGGCTTCTTGCTCTTCTGATGTGTGAGATGATTCTGCTGGCTTGTCACTGATTCTCTTCCTGAAATATTCCTCCTTCTGAGGATCATTAAATCCCTGAATCTCAATGTTGTTTGTATTTGTCCATTCAGACACGAAACAGAGCTCAATTCATTACTCTATGGCCGCACGCTTCGGGTCGGTTGTGTGTGTGCACACAGAAAGATGAGACATGATACAATATCAGACATGCAGCGATGATCTCTTCGAATGACAGCTAGCCTAACCACTTCATTCTTCTATCCTTTTCTTTTGTTATATATAATAAAAAAACAGTTCAGGGTTCCTCTTTCGGCTGCTGTTGTTGCAGCAACTGCACAATATATTGCAGGCGTTACTGAGACCGTCAGTCTTAAAGATGGTGGCACAAAGCTACAGTGACGTCATGTGACCCAAACGAATTTATATATTTTTTTAAATACGATCAATATACAGTTATAGACTACCCATTTAAAAAGTAATAGTTTTATGCAGTATTAAGTCGTTCAAAAATGATTTATATTACATGGGAGGCTTCTACTTAGTCTTGAGTACTGTTACATCATTACACCACATGGTCACTCGTTCTGCGCGTGCCATACGGAAAAACATTGCTGCTGTCATTTAAGCATTGATGCAGATTGTCGTGAACAGTGGGTGACTGCAGACCAACAGCAACATCATAAGAAGCCATCCAGAAGCACAAGGCCAGGACCCAAGTCTTTTACAATGTACATATCCACACGGAAATGGAGAAAGATAAGGCCTTTGCCGGGTAGCAGAAAATTGCAGAAATCATCCCTGCTGCACACTGGGTTTTACATACCAGCACTTAAAGGTCGCTCACAGTCGAAAGCATCAGTGTCCATTTATGACAGTTAAGGCATCATGTTCCTTCAAAACTTGCAATGCACATTATATATTCCGTATTACACACAAACTATTGAGCAGTGACAAACGAAATCCAATTCAGGTCACAAGAATTGGTAGGGTAACCCATTTGAAACCGGAGATAAGGTCCAGGCCAGCTAGTTACCAGAAGAGAGGCAAGATTGCCAAGAAGAGGTACAAGGAGTCAGTAATGTGTACTACAAAAATCTCAGGGAAACACCAGTTCCCGAGTTGATGGCTGGAAACATCACTAGAAGTTTAAATAAAAACAAAGTAATTTCTAGTGAAATTCCAAAAAGCTGCAGACTGCATGATGATGTGATGCCGGAGCTGATGTTGACTCTGACAATGATGAAAGACACAGATATGTCATGCAGATTCTGCCCAGGATATGTCCAACACCTGCAGGTGGATCCATTTGGAGTGCATCTTTACACTGAGACAGGACTGGTCATCCTTGTACAACATCTCAGAAAAGTAAATCCTGTTACCCTGTATTTGGATGCTACTGGAGGGGTTGTGAGTCAGGCCAAGAGAGTGCTGTACTACAGCATCAACCCAGGACATGGAAAAGACAAGCCTCCTCTTCCGGTGTCTGAAATGATAACAAATGACTATGCGATCACAAACATTTCTTTTCTACATCAGACTGTAACAAAGTTACGGAACCTCACTCTCTACAACATACACCGGGTTGAAACCGACTATGGTTGGGCACTCATCCAGAGTGTCCTATTGTCTTTCAACAAACAAGATACCACTACCTACCTAAAGGACAGCTAAAATTTAGTTACAGGAAACGACACCATGACAGACCTCAGGAGACTAACTATCCTTCACCTATGTTCTGCCCATTTAATTAAGGCAATCCATGGAGCAAATGGCAGAAGAACAACAGACAAGGGCTTGAAAGAGTTCGCTACTCACTGTGTGGCACAACTAATGAACACCACAAGTCTGAAGACGGCATTAGACATTTTCGAGTGCATGTGCCAGGTCTTTTACACCAAATCAAACACACAGTGTGTAAATCAGTTTCTTCTAAAGCTCCATGACCACATTCGTGGAATAAAAAACCCACAAGACTCTTTAGTTGAGAAGCAGGCAGTGGATGAATACATCAATACATGTGAGGCAAACACAATATTGGCCAGGTCACCATTTACAAAAGAGTTTACTACTGTACTTGAGGCTGTCATGTCTATTGAAGAAACTGAAACTGACAACAACTAATATCATTGTCCAGGGATCCTGGATATTCAGATGAATGACTACATGCCAATTTTTCCACTCTGGTCAGGGATAATGCTTGGTGATTTGAAAAGATTCAAAGACAGATGACAATGACCTACAGCAAACACATGACACGAACTTGACAACATGACACGTCATGCTGAAAAGTGGTTCTGTATTGTCAAAGACAAAATCTTACAGAAAAAACTGCACGATCACCCAGCAACATTCATACAAAAAATGTATGCCTCATTGCAGGGAAGATCAAAGAACCCATCCTGCAACATGACCTTCCAGACCGAATGTTACAGAAGCGTTTAAATGTGAAACAACACAGTTTAGAGGACGTTGAAGAAAAATGGGCCAAGAAGAGCGTGTGTGACCGAAAAGAAAAACAAACAAGTACTTTCATACCCCAGAAGTTATACCTTCTCCTAAAGAAAAGGTGAGTAGTACGGCCATTAATAAAGTCTTAAAACAAAATTATTTTTAAGATTACATACATGACCATACAAAACGATGTAATATTATAAGTATTTCTAATGTTAATAGAAAATTGTATTGTTATTCATTGCATCACATCCTTAATGTCTGCCTGTCCTCATAGTCATCAAAAGCTTCTGTCAGAAAGCCGAAGCCTAGAGTGAAGGAGACGGACACGGTCACGGTCTGACACTTCCCAGGTAAGACTAAGTCAACTTAAGCAAATTCAAGGCCATGACAACATTTTAAAGTGTACAAATACTCTCTAACATTATTAAAGTGTTTTTCAACAACATGTAAATGTTTATTATCTTCTGTTTTGCCCTTTTAGGTTTTAAAAGCTTCTGTCAGAAAGCCAAAGTTCAGAAAGCCAGAAACGGACATTGTAATGAGGACATTATACAGGTAAAACATAAAACATGTGCGTGTTATATTATGTGTATGTGAATGTATTTCTGTTAAGAGTTTATTCCACTAACATGAAAACCCCTGAAACCCCTGTAACTATGTTATAACATTAGCTCCGCACGACACCGCTGATGTGTCTGTTTGAAGCATTCAAACATCCTGATCGCAAACGTTTAACACAAAACAACTTGAGTACATCTCTGCACAGAAAACACAAAATACGCATCAATTCTTGTCACTTTTAGTATATACAAATACATTTTATTTAGCAAAGATGACATGACATGAGCAATTGAAAATGTGGAAAAAAGCTGACACTTGTACATTATCAATTGCAATTTGTTCAAAGGAATAATAAATAGCTTTAATGATGTGCACAAGTGACTGGATGAATGTGTACAAGTAGCATCAAGAATTGCAATTTTGATCTAAGAAATGCACCAAAGCGACTGAGAAAAACTGTAACAGGAAAATTCTGCATTGTTTTATACTTTTGTCGTTGATATAAATAAATGATCATATAGTAATATAAATAATGTACAGTTTGTACATAAACACCAGTAGTGGTGAAAAGAGAGATTGTGAAAGTTGTCCCCTGTCCTCCTCTACTGAATGACACTGGTTTAATGTCTCTGTCTACCTTATGGACAAAGCTATTATACCCTATTCCTCAAGAAGGGTTAAAAAATAATAAATAAAGGGTTGTGAAAGATGCCCACTGAGGCCCTCTACCGAAGTGCGCTGGTCTCGTGTCATTGGGCCCTTTAAAATAAAAAAGCTATTACAAAAACACACCTTCTGCGTTATAGTTAGAAATGAAGCATAAGTGCACTTTCCCCGCATGGTCCCTTACTCACATGAGCTTTCCCAGCGTACCTGGCAGTGCTTATTATATAGAGCGAAAATACTGAAAAATAAGCTTGTGAAACATTGTTAGCTTTGCCTTTTACCCAGTAATACGGTTTAAATTATTTTGGGGCAAGTCGTTTTAGAGTTATTGCCGTTTCATGGTGATTGAGTGGGGAATATCGAAAACAAAACTAACTTTACTCCGCTGGTTTATATCTGGTGTATCTGTGTAATAACTCCATCATGAGGCGATCGCAGCCTCCAGTGACGCAGAGCTTCATCATTCAGTCTCACAGCTTCTCACAATAGGGAGACCGGGGACGGTTGTAAATCTTTTTTCTTCAGCACCTCAAAACTACCTCTGTTTTTTAGCTACACGTCTGAAACTTTTAGGCAAAGTACCCATATTTGACTACTACTGTAACGGTGGTGCGGTTGAAGCAGAGAGGAGGCGAAGATCCAAATGCAGCACACACACTCTTTATTTAACAGACTCAAAACAGACAGGACTCAGGAACAGGATACATGAACAACCGACACTGGCGTTTAACATTTAACAAGAACTCACAAAGACAGGGCAGAAACACAGGGCTTAAATAATCAGGGACAAACAAGCTTACAGGATAACAAGGGGGCGGAGATAACAAGAAACACCTGGGATAACTAAATGACAAGACAGGGAACCACTAAACATGACAGGACACAAAACCACATCATAACAACTACAAATGGCAACACTTTAAATGTCTTCAAATATATCACAGACTGTGTGAGATGATCACGAATACAAGGTGGTCCTTTGTTACAAACCTACCCAACTACTGGGTTAAGTTGTTTCAGGCAGACAAAATGCACAATAACTAAGGTTACTCCAAGTCATATGCCACAACAACATTTTTATTTTAAATGAATGGCTGCAACAATAAAATATGTGTGAATATGGAGAGTGTATACCTGAATTCACACACACACAGAATATGTGTATATTCTCTGTGTGTGTGTGTGTGTGTGTGTGTGTGTGTGTGTGTGTGTGTGTGTGTGTGTGTGTGTGTGTGTGTGTGTGTGTGTGTGTGTGTGTATAACTAACCCTACTATAAATATTTTGTAGGCTACATTTTGTGACTTTTATAAAACTATGACGAACACGAATTATCAAAAATGTTATTTCCCGGCTATTTCCCACATTAAGAGCTTTTCTGTGAACAAACACAAATCAAGCAAAACTGCGTTCAGTCTTTAAGTGACCGACTACTGATTATACAATTAACAGTCAGTACAAACACAGATATTAAAAGGGTTATAGCGAATGAAATAAAGAATGGCAGGAGTTTCAACACGGTCCAGAAAGTAGAAAATATGTCAACATAGAGGATGTTTTAATTTCCAGAATATGAATAGGATATTGTTCATTAAATCAGTGTAGAACAGGGAAATATGGGAAATATGACGAATGTGCTCAAGCAGAACTGGGGATAATTCCAAGATTTGGGAATAAATGTCAGACCCTGTTAATGGCCTAAAGCAATCAGGAATTTACTGTCAATTATTTCATTAGAAGAAGCAATTTTGATCAATACAGAGTATAGGATAGAGATATTAAGTTGTTTATTAAATACCCACCGCGGTGCGCTCCACTCCAGTCCAGTAGGTGGCAGGAATATATGAGCCACTGTCATAAAACACAGAAGAAGAAGAAGAGGAAGAGGAAGTGACGAGATTGATATATAAAAAGGCTAACTGGGCAGAATTTATGAGAGAAAGTGAGGAGGAATTGAGTATGCTGGATAGAACAGAAGGACATCGCATTGATGCATTAAATGATAGGATCATTGCAATCATTAAAGGGGCGGCAGAGAAATGTATTCCAAAAGCACACAGAACGCTGCTGACAGTCTGAGGCGATGTGTTCTTGTGGGTATTGCACAATACAATCATACAGAACTCAAACATTTACCACTCACCATACATTTCCGTAAAAATGCCAATATTTGAAATCTTCACAGTTGATTTCTCGCATCAGATGTTCTCAGAAGTGAATTGAGTGATGAAATAGCATACGAATTTGTATATTTTAGGCAACAATAAAACGAAATATTTTAGAAAACACCACTCTGCCTCTTTTCATAAAAAACAAATCTTAAACAGATTAGCCTAATGGCCACACAATTGTGGTTCAGGCAACGTGTACATGAATTATCTTCACTGCATATTCATAACAACATGAAATATTAAAACACAACCCTGCTTTTTTATTTTAAAAATATGAAACATTCTTGATTTTTATTGCCATTTGTCAAAGAGAGCCAGGGTTGTGTCATTTTATTTTACATATAGTGAAGAGAATGTTAAAATAAATATAAAACATTCATCTATTTTAAAGTATATAAAATAAAACAACAACCCTGTCTCTTTTTGTTAAATGTCATTTTTACTGATCAATAATATCCAGTAGGTATAAGAAGCTACTTACAATGAGAAATTAAGCAAACAATTAGGCTACAAAGTTAAATAGCCTAAATATATAAAGTTAGCACTAGCCGAGGAAAAGCTGTTCCAGTCGGGGTTAATGAGCGCTGAACGCCCGCTGATCGCCTGGATCTCACAACTCCGAAAGCGTCAGATACATTTTTCAAATAGGCGCTATCTTTATAAACAAACCACAGATTTGAGCTTTAAACAACTACATTCTCGACTGAAACACTCTTAAAATTACATTTCATGACACAGTAGTATTTTGATATTACGCGGGTTTTCTCCTCTGCTATTGACGCTTGCTGGTTGGTGCGAGATGCATTCTGGGATACATGCCTGTCTCAAGTCCGCACAAGTCACCTCTCGATGCATCCTGGGTAAACGGGGCGGATCAAGAACACATCCGGGGATTTGAACTGTTCTTGGCTAGATGTGAACTTTGAATTGGGACAGTACTTGGGCAGTGACTGATGACGTTTCACAAGTCCACAAGAACACAAGTAGGCCCTGTCCCAATATCCGCACTTCTGCCCTTGTGCTCCTCAATGCGCGTTCTCGCTAAGGAGTGCAAGGCCGTAGGGTGTCCCGATCCTCTAATAGTGTTCTCCGGGGGTGATCGTAAGGGAACTTAATGCACCCCTTTCGCAAGTGCGCATCAGACCTCACTTTGCTAAGGGGTATTACCCAGAATCCTTGTAGTGTCGTGACGTTTCGAACAGCTAACCAATGGGGGAGAACGGTTGCTGTGGTGCTGTTCGGGAGCGGAAACTCCGAAGATGAAGGATGAATGTGGTGAAGTGTTTTTCAAGGCCGCGAAATTTAAAAATATTAGTGTTATTGTGTCACGAAATGTAGTTTTAAGAGTTTTTCAGTCGAGAATATAGTTGCTTAAAGCTCAAATCTGTGGTTTATTTATAAAGATAGCGCCTGTTTAAGAATGTGATCTGACGGTTTGGGAGTTCCAGGGATCAGCGGGCGCTCATGTACCCCGCCTGGAACAGCCTGACCTCGGCTAGTCATTCAGACGTTTCCCGCGGGCTCTGTGTCCAGTGACATGAGATATAAATCGGCTTGTGTAATGAAACCAAAGATCGCCCGTTAGATATAATCTATGATTTGTTCCCTGGCAAATCGTTTTGGCTGAGGGCAAAGTAAAGTTTCATAACTTTATATATTTAGGCTATTTAACGGTAGGCTAACGTTGTAACATTAGCCTGTTGACTTATGTTTGACTGAATCTTTTAACTTGCTTTATTTCTTGACTTATATAGCTTCTTATACTTTTTAGGCTACTTATACTTTAATATTGGCTATTATTGATCAATAAAACTGAAATTTAACAAAAAGAGACAGGGTTGTGTCATTTTTTTTTCCATATAGCCTGTGTAAGACTATTTTAATAGCCTATATATCACCAACACGTCATCTATTTTTTCATGTATGGGATGGGAAAAATTTCATATATCAATTTCCATAATAACATCATTAAAATTGTTTCGAAACGCTGTGAATACGGTAAGGCAGTATAAGCTCAGGTAAACCTCAATCACAATTTATCTTATCACAATTTATCTTAGCCAAAAACTGTTGTAACATTCATAACATTAACAGAAAGGTTGGTAGCTAAGAGTAAATTAGGATTTTCATTGAAAGGATTGTGTCATGCTACAGCTATTATAAGCAGCACACACACATTAGCCAAATGAACAGTGTTTACTCCCCTGATCACAACAGAAGTGATGTAGCTGGTGATGTGTCCAAACTGTCCCATTCTGCTCTTCACAGCTTCGGGCCCTTGCACACTTACTCCACTAATGCACTTTCAACTAGTGTCCACTTCGGGGAAGACCTTAGGGTGTTGGACAGGGCCGTACAGACAAGAATGCATATTGAGGAAAGGCCAAGATCACAGTAGGTGGCGGTAATGCACGATGCGAATCGCCAATAAAAGGAAGATGAAGAAGAAGGAGGAAGTGACACAAAGAAATGCTGAGAAGATTTTTCATTTTTGTTTTTAAAAAATACAGGGCTTTTGAAAAGAATTTAATTTTATAGAAAATATATATCTCCTGTTATACACTCCAGTCCAGGGGTGGCGGTAGTGCAATAAATTGTTGTCAACCACCATTTAAAAATAGAAGAAGAAGAAGAATAAGAAGAAGAAGGAGGGGAGTGCTGGAAATACTCATATGATGAAGGACACAGTTTTGGATGGAAGAGCAGAGTATGGGCTAAGGAATGTTGCATGGACAATAAGATCTTCTGTCCCAATATAGCACTTACTGATACTCCACCGTGGAAAGTCCCTGAGCCGCTTGTAGACTTGAGTTCACTAAACAAGCCCAGAGAGGAGTACATTGGAAATGAGATTAATGCCTTTTTAAATAACACATTTTATTCAGTATTACAAATATTTACAGATGGTTCTAAGGAACCTATCAGTCAAAAGGTTGGAGTAGGAGTATATATTCCACTTTTTAAAAAACAGATTAGTTTGAGGTTGACTGACGAGATGTCTGTGTACACTAAAGAGTTAACAGCTATAATAATAGGACTACAGTGGGTTGAACAAGTCAGACCAAATAAAGTAGTCATAATTATGTTCAGATTCTTCTTCAGCTTTGTATAGCACATGCAAGATCAGACAGAGAAGATTTAACAATGCAAATATACTTGTCATTATACAGACTGAAAGAGGCTGGAATAGTGTTGGGGTATCTGGAAATGAAGTTGCTGATAAACTAGCAAAAAAAAGCACTAGACAAGAGAGAGGTGGATGTTAGAGTACCTATGGGGGAAAAGGAGGCAAAGTCGACTTTAAAGAGGAAGTTAATGTGTGGTAAGTGGTAAATTAGATGGGCTAGTAGTAGCAAAGGGAGATGGTGTAGTATCACACAGACAGTCGGGAGGGTAAACTGCCAGGGAGGAAATAGGAAAGAAGAGGTATTGCTGTCTAGGTTAAGACTGGGACATTCAGGGTTATTATGGGGTTACATGAGAATGGATTATGTGATGTATGTGGTGTATCTGAAAATGGATGGCATGCATTATTTATTTGTAGTAAATATAATAATTTTCGGGATGTGTTATTCAGTCATTTGAAGAATGGAGAGGAAAGTATGAAGAATGAGGATATTCTAGGTAAAGGTTTAATAGACAGACAGATATATAGAGCATTATTTGCGTTCTGGTTTGGGATTTAGACTGTAATATGTGTGTAATGTTGACGGAGGAGCTGAACACGCAGCGCCGGATGAAGCTCAATGAAACCTCTATTGCAGGTATGAGAAATAATGATGATGTTTGTGGGATGATATAGTTAGACAGGCAGACTTATCACCCAAGGTTAATTTGCCATCCAGCACAGTAGGTGGCGATAATGCTCCTTAGGAGTTAATCGCCAGTAAACAAGAAGATGAAGAAGAAGGAGGAAGTGACGTCTGTCATCACGTGGTCGTGTGTTGAGCAGCCGTTGATCATCACAGACGCTGCTCGTGTTTAAATGCTACTCAGCTAAACCCGCGACGGAGAAGGAGAGTTACTGACAGCGGTCATGATGAGGAGGAATAAAGCGGAGGTGGACAGATATATTTCTGCAGTTCAGAGCGCCTCTCCCTCTCAGAAAGCGGTAAGAAGAGCGACCCAGGCCGGATGATGTCAGAGATTAGCCGAGAACGCGCGCGCTGTCACTCAAACTGAGCAGCAGAAGATCAGCGACATGTTAAACTAACTCTCTTTCAGTCTTTAACCCTAACTCTAACCCTTTAACTAGAACTAAACCTGTAGTCCTCAGTGCTGTTCTAGCTCGCCGTGTTTATAACTGTGTCTCTAGCACGTGTTTATTATATCAGATCTCTCTCCCTCGCTTTGAGTTTCTGCTTAATAAATGTCCTCTAGTTCACTCTAAACACTTATAATTAACCACAACTCGACATTTGAGCTTATAAATTACACAATATGTCAATTTAATAAACTTCATGATTCAGTTGGTATAAGTATATCTTCAGATTTAGTTAATTGCTTGATATGAAGTGTTTAATTAGCTTATATATGGAAGTAAAATAATGACAAATGTTTTTGAAACAAAAAGCCTGTTGAATTGTACTACTTGAAAAAAATATGCATTGCATTAACCCTGCTTGTATTTTAATGCATTAAAATACATGAAATACCTTTCATATTTCACTTCCAAAATATTCAAACTGATTAAAAATTTCTGGATGTCAACGTTGAATTTACTGTCGAATTTGAACCACTGAATTTGTGGAAGCGAATTTGAAAGCGAAATAAAATGGACCGAAAACCGCCTGTTGAATATTATAGGTTGTATTTTTAATCAGTTTGAATATTTTGGAAGTGAAATATGAAAGGTGAATATAGATTATTGAAAATGTACTAATGAAAATGTGTTTGAAATGTTTTGAATTTAAATATTCAACCATGCTAAATTTCAGCCCATACAAATGCAAGCCCTAAAAATACAATGCATTAAAATACAAGCAGGGTTAATGCAAAGCATATTTTTTTCAAGTAGTACAATTCAACAGGCTTTTTGTTTCAAAAACATTTGTCATTATTTTACTTCCATACTTATAACTCATACAGGTTTGGGGGACGTTTAAAATAAATGTAGAAATGATGAATGTTGATGGATTGATAGTGTTATTGTAATGGCCTTATCTCTGAACAGTGAAGATGATGTATCTGGAGGACTGTATCCTAAACATTGATCTTTTAGGCTGTTTTCAGTGGATGAACAGAACATTGTGTCCATCTCCCATTATAAACATCAGTGAACATCAGGAGGAATGTTAAAGATACGGAACTCACTGAAATCATGTCTTTTAATATGTTTAAGTAGCGTGATTCAGTTTCCCTCTGCTCTGTACAGTGAACTACTTTCAGTGTTGAAGAGTAAATATTATTACACAGATATTGTTTAATTGTGACACTAACCTGTTTTGTGTCTTGCAGAAGTCAGTGAAAGGGTTTCTGTTTGCCAAACTGTACTTTGAGGCTAAAGAATATGAGCTTGCTAAGAGGTAGGCTAACTCCTTTGCTCTGTCTTCTGTGTAATGCAGGGCTCCAGACTGCGACCAAATGGTCGCATTTTGCGACCAAAATTTGAGAGTGTGCGACTGAATTTTACATCCAGTCGCACATGTGCGACCAGTAAATTTGTCCCCCCCTTTTTTTTACACGTTAAACGTGGAAGAGGCTTATCAATGAATCTGGAATGTGTACCAATGAGTGTGAGAAGAATAGGATGCAAGTGTAAGTGGCTAATGTGTGGAGGGAGGGTTCTAGAGATATTTGAGCGCGCGTTTAAACCATACGTCTGTGGGAAGGAGACGGAGACAAATATCACAACATGCTATGTGCGTCTGAGCAACGAGCACGCAAACTATTGACTCGTTCTTCCGACCTGCGGCTAGTGTGGCAGTTAAATTCACTTGCTGGCTTCCAAAATAATTCATTACAACAGCGATAATCAAAAAAACATGAACAAAATGACTAAACACTGTTCACGTGAGTGCCAAATGCTCGAACATGACCTGTCATTTACGCCGTCATCACCCGAGAGTTGATAGCGCACGAGTGCAGGCGAGACTTGAACTGCAGACGTTACCATCGGTGTTTAAACTAAACTCATTTAAGCTTTGCCTATGTAAACATTCAAGAGCAAGACGCGAAAGAGAACTCGCGTCTAGAAGATTTGTGTGCGTGTGTGTGTGTGTGTGTGTGTGTGTGTGTCTGTCTGTGTGTGTGTGTGTGTGTGCGCGCGCGCGCGCGATCGCGTGTGTATGTGTCTGTGTGTATGTGTAGGCTACTCATCTCAGACAGCCATAGATGTATGACAGCGCGCAAATATTGGGTTCTCTTTCAAGTCTTGCACTTGAATGGACAAATTCACATCAAAAAGTATGTCAACATGTCCGTCTTGATGAGTATCCTAGCAGACATAGTCTGTTTCTGTTATGCCTTAAGTGAACTTATCTACTGAATCAGCTCTGAATTGAATAGCTTTTGTAACTTTAATAAGGATTATTCTTTAATTTATACAGTCAAATATGCAGTTATTTTACATTTGATTATTTTTATTCAACTTCTGTACCTGAAAACTAATGTTAGACCTACCTGAAAAGCATAAAGTCATAGTTTATTTTATTAGTATCTTTGCTCTATTGTATTTATTTGTGCTTTCGCTTGTTGTTAGATTATTTGTTTCTTTATTTTATTTGACAGCAGTCTTTTTTCCCCTGAACATACCACATACCGAATCATACCTAAACCGTGAACCTAAAACCGTGATACAAACTGAACCGTGAGCTCTATTTGAAACATTGCAGCCCTAGTACAGAGTCACAGTTGGAAGATGATTCAGAGTGAGAAGTTTGTGTGGCGAAAAGGCCACTGCAAAGGCATTGTAATTTCTGCATTTATTATCAAAGTGTTTATTAGTAAATAGTAATATACTGGAAATTAGTTGAAATCTGAATATTTGGTTAGTATGTTGATTTACGGTGTGTGCTCCTAAATTTTCTGGTTGTGCCCGTAAAAATTTCAGTTGGGGGCGCACGTGCTCCTAGTGAAAAAAGTTAGTCTGGAGCCCTGTAATGCCTGGTTTCTCTGTGAACTGATGTTTCTCTCACACCATTGGATCACAGGCATGTTTCGGAGTATTTGACGGCTCAGCCGAAGGATCCTAAAGCGCACAAGTTCCTCGGGCAGCTGTTCGAACGGGACGGGGAGACGGACAAAGCTGTGGGATGTTACAAGGTTTGTATTCCTTCATTTACTCTGACATGTTCCTCCACGGCAGGTTAGGGCTCATAGTGAACAGTGAAGGCTCACTGTTTCTGTCCGGAGAGCATGTTTTTTCGGGTTTCAGTCTGATCAGCGGCCTCATCTATAACCGTTGCGCCGCACAACAGGCCCTGAGAGAGGCGTACGCCACTTCACACGCAGAAGCTGTGATTTATACAAACAAACTTGACGGGGGAATGTGCGCACCTGCACACAAACTCTGACCCATGCGTACGAACGTTTTGGAGATGGAGCAGTTTGGCGACAGCGATGAAGCAGCGGTTAGCACATGAAGCACACACCTTAAACGTCTGTGTCAGAGAGCGCGTTGGGCCGCTAGTGAAACTGGCATATAAAGCCTATCTAACGGCAGATGAAGGAAAACCCTACATCTTCATCATGAATCATAGTCATTAGGGGTGTCACGATTTCAAAATCGGCCGAAATAGTCACAATCTCGAACTCCGAATTAAAAAAATGGACTCGTCGATGACGCCCGTGATGGGGAGATCGGATCATTTCACTGACTCTCTTGTTCGGTCTCGTTCATCAAAATGAACTAATCTTTATTTCTAGTCATTTCGTTCATTTCAGGGGCTTTAAATGTTATACTTTTAACAGGCAAATTCCCAGAACACATCCACCTACGCTATCTTGATCATATTCTGAATTAAGAAATCATTATAATGCAGTCAAAAATAATTTACAGGAAACATAAATAATTACTTTACCTTCTGAGTCTTTTATTCGTTTGTCGCGTGACAGAACAGTTCATGAACGACTCATCACGGCGCGGGGAAAAAACACACGTGTTTAAAGGCTGTGAGTCCTCTAACTTAGCTTAGAGCTTAGCTTCTCTGCCCGAGTCCGAACTTGACCCGATCCGGGCCGATGTTTCCCGTCACTATCCTCGGGCCTGGCCCGTGATCTAGAGACGTGCACTCCCAACGCAATAGAGAGCGGCGCGGGACTAGATCTGATGCGCAGGCGCGGGTGCTAATGATCACTCTCTGTGTGTGCGGGTTCAGGGATAATAAAACAATTCATGGGACTCCCGCAAACTAGAAATATCTATGAATAAAACATAAAACTGAATACATTTTTATTGTTGCAGAAAAGCAACAAGAACAACTAAAACAAAATAGAACCGATTTACAGGCCAGAGTTTCTATTTATAACATGTTTGCAGCGTTGAGCGATGTATCCAATCACAGACATGCAGTCACTCATTTCTGTCTTTTGTCACGCTCTCCCGCCACACATTGTATTTCTCACGCTGAAAAACTATAACCACAGAACGTCTAATAGGGATAATATATTTAATAGGGGTGGGAATGTGACTCGATAGTATTGCGATATTTGGGCCACGATTCATTATTGCGATTCTCAATATATTGCGATTCGATTCTGCGATATAAAGGAAAATAAGACTGCTCAACTCACTTTAAATGTCACATTTTATTCTGTAAACATTATCTTCTACACATTAACTGAAGTGCAAAAACTTGAAAACTTGTTCTTGAGCATTCAGGACAGGGCGTAATTATTCTCTGAACAGGAGACCTAGGTCACATGCTGAGATATAGGCTTGCTACGATAGTCGGTGTTACACGGTGTTCAGTCGCAACACTGGTTTCATCACTTGCCCACCGCGGCACCGCAAGAACAAACATTTTTTAACGCAATTACGCAGTATCCGTTAAATTCTGCCTGTTACACACACACACACACACACACACACACACACACACACACACACACACACACACACACACACACACACACTGTGATGAAGACGAGCCCACCAGCTCGCCTTCGTGGAGAAATGTGAGTCCGTGAACGGATGTAAAGGATGGCGCACTCGCAGAAGCACTTCGTGCAAGGTGGAATTTATTTACAGTGCCAATAAGGAGGCCGTCCACAGTGAAGTATATTTACAGGTGCAAACAAAAGAAAACAAAAAAATAAAACCTAATAGGTATAACCACAGAAAAACAAAGACGAAAAACTCTTTCAAAAAACGTATCTACAGCACACAAAGGTTTTTCCTTGCTTGAGGCACCACAGTTGCACTCTCGCTTCCGACTTGGTTAACAAGTCCTGACTTTAGGTTTGGCCTTGGCTTAAATAGGCCAAACCCCGCCCCTTTTGGGCCACACCAATTTCAGGGAACATATAACAAACAGTTGATACACATACAAATACTTCACCTATTTGATAGTCCATTCCCATAAAATATCTCTTATATATAATAATAAACACGTAATCCATTCACACATAATACACTTAACACATAATTTTTCCATTCAAATACCCACAGGAACACCTATTCACACTAGACAATGGTTTCGTCAGCTTCCGGTTTCGATTCGCCGGCGCGACCCGGCCATGACGTCATAAATGGCCGCCGCTCAATCGTTCGGTTCGGCTGGCGAAACCTTCCCGCCGGAAGACTGACTACGCCCACACAGACAAACAACACAGAGGCCAAACAACAAGACAGTGCAGTGTAAGTGTAAGTGTATGAAATGACCGGGAAAGAATATGGAAGGGAGAGTGGAGAAATGGAAGAATGTCCATGTGCTATCAGCATCGCGTGTGCACCCGCTCTGATGACAGCGGCAAAGGCAGGGAGGATCGACTTGAATGAGGTCAGTATGTATGTGCGTATATATACGTGTATGTGTGTGTGCCAGTGCTGCTTCCCCAGCGGTGGCAGCTAATGTGACTATCACACACACGACCCACAGAAAAGACGCGCGTCAGTATCGAGTTTTCTTTCGGGCTTGAACAAATCATTACACACAGAAATTATGCCAAAATGTCCGTTTTGTCAAATGTCCTCATAAGAGCAGTCTAAATCCAAAAAACAAGTCCAGAATACTTCTGTCACCTTTCCATTATGTGGATCTGGTAACACAGGATCTGGCACCAACGCCCGCCCTCACTCACAACGCAGTCAAGCTCACTCGAGCCTCGTTCACTGCGCTAGCTTCTCGCAGCAAAATTAATTGCAAACACTCACATGATGTGGTTTTAAACGGCTAATTAATCATTCAGAGACCTTGAAATTATATTTTTGAATGTGTAGCCTACCGTAACTACGTTATTAACTCATTCACACACACACACACACACAAGGGTGACCGCGGACGTCCGTTTCCCGGTGCTATATATGTAGCAAAACAAGTCATGGCTTGTATCAATATTTAATATGCAGTTATGAGAGAGCTTTTGGCGTGGAACTTTGTGCGATTTCTTCGGAATTCAGCAGGTCGTAAAATCGTGTCATATATCACTGCCTTCGTACGATTTTCGGATAAACTCACTCGTAAAGTGTGCGTGCACATACGATCATACGTGTACGCCTGCCTTTAGTGGAATAACTTGGGGAATGAGGGTTTAGGGGGCGATTTCGGATTCAACCCATGTTCTCAAGCAGTGAAAAATAGAGAAACCAATGAAGAAAACCGGAAAGTAAAACCGATAATTTTATAATTAAACATTGCAAAAAAAGATAGGTACTTGGCGCCCGTGTATCGATACAGTATTGCCACTGAAAACATCGCTGTATCTTTTTTTTTTTTTTTTTACTCCCACCCCTACTATTTTATATGCCGCAGCAGCCAAAATTTCTCTGGCCACGCCACTCTCACTATGGAATCGGCAGGAATCAAGCGCGTCTCCCGTAGGCGCCACCTAGCCGGAAAAAAAAAAAAAAGATTTTTAAAAAATATGACTCTGATCAACTTAAAATAGGTATCATTTGAAAGCTTAGATTCTGAAATTTACAATGAATGTAGCCAATTTGATAAACTCCTAAGTAGTGCTGAGTTATTTGCTGATAAATAGAATTTTTTTTTTTTCATAATTTATAAAGTACTTTTTTGTACCACATACTGCAATATGTCAATATACAAAATATGCTCATAGTCTTTTCATACGTCATTTGAAAGGTCTCAATGAGCAGAATACAACAAGCATAGCCTAATTGTTTCGGGCTTTTTACTAAACATGAGTCAGGATTTTACAAGAAGCCTCTCAAGAGACCCATTTGTTAATCATGTATGGGTGCTTAATTTAAGACACATTTTCGCTCGTAACTTCATAAACATGCTTCGATTGTGGAAAATAACACATCATTATTTACAGCAGATTTGTACGATTAAAAGGAGTCAACATAATCCGTCACGTAACTAAAGATATTCCTCATGGTGTTCTAACACACAAAAAACCCACAGATGCACGTAGCCAAGCAAGGTAGCTTAGACTAGGCCTTTTCACTCGTATCTAGGCTTGGGTATCGAGTATCGATTGGAACTGGGACTTGCTTTGCGATTTTCCCGGAATCGTTCAAAAGTTTAAATTTCGATTCCTAGTTTCGATTCGCAGTCCGCCGACCGGAAGAAGAAACCGCTGAACACCAGTGAAGAAGCATCCACCAGAAGTGTTGGCATAACCGAGCGAAGCAACTCGAGAGTCGTCCTATACTGCGTTCACTCCAGACGCGAATAGCGCGTCAAATTCGCGCCTACCGCATCTAGTTATACGCTTTAACACTTTGAATCCATTCGCGTGTGTAAAAAAAGGAGTATTCGCGTCTATATAAACGGACATTATAAACTGAATAGCGGGCTTGTCCCCATTCGCGCCGCAGGAATTGTTTACGCGCATAACGTGTCTTTGCATTGACTTAACATTGAAATCACTCGCGCCAGACGCTCTATTCGCATCTGTGAACGCAGCATCAAACCAAGGCATGGATATGTTCCAGAAGTGCTCTCGACGGCGTTCAGAGCACAGGTTATTTCGCTGGTTGCTCTCTCCTCGCCAGATGACAAAGGTTTCTTATTGTTTATTTGCTATTCTGCACCAGGTTAGCCCATCAGTGGAAGCACAGTAACATGTTTAAAGGGTACCTATCATGGAATTTAGAAAATTACCTTTCATGTAGTGTGTAACATAGATCTAAGTGAACAAAAACATCCTGCAAAGTTTTAAATATGAAAGTTCACCGTATACAAAGTTATTGTCTCTCAAAAGTAAGAGTCGACTCTGAGTCGCTGATATGAATCGATAGACAAACGATGCACTTTCGTACGTCACTTGTACAAGTTATTTGAATTCGACACGCCCACGCCCACGCGAGCAGACAGAGAAACCTGACAACAACATGTCGACGAGACTCTGTTCTGAAGTGCGAATCAAAAGCAAACTTTTTTTTTTCACTGCCCAGGGACAAGCATGTGAAGACTCAGTGGCTAGAGTTTATATTTACAACTATACCACACAAGTATAGCCCAACCTTGTGCTGTGTTCACGTTATTTTAATGATGATCGCTTCACAAACATAAATGCTTTCAAGTGTGGATTCCATGGTGGATTCGCGAGTCGGCTGATATAGGAAGGTTCAGTACCAAGTTTATTTGGATCAGCTTCCTCCTCCGAATCACAACCTGTAAGTACTATTAATAATTGTTGCTTTTATGTGTGTGTGTGTGTGTGTGTGTGTGTGTGTGTGTGTGTGTGTGTGTGTGTGTGCGCGCGCGCGTGCGTGCTGCGTGCGTGCGTGTGTGTGTGTGAGAGAGTGAGAGTTACGCTCAGCAGCTTCTAGGTCTCCAATGTCATTTTTTTTTGTTTTTTGAAATATGTGAAATTATGTGAAGCGTATTGTAGTACTGCAGTGCTTTATCAATATGTTTAAGCTTTGGGCTAACGCAAAATATAACTGACTGCGTCATCTGACCAATCACCGCCGATTAGCGTCACGCAAAGGCGGGGTTTGGACAAATGAGTCGTCAAACGAATCATTAGGGAGTCGGTGAGCAAATCAGGTAAAAATAAATGCATATTATAAGACAACAAAAGTGTTTTTTGTCATTGCATGCATGTAAAACTGTTGTTGGGGACTCCCAGAACAATATTAGGAACATTTTAAATGCCATAATATGTACCCTTTAAGGACCTGCAGCGTCATACATCATGTGTAAATGTGCTTTCATGAGGTTTTCAAAAATAAAGCTCTCTTGAGGAAAGTGTACCCCTGTGAAAATATATTCATAATTTATAATATTTATATTCAAGTTCATAGATTTGATATTTATATTGTAGTTGAAAACAGCCCTGTGAGAAATTCATAGTAAAGTTCATAAAAAGTAAAAAGTTCATAGAATTTAAATTGATGGTGAAGGTCAGACTATTTCCTTCAGAAAGACTGTTGGTTAGCTAGCTCATTTAAAATATCCCTGATGACCCTGCCTCTTAAAAGAATCGGAATCGAGAATCGTTAGCAACCGGAATCGAAACAAGGAATCGTAATTGGAATCGGAATCGTTAAAATTCAAACGATACCCAACCCCACTCGTATCTTCATGAAACCTACATCGATCATGAAAAATGACACATCGTTATTCACAGCAGCAGCTCACGATTAAAAAAAGCCCATTAATATATTCCATTAATCAGATCTGAAGATATTCCCTCATGGACTTCTAACAAATGAAGTTGCACAGGATGCTAATGAAGTTTGCATTAGCAGTGATATGTTGTTTTGATGTGACGTTTCAGCTCATGTATCCATGAAACATGCATGGATTGTGAAAAATCGAACAACTTTATTGACAGCAGATTCTCATGATTGCAAAGATCCCAAACACAACAGAATCTATAGGGCCCTATAAAATCCGTTTTATTTTTTCCCAAATTCCGTTTTTTCCGTTTTAATTTTTGGGAATTCATTTTTTTCCGTTTTAATTTTTGGGAATTCAGTTTTTTCCGTTTTAATTTTTGGGAATTCAGTTTTTTCCGTTTTAATTTTTGCAAATTCAGTTTTTTCCGTTTTAATTTTTGGGAATTCAGTTTTTTCCGTTTTAATTTTTGGGAATTCAGTTTTTTCCGTTTTAATTTTTGCAAATTCAGTTTTTTCCGTTTTAATTTTTGGGAATTCAGTTTTTTTTACCCTTTACTGTTATTTTAGTTGTAAAAAGAGTGTGCTTTTAATGTTAATGAATAAAATGTAACAAATAAAATAGGCATTTACTCTTAAAATGACATTAAAATTACATTTACTCTTACTTTTCAGCACAAATACTGCATGATGCAACATAACACCGCACTCTAAGTACTTCAAGTAACAACAAAATATGGTTATGAGCTTTAAACTGTCCTGTAAAATAAATTAAATTAGTTTAGATAAGTTAAAATAAGTCACACTCTGTCTCTCTCTCTCGCTCACAGACACACTCTAGCTGCTTCTCAATGTGCATACTATGCCCTAAATAGTATTGACAATTACTAATGTCACATACTACTTAGGATGGATAGTATGCGCATTGGGACGCAGCTTCGGTCTCTCTCGCGCGCAAGCGCGCTCTTGGACACACTCGTTCTCTCGCGCACAGTGTCACTTCGCTTTTGTCCAGTCCGGCACCTCATAGACAGACGTGCACGGAGGGGATAGTGTGCGTGTGTGTCGAGTTTCTTAACTTTTTCGCAGACGAAAACAGAGCTGCGGAGAGCCGCTTTGCCATGCTTTCATTGTTTTGATGCCGTCATTGGAGCTATATATACGGGAGGTGTTGTGTACCAAGGTCGTGGTATTGTAGAACTTTGCACTTTTAAAGTTTAACCATGTAATGCTGATGTTTGTTTCTAAACTCAGCGCTCAGTGGATCTGAATCCGACTCAGTCAGACCTGGTTCTGAAGCTGGCGGAGCTGCTGTGCGGGAAACCGGAGCCTGACAACCGGGCCGAGTTCTGGGTGGAGAAAGCTGCCAAGCTGCTGCCGAGACATCCCAACGTCTTCAACCTGAGGGTCAGTGCACACTTCCGATCCCATCCACATCCCCATCCACATCCCTTCACATCCACATCCCTTCACATCCACATCCTACCCGATTCCATCCACATCCCTTCACATCCACATCCCCATCCACATCCACATCCTACCCGATTCCATCCACATCCACATCCTACCCGATTCCATCCACATCCACATCCTACCCGATTCCATCCACATCCTACCCGATTCCATCCACATCCACATCCTACCCGATTCCATCCACATCCTACCCGATTCCATCCACATCCACATCCCCATCCTACCCGATTCCATCCACATCCCCATCCACATCCCATCCACATCCCATCCACATCCACATCCTACCCGTTATCCATCCACATCCTACCCGATTCCATCCACATCCCCATCCACATCCACATCCTACCCGATTTCCACCCATCCCCATCCTCATCCCATTCTCCACATCCACATCCACATCCCCATCCCCATCCCACTCCCATCCCCATCCATCCAATCCCACATCCTACCCGATTCCATCCCATCCACATCCATCTCACCCGATTCCATCCACATCCACATCCTACCCGATTCCATCCACATCCACATCCTACCCGATTCCATCCACATCCTACCCGATTCTACAATCCACCATCCCATCCATACCCGATTCCATCCACATCCACCATCCCATCCACATCCTACCCGATTCCATCCCATCCACATCCTACCCGATTCCATCCACATCCCATCCCATCCACATCCTACCCGATTCCATCCACATCCTACCCGATTCCATCCAATCCATCCACATCCTACCCGATTCCATCCACATCCCATCCACATCCTACCCGATTCCATCCACATCCATCCACATCCCATCCCATCCACATCCACATCCTACCCGATTCCATCCACATCCACCCGATTCCATCCACATCCTCCACTCCACATCCAACCCGATTCATCCACATCCCATCCACATCCCCATCCTACCCGATTCATCCACATCCCCATCCACATCCACATCCTACCCGATTCACTCCACATCCACATCCTACCCGATTCCATCCTCATCCACATCCACATCCTACCCGATTCCATCCACATCCTACCCGATTCCATCCACATCCTACCCGATTCCATCCACATCCACCATCCATCATCCCCGATTCCATCCACATCCTACCATTCCACCACTCCTACCCGATTCCATCCACACCTACCCGATTCCATCCACATCCATCCCATCCACATCCATCTCTACCCATCCATCCACATCCTCCAATCCACATCCTACCCGATTCCATCCACATCCTACCCGATTCCATCCACATCCACCGATCCCATCCATTCCCATCCCATCCCCATCCACATCCTACCCGATTCCATCCACATCCCATCCACATCCACATCCTACCGCCATTCCATCCCATCCACATCCTACCCGATCTCACATCCACATCCACATCCACATCCATCCCATCCTCACATCCCATCCACATCCTACCCGATTCCATCCCCATCCCCATCCACTCCACATCCACATCCTACCCGATTCCTCCACATCCACATCCCATCCTACCCGATTCCACCACATCCACATCCCTACCACATCCACATCCTACCGATCCATCCACATCCATCCACATCCTACCCGATTACATCCACATCCCCATCCACATCCTACCCGATTCCATCCACATCCCCATCCCCATCCATCCTACCCGATTCCATCCCATCCACATCCTACCCGATTCCATCCACATACCCATCCACCATCCTACCCGATTCCATCCACATCCCATCCACATCCACCCGATTCCATCCAATCACCCATTCCACATCCCCATCATCCACATCCACATCCTACCCGATTCACATCCACATCCTACCCGATTCCATCCACATCCACATCCATCCCCGATTCCATCCCATCCATCATCCTACCCGATCCAATCCACATCCCCATCCTACCCGATTCCATCCACATCCACCATTCATCACCATTCCATCCACATCCTACCCGATTCCTCCCATCCAATCCGTAATCCCGATTCCCATCCACATCCTACCCGATTCCATCCACATCCCCATCCCACATCCTACCGATTCTCCACATCCCATCCACATCCACCCATCCAATCCATCCCCATCCACATCCTACCGATTCATCCATCCTACCATCATCCACATCCCCATCCCACATTCCACATCCATCACCCGATCATCCCCATCCACATCCTACCGATTCCCCATCCACATCCATCCACATCCTACCCGATTCCATCCCCACCATCCACATCCATCACATCCTATTCCATCCACATCCACTATCCTACCTTCCAATCCACATCCACATCCTACCCGATTCCATCCACATCCACATCCTACCCGATTCCATCCATTCCACATCCATCCATCCTACCCGATTCCATCCACCAATCCTACCCGATCCATCCATCCTACATCCTACACCCATCTACTTCATCACATCCACATCCATCCATCCACTCCTACCGATTCCATCCACACATCACATCCTACCCGATTCCATCACATCCCCATCCACATCCTACCCGATTATCCATCACATCCATCCCATCACCCGATTCCATCCCATCCCATCCACATCCTACCCGATTCCATCCACATCCCATCACATCCCCATCCACCATCCCATCCATCCCATCTACCGATTCCATCCCACATCTCTACCCGATCATCCATCCACATCCACCCATATCCACATCCACATCCACCGCACCATCCCATCCCCCCCATTCCATCCACATCCCATTCCATCCACATCTACCGATACATCCACATCCATCCACACTACCTATCCATCCATCCATCCATCATCCACATCCTACCCGATATCCATCCACATCCACATCCTACCCGATTCCATCCACATCCACATCCCCATCCACATCCTACCCGATTCCATCCCACCCACATCCTACCCGATTCCACCCTACATCCTACCCGATTCCATCCACATCCTACCGATCTACCTTTCATCCACATCCACATCCTACCCGATTCCATCCACATCCCATCCACATCCACATCCTACCCGATTCCATCCACATCCCATCCACACCATCCACATCCACATCCTACCCGATTCATCAATCATCACATCACCATCCACATCCTACCCGATTCCATCCAAAATCCACATCCACTTCCACATCCACTTCCCCATCCACATCCACATCCTACCCGATTCCATCCACATCCACATCCTACCCGATTCCATCCACATCCACATCCTACCCGATTCCATCCACATCCACATCCCCATCCACATCCCCATCCTACCCGATTCCATCCACATCCACATCCCCATCCCCATCCACATCCACATCCTACCGATTACATCCACATCCCCATCCACATCCTACCCGATTACATCCACATCCCCATCCCCATCCTACCTGATTCCATCCCCATCCCCATCCACATCCCCATCCCCATCCTACCCGATTCCATCCCCATTCACATCCCCATCCCCATCCACATCCACATCCTACCCATCCCCATCCACATCCCCATCCACATCCTACCCGATTCCATCCACATCCCCATCCACATCCTACCCGATTCCATCCCCATCCACATCCCCATCCACATCCCCATCCTACCCGATTCCATCCCCATCCCCATCCACATCCACATCCTACCCGATTCCATCCACATCCCCATCCACATCCCCATCCACATCCCCATCCACATCCTACCCGATTACATCCACATCCACATCCTACCCGATTCCATCCACATCCCATCCACATCCACATCCTACCCGATTCCATCCACATCCCATCCACATCCTACCCGATTCCATCCACATCCTACCCGATTCCATCCACATCCCATCCACATCCACATCCTACCCGATTCCATCCACATCCACTTCCACATCCACTTCCCCATCCCCATCCCCATCCACATCCACATCCCATCCGTCCTCTGAGTTCACCCTCTCTCTCTGATGCAGGAGAAGCTTCTGAGCACACAAGGACAGAACGGCTCCATCCAGCTGTACGAGCTGCTTCAGTCTGAGCTCAAGCTGCGGCCCGACGACTCCTACATCAATGAGCGGCTGGTGCGCCTGTACAGCGCAGACGGCCGGCACGAGGAGGCGGTGAAGCACTGTCTGGAGGTGGAGAAGACCGGCCTTCTGATGGACCAGCTGGAGTGGTACGAGCTTCTGGTCAGCACCCTTCAGGTCAGTGATCGTCTCAACTCCTCTTATGTTAGACAAGCTGACTTTTAACCTCAGGGTTCAGTAGGGATGGGTACCGAAACCGGGTATTAAACGGGCCCCGGTGCTGAATTTTGAAAGACCACAGAATCGATAAGCTCGGATGTTATCGGTTCTGCTGTCGGTACTGAAGAAATTAAGAAAATGCACATACTATTTATTATTGCTATAAAGACGTAATCTTGAACATGTTTATCCCCAGCCAGTTCTATAAAAATGTTAAACCATTTGTCTGTGATGCAATTTTGCTATTCGCAGTCCAGAAGAGAGAGAGATAGCGATCATGCGGAGCCACAGCGCGCACAACAGGACAGCCCTGCTTAATGAGTGACAATGAGGACAGAACTAAACATTCAAACGTGGTTACACTTTAGATCTAGGATATTATTCTAATTTTATTTTAGATTTCGCCTTTTAAAGATTATAAAAAGATATTTGAGATGAAACCATTACAAACTAGACGCATTCTGTCTAGCGCAACCTCCTTCCCTTCACAGAGATGCGCTGTCATTTCTTCCTAAAACCCAAACGTACCGTCAGAATCAGCACAATCTGTGATTGTTGTAAAATGCAGTCTCTACTGTTGCTAAATTGCGGGCGCGTTTAGTCATTAACCCTTTAAAACCGACGTTTGCGTGTGTCTGTTTAAAAGCCTATAGAAACTGAAACCAAATGGCTAGCTCAATCATTCTTTTTGCATACAAAACCAGAGATGTAACATGTTCAGATCAAGCCTCCAACATGCCCATGTTCAGTCTGTACAAACTGTCTGTACAAACTGCGTAATATTCGTTTACAAAAAACAACAACACAAAAATGCATTGCACGTCTTTCCACACATGTTCTGTAGATCTGCGATTGATATTTACGTCTTCCGATGACTCATTGACGTATCACTTTCTGTGCACTATGACCCCTGGGTGTGTCACATGTTGTGACGTCACACGCTGCGTCATTTGACCATGCGTTTGACTCCCATTTGCTATATGTTCCTTATATCGTTATTGTCTTTTTACCATCGCTTTATTTTATTATTTCTTTCTCCTTTAGACGTTCACAAATACAAGGACATTCACACACACGCGAGCGCGGGCGCGCGCACGCACGCAGCGTTATGTCTAAACGAAAGTACACGCCTTTTTTTTGAATGAGTGTAAAAATGAGTGCATCTTAAAAACTAATTTATGTAAACAGTTCAAATCAATTCTGTATAGTTTTAAATTGTTTTGTGCACGTTTTTCTCATTGACAAGTTTGAAGTTGTCATTTATTCATTTTTTGTATTGAAGAAAATATGTAAAAAAAATAAAAAAAATTTTTTTTCTTTTTGTTTATTGCACTTTTGAGATTTATATAGTTACTATTGATTTATTACAAACATAGCCTTCAAACTGGGAGAGTAAGGATTATTTTGATGTATGGCATATGAAAATGCTCAAAAAAATGACAGCACAGCATGTAAAAATACAAAGATATACTCTGGTGGAATTGTTCTATGGCAGGTCATAAAGGGTTAAAAGAGCTATTAAAAGCACAAATATCTGCGCAAGAGACGCTGTTCACAAGGCGACGCGCACTCCGAAATGGACTGCAACCAGACAAGAAAAGTAACTTTGGGCTTCATGTGCGCATCTAAACTATCAAATATACATAACAATATAAAAATTACCAGCTCTGAGATTCACTGAACACAGTTTATGTCTTAAATGGACGTACAGTCATAGTTGGTCAGTTAGTCAGATCTGCACTCGGTCTTAAAGGGGCAGCGTCTAATAAACCTGTGACGATTGAGCCATTACTGCGAATCAAACGACAAAAGGCAGAGAAAATACTCACAGCTCTTGAATGAATAACTTAAACTTTAATAAGCATTAATCTATCTATGATAAACTATGCAGTGTTATTTTACATTTGATGACTAAATTAGATTTCTTTTCAGACAGAAACACTTACCTGAAAAGTAATTTTAGTAGACCTTCCTGAAATTAAAGCACTGTGTATATAACTTGTCTTTGTTTAATTGTATTTGTTGACCATGTGTTTGTACTTGTTTTTGCTTATCGTATCCTATCTCATGTATAAAACAAAAAAGCCTGTACATTGCTGCATAACAAATAGATATTTTATTTTATTTTATTTCAAAATATAAAGCAAATGTTAATTACCCGAATGTAAAAAAAATAAAAAAAAAAAACACCAAAAAGAACCGATAAGAATACCGTTAAAGTACCGGACCGATAAGCAGTATCGGTAAGAGTAGTAATACCGTTAAAACCTTAACGATACCCATCCCTAGGGTTCAGTGTTGGGGCCAATTTTATTTAACATTTACATGCTTCCACTTGGGCAGATCATCAGGAAATATGGTCTTGAGTATCACTGTTACGCGGATGATGCGCAGATTAACATCACCACTCTTCTGTGTTTCAGGAGTATCTCTGCCGGCCGAGTGTGGTGTCGAACGAGCAGGCGTCGCGCAAGTTTCACACAGAGCTGCTGCTGGCTCTCTGCAGCCGCGTCCGACTGAGGCTGAAGGAGAAGAGCTGTGAGGAGAGCGCTGATGCTCTCTGGAGGTACGCCAACTCCAGCCTGTCAGGACACTACCACAACACTGCACACATATGTGCCAAGTCTTCACCAACTCAACATATTTGCACAAATCTCCTAATAGAGCGTACCGTAAAGCGCGGGGTGCGGCGGCGTAGAGCGCGGGGTGCAGTGTAGACGTGTTCTCTGGAGTCACCAATCACGATTCTCTGTCTGGCAATCCGATGGCCGAGTCTGTGTTTAGCGATTGCCAGGAGAACACCACTTGCCTGACTGCATTGTACCAAGTGTAAAGTTTGGTGGAGGGAGGGATTATTGTGTGGGGTTGTTTTTCAAGGGTTGGGTTCGGCCCCTTAGTTCCAATGAAAGGAACTCTTAATGCTTCAGCATACCAAGACATTTTAGCTAATTTCATGCTCTCAATATTCATTATGTTTTACTTAATGTATGCTTGAATAAATTCATCATGAAAACAAGTTATGACAACCACGTTTAAATGTTTATATTTCGACTTATCATTAAATCATTCAAAGTTGATATAGAAACTGCCTTATGGGTAATATAACTGTTTGTAGTGAAATTTGAGTGTTGATTATTTCAAAAAATTTGATTCGTTTATCATTTAAATAAACTTTAATTTTGGTTTCGGTAAATTCACTTTGGAACATCACTAGTTTGTAGCATTAACGGTATCACTACTAGACTTTTTTTTTTGCTTGACAGGTTCTATATGTCAGAAAGAAAATCTTTATTTTCTTAGTTACAATAAATTATGTTTTCAATTAACAGTAACAAGTTCATAAAGCCACTTTGGCTGGTAAATGATGGTGGCAGTTTTCACCCAGACTCATAGATGTCTTCTCTTCAATGTTAGCCTGCTAGATAACGTCAGTGCTTCGGTCAGCAGAGTCGCGCGTTCATGAAATGTTCACTCCATGTTTTTGCTGCAGCTTGGACCGTGCGATGCAGTCTCTGAAGAACATGGCCACGAACACTCTGGACGAGCTGTCGGAGGTGTTCACGGAGACGAGGGCTCAGCTGTACCTGCACGCCGGGACGCTGCTGCTGAAGACGGCGCAGGACGGGGCGCGGCAGTGGAGGGCCGTGCGGGATTTAGCTGCTGTCTGTTATCTCGTGGCCTATCAGGTATGATGTGCGCTTCCTCTGCTACATGCAGCTCGTGTGATCGGCCACTGTACAGTCTAATATCCATGATTTCCTCAGGCTCCGAGACCCAAAGTCAAGAGTTTCAAAAGTGAGCAGGTGTCCCATGAGCCTTTGGAGCTGCTGGCCTCGGACCGCCAGAGTCAGGCGGGTCACATGCTGTTGAATCTGAGCCAAGACGTGGAGCAGCTGCTGAAGGAGGTGGTGGAGGCGTTTGGGAACCGGAATGCACCGAGTCTTCTGTTCGACATGCTCTTCGGCTCACAGGCACACAACCAGCTCTCCTTCATCTGCAACGACGAGATGCACATGGTCAGCGCACGCGCGCCCAGCGCCGACGATCTGGCCAAGTGGGACAGCGGTGAGTGTCACACACTCTAGATCCAGTCTGGTCTATCCGGTCTATGGTTTTTGAGTCACAGATCAGATTCTTTTTTCAGATCAGTAAAAAAAGGGGGGAGATAGAGACCGCTGCAGGTATTTATTGGCTGCTGTCGCTTTAAAGGGTTAGTTCACCCAAAAATGAAAGTTGTAATTTATTCACCCTCATGTCGTTCCAAATGAGGTTAATTCTCGTGTTATGTACCACGTTTCAGCTTCAGCAAGAACCAATGAGGTTCATTCTTGTGCGTCAAACATATATTGTTTATTTTTGCAGATCAATGTTTATATGTGAATAAAATATGTGTAGGTTTACAACATACACTCACCTAAAGGATTATTAGGAACACCTGTTCAGTTTCTCATTAATGCAATTATCTAATCAACCAATCACATGGCAGTTGCTTCAATGCTTTTAGGGGTGTGGTCCTGGTCAAGACAATCTCCTGAACTCCAAACTGAATGTCAGAATGGGTAAGAAAGGTGATTTAAGCAATTTTGAGCGTGGCATGGTTGTTGGTGCCAGACGGGTCGGTCTGAGTATTTCACAATCTGCTCAGTTACTGGGATTTTCACACACAACCATTTCTAGGGTTTACAAAGAATGGTGTGAAAAGGGAAAAACATCCAGTATGCGGCAGTCCTGTTGCCGGAAATGCCTTGTTGATGCTAGAGGTCAGAGGAGAATGGGCCGACTGATTCAAGCTGATAGAAGAGCAACTTTGACTGAAATAACCACTCGTTACAACCCAGGTATGCAGCAAAGCATTTGTGAAGCCACAACACGCACAACCTTGAGGCGGATGGGCTACAACAGCAGAAGACCCCACCGGGTACCACTCATCTCCACTACAAATAGGAAAAAGAGGCTATAATTTGCAAGAGCTCACCAAAATTGGACAGTTGAAGACTGGGAAAATGTTGCCTGGTCTGATGAGTCTCGATTTCTGTTGAGACATTCAGATGGTAGAGTCAGAATTTGGCGTTAACAGAATGAGAACATGGATCCATCATGCCTTGTTACCACTGTGCAGGCTGGTGGTGGTGGTGTAATGGTGTGGGGAATGTTTTCTTGGCACACTTTAGGCCCCTTAGTGCCAATTGGGCATCGTTTAAATGTCACGGCCTACCTGAGCATTGTTTCTGACCATGTCCATCCCTTTATGGCCACCATGTACCCATCCTCTCATGGCTACTTCCAGCAGGATAATGCACCATGTCACAAAGCTCGAATCATTTCAAATTGGTTTCTTGAACATGACAATTAGTTCACTGTACTAAAATGGCCCCCACAGTCACCAGATCTCAACCCAATAGAGCATCTTTGGGATGTGGTGGAACGGGAGCTTCGTGCCCTGGATGTGCATCCCACAAATCTCCATCAACTGCAAGATGCTATCCTATCAATATGGGCCAACATTTCTAAAGAATGCTTTCAGCACCTTGTTGAATCATTGGCACGTAGAATTAAGGCAGTTCTGAAGGCGAAAGGGGGTCAAACACAGTATTAGTATGGTGTTCCTAATAATCCTTTTGGTGAGTGTATAAAGGGATTGAATCTCTTCAGGAAACTTTGGGCTAAACTGCCTTACAGTGATTGTAAAACAAATCCATATGAATCAAGCAAAGACATAGAACTGTCATAGTTGTGACAAAGTTGTTGCATGGACTCTCAATGGAGGGACAGAAATTTCTGTTTTCATTTTAAAACATCTTAATTTATGTTTCAAATGAACGAAAGTTTTATTGGTTTAGAACGACGTGAGAGTGAGTAACACATATTTGGGTTAACTAAACCTTTAAGACCGAATGCACGGATCCAATGTAATGATACACATCCGAATTTCTTTCTCTAATGTTAACTTTCACTTAAGACTGACTGTGATAAAGGATACTCGCCGAGGCGGGTATTTTGAGAGAATGCGAGTCTGTTCTAGTGCAAGGAGATGCGAAAGAACTGAATTCTGCCACAGATTACACTATTACAGCGCGCGAGTGCCGAATTGAGTTGTTTTTATTGTCTCCTTGCACTTCAATGTTTAAATTGACAAGATTTGCAAACACACGCAAATGATAAACTTTTGTTCTATGATGGTTAAACTTTGCAATAATCCACGGGTCATATGCGTGCCGTAGTGTGCCTGGTCCATACAGAACTGCGATCCATTAAAGCACTAATGCTGACAGCGGGGTGTATGTGTTCACACAGGTGCGGTGCTGCTGCACGCAGGCGATCTTCAGCACCTGGCATGGCTTGGCCTGCAGTGGGCGCTGATGGAGCAGAGTGTCAGCCTGCAGCGCTGGCTCAAGCAGCTTTTCCCTCGCCTCACGCTCGAGACCTCCAAACTAGACACCAACTCACCCGAGTCCATCTGCCTGCTCGACCTGGAGGTGCGTCCACCCCTCTTCTCATCCTCAATGAGGCACGGGGGAAACAATCACCCACATTTGGCTTTTATGAAACATGCACAGTCTCTGAAAATAGTTTTTCTTTTTAGCCTAATGCATTTATTTATTCATATCTGATTGTTTTAGGTCCTGTTGTAGGTGATATAGCCTTTCAAAATGCTGTTTTAGTTAATGCAGTAATTTGATTTGTCTAATGCTGTAAAGCTCTACCTAACATATATATATATATGTGTGTGTATATATATATATATATGTATGTTTGGCTCAACAGTTTGGCTGATGGCATTTTTACAAGATTGACGTATTGACGAAATTTAAGAAATCACATGAATTTCTTAGGGCTGTAGTCCATAATCACAGCATGTTTGGGACTGGAGTCCTAGCTGTCATACTGTCGTAAAGGATTGGAAGTGGCAGGATCTCAGCGGACCTGATGAAGCACCTCAGCTGTAACTGTGTATATGTGATGTGTTGCAGGTGTTCTTGTGTGGCGTTGTGTTCAGCAGTCAGACGCAGCTGCAGGAGACTGCACGGATGGCCTCGTGCTCCTCACCGCATCAGCCCCGGTGTTTGCCTCTGCACATCATCAGGCTCCTGTCCTCCGCCAAGCAGCGCGAGTGGTGGGACGCCGTCTACCGCCTGATCCACAAGAGAGCGCTGTGAGTGACTGCTCTGCTTTGAGTGTGAGCCTGACGCACGGCTCCGTGTCTGACTGAGTGTTTTCTGGTGTGTGTGACAGGACGGGGACGTCGGCTAAACTGCGGATGCTGGTTCAGCACGGTCTCGGCACGCTGCGTGCCGGAGAGAAACACGGCCTTCAGCCGGCGCTGCTCATCCACTGGGCTCAGCATCTCACTGATGTGGTACGTCTGCTTACAGCCATCCTCGTGATGCTCGTTCTGAAAACTATAATATCTAATTTAAATGTTATATTTAATGTTATGTCCAAATAGTTTTTTGTTCATCCTTCAAAGATTATCCCCATTTATAAAACTAAAAGTTTAAAGATGTAGGAAAACTTTGAAAACAATTTTCAGGGAAACAGGGTTACATGCGTAACCTGAGACGTTCCCTTTCAAGGGAACTCAAGCTGTGTCGAGAGAGACTCTGTGGGAACAATATGCCCAATACGCCATAGTAACCAATGCCTGTGTGTGTGAAATCATTGCGCACACTAAGATACAAGCACCTTAGACCCTGGAGTGGAGCCTAGATCCAAGTTATAAAACCTCACAAAGGTGTGAGGAGAGGACACGCCTGCCGCATCACAAATGTCATGAAGGGAAAACCCCGATAATAGCTTTTGAGGCAGCCATACTCCTGGTAGAATGGGCCCTGACAGCCATAGGTGAAGGCTGACCAGCCGCTTCATAAGCAAGTGAGATTGCCTCAACCACCTACTTGCTCATCTTCTGCTTAGATGCAGGGTAACCTTTACTAGTTGACCCAAAACAGTCAAAGAGTTGATCCGATTTTCGCCACAGGGCAGCTCTGTGGACATAGGCATCCAAAGCCTTAACAGGGCATAGCAGATTAAGTTTCTCCTGGTCTGATGATTAGAAAGTTGGAGGACAGAAGGCCTGCAGCATAATGGGACCCGCAACATTAGTAGGAATCTTAGGAACGTAACCCGCCCTAGGGTGAAGACTTTCACCATACCAGATGCAAATTCCGGGAGGAACAACCAACAAAGCTTGAAAAGTCTCCAATTCTCTTCATAAAAGAAATAGCAAAGAGAAATAAAGGTTTTAGTGCAAGGGTTAGGTTAGGGTTTCTTTTCTGAAGGGAGCCAAAGCTAGGGCTTCAAGTACAATGATCAAGTCCCAAGCTAGTGCACAGTGCAGGCCTCAGCCTCAGGGTGCCACGAAGAAAACGAGTAATGAGAGGGTCTCTCCCCAATGATGTAGTGAGAAGATATAGCCGCCAAAATTCACCTTTTAAGGCGGAAGGAGATAATCCCACACACACGTTCTTGCAAATAATCAAGTACTGAACCAACAGGGTAGTTAACTGCATTCAATTGGTGGTGTTCACACCAAGAAGAGAACAGTCTCCTCTTAGGTGCATACAGTCTTCTCGTGGAGGGAGCTCTGGACTAGAGTATGGTCTCAAGGACCTCGGTCGAGAGACCAGATTCTATGAGCTAGGCCCCCTCAGGGGCCAGGCCCACAGTTTCCACATCTCCGGGGAATAGTGATAGATCGTGCCCCGCTTGAGACAATAGGTCCCTCCTGAACGGAATCTGCATCAGAGAGCAATCTAGAAAGGACACCAGGTCCGAGAACCACACTCTGGCCGGCCAGTACGGGGCTACTAATAAAATATGGGCCCCGTCCCGGCGAACCCTCTCTAGAACTCCCGGGAGCTGAGATATTGGAGGAAAGGCGTATAGGTATAGCCTCGGCCACACCTGAACCATCTCATCCAGCCCCAGGGGAGCTGAAAGAATCAATACAATACGAGCAGGGGACAGTTGTGCCTCCACCGTTGTCGAATCACAAAGTACGCCTAGAAAAGGGGTCCTCTGAGATGGTCAAAGCACTCTTTTTGCTGTTGATCCTCAACCCCAACTTATACGAGACAGAACGACATCTCGATGCCGAACTGCTATCTGCTTGGATGAAGCTAAAATCAACCAGTCGTCGATAAAAGTTAACATGCAAATGTCCTGGAGTCTCAGTGGAGCCAGAACTGCATCCACGCATTTCGTGGAAGTACTGGGTGATAAACCTAGGTCGAAGGAAAGAAGCTTTCTATAGTCTCCTTTCGTAAAAGAGTCTGAACCTCTTGCTCGATAATCCGGAGCCCTCTCGGTGTTCAGTCTGGGTGGACGATAACCATACTTAATTCTCTAACCCTTTTCTATAGTGAGCAGGACCCAATGAGATATATTTGGCAGTAGCTTCCACGCTGCCAGAAAATCTACTTAGGGGGACCAGACTCTCGAGACTGGCCTCTGGTATTGGTCGTACAGCCACTTCAATGCCCTGTAACTGCAGGGTACAACCGAACTGACTGTTCTACGACCCTCCTCGGAGGAGCGTTGGGAAATGCAGACACCTCGTGCCCTGAAGCGGTGGAACCAGCAGAGAACAACTGCTGAGGGTCGCCCCCTAGAGGGCCCAGAGGAGAAATGGGCACCGTATAATGAGGTGGAAACAGTTTCTCCCCAGAGGGGATTGCCGTCAGAAGTCTGATGGCCTCGTCGTCACGACGACTTAGTCGAATCCTTCTTAGACAAGATCTGAGGACTGTTATTGCCTCCATCTTTAGATGGTTTAGACTGGGACCGCCACCCAGACCCCCTGAATGTGGAGGAGGCCGAATGGTGATGCTTTGTTTTTGCTGCACTCTGTGCTGAAAGAAGCTCGTAGACGGCCTAGACTGCTCCCTCCCAGCAGTCTCTGGAACCATAAATCAGCGAGGTAGATACTTTTGAAATGCCGCTGCTTGTTTCTTCGCCACCTGAAACCTCTCGACGACCGTATTGACTGAGTCGCCGAAGAGACCAGAAGGCGAGAGCGGAGGATCCATGAGGACAGATCTATCTTTGTCTTTATTATCTGATAGATTTAACTACAGATGTCTCTCCGTGGCCACCAGGGCTGCCATAGATCGGCTACTGATTTAGCCATCTCCTTGTTGTCCTGGAAAGACACATCTTCCTCACTTTCATCTAGGTCCCTTAGCAGGTCAGCCTAATATGCTTGCAATATAGACATTGTATGCAAGCATGCTGCAGCCTGACTTGCTGCCGAAATATGTTTTACCCACCAGCGTTGATGTAGCTTAAAGAGGCTTGGTGGGTAATGTTCGGGACTTCAGTGACAATGCAGACTCAGGAGAGAGAGCAAGTGTCTCTACAGACTGAGGCATAGTCACACAGCCATGTTTCAACCCTGAGATGTTACTATAATTAGCTGTTTGAGGGGTGGAAAAAACTATGAGAACGGTTTCTTCCACGATTTCGACATCTCTGTGTGGAGATTGGAAAAAACGGCAGTCCCCGACGAAGAGGCCGTGATCTGGATGGTAAGAAGCGTTCATCCAGCAGGATTTTCTTTTAAACTTCCTGTTTCTCGGCTGGCCAATCGATGTCTACTTGAGCTACAACATGGCTCACAACCTCCATTAGCACCTCATAAGCAGGGGTATGAGGTGACGAATCCTCAATCCCCCGCATCAATGCTTACAATTATCCAGATCTGAGGATCTGGATGTTGTAACACTGGTGCCTCGCCGAAGAAACCACAGCGCGTAATTCTCCCTGAGACAAGGCACTGGATCTTGCAGGTGAAGGCAGAGATAGGGCTGGGCCCGTCTCAAACCCCTTTGTCGGATCCATTTGCGAACCCCAAGATGTGCGTTGCCGCTATGCCTCGGCAGAAGCAAGACCGGCTCCCTGGGGAGCGTTAGCCGAAGCAGTGCCTTCAAAGAACGCCCGGCACGATCAGAGCGTCCTCACGAACAGCTGATCGCGATGCTCACTCACAGCATCCTCGAGAACTGACTGGGCATGCTCCACTCCCAAACAAGCAACACAGTTTGTGTGTGTGTCCACCCGTAAGGAAACGAGGGCAAGGAACAGCACACTGCTTGAGATGCTGCTTGTCCGCCATAATAAACATACATACATCTATATAGTGCAATGACAAAACACCACCAAATAGACAGACAGTATCACAGAGAGTGCTTGCTGAAGACCCAGAAGCTGGTGCGGTCTGTTTCTGGGTATGCTTTATAGTTTCCTGGTCTGTGACGTCACCCGCCTATGATGTCTCGTTACACCATTGGACTGATTTTACACATGCTTCATGACGCAATCACGCAGTGGCGTTCCCACAGCGTCTCGACGCAGCTCGAGATCCCTTGAAAGGAAACACACTTGTTTCAAAAAAAATAACCAGCGCTTCTAGCAAAAACAGTACCCCACTGACTTCTGTAGTATTTTTTTGTGTGAGTACTAGTACAGACTGAGCAGGTGTGCCCTGACGTTGACATGTGTGTTTGACAGGGGGAACGTGTGAACTCTTACTATGACCAGAAGGATTATGCAGGCCGCAGTGTGCACTACTGGAAAGTTGTGCTTCCCTTGCTTGAGAAAATCCGAAACAAACGCAGCATTCCTGAACCTCTGGAGCCGATGTTCATGCACTTTCACAGTAAAGACATACAGGTATGTACTCTCTTCCTGCTTCTGTTTCATATGGTTGTTTGTCACTAATGTTCTCTTTGTCTTCAGCCTTCTCAAGTGCGAGTATATGAGGAAGAGGCCGTCATAAGCTCTGCCACACTGCTTGACATCGAGGGCAACACTGACGAGGCCATCGCAAAGCTGGAGAAGCTCAACAGTATCTCGTCTAACTGGCATCTTGCTAAGGTAACAACGCTCTTCAGAAGTGAAGTGATTATTATCGGTCTGTGAATGGCCCTGACCTGATAAGTTTGTGGATGTGTGTTGATGGGCAGATCTATCAGAGGCTGTCGGAGGAGGCGGGAAACGGGATGGAGGAGACACAGGGCAGGAGCACCAACTTCCTCCTGCTGTTCAGGAAATACCTGACAAAGATTTATCAGGCCAGTCTAGAGGACATGGACAAGGTATGTTAAACACCTCTGATGTTTGTGCTGCTCACTTTACTCCAGTGTTCCTCAAATCTGACCCTGGAGGGCCACTGTCCTGCAGAGTTCAGCTCTAGCATTAAACACACCTGAAGTTAATCAAGGTCTTCAAAATTGCTGGAAAGCTTGAGTTTTGAATGAACTAGTCCTTTAATTCTGTCTGTGTGTTTTAAGTTGCCTGTATCTATGGAGGATGTGATGGATATGCTGAATGAGGTCAACCAGCAGCTTGCAGAAGATGACGAGCGGGGTGAAGATCATGTGGACTATCCGCTGACGTCCAGCCCCGGTCAGCCCACTGAGCCACATGTGAAGTTCTCCACTCCGTCTCCATCCAAAAGTGCCACGTCTCCATCTAAAAGATCCATGGTATGTCATGGCACTGGTGCTTCTGCAGAAGCTTTGCTTGCTCTTTACATAGTGTTACGGTTCCTGACTATTTCTTTCTCCAGTTTTCGCCCAAAACGACTCCTCTCTGGGCCGAGGACCAAAAGTCCCTCCTGCAGATGTTGTGCCAGCAGGTCGAGTCCTTGAAGGTCAGTCGCACATCCACAGCTTGTAGCAGAATCAGTCAGTGTTTGCTTTTGCTTTGTTTCATTAATGGTATTTACTTGTGCTCTGTGTATCTGCAAAGTCAGAATGAGAAACATAAAAATCATGCTGTAAGCATGCTCTAAGAAGAATTAAGTACACATTAATTATTGAGATGAAATCAGTAGGGCTGTAGTCAACCAAAGAAATTCTTAGTCGACCAAAGTCCTGTCCTGCGCAACGATTAGTCGACTAAAAAATTTTTTAAAAAAAGACGCGATGTTTTTCATTTTGATTGAACATTTATTAAACAATTGTCATAGAGCATTTATAAAACAACAACGAAAAAACATCAATAATACATAAAACTATAATAATAATACAATTCTATGAAAATTAAGTGATATTTTTTTACTGCAAAGTGAGGAGCTCTGTACGTCCTAGGTCTATAGTGACAGTCACAATCGTGCACCTGACCACACCACACGCTACAAAAAAATATAACTGCTACTGCCAAATAATGAAAAATCCTAACAAAAGCTCTCGTTTATACAGGCTGTATATTCTTATTTACTTTCAAAGCTATGGGTTAAATTTTGTCCAGTCGATCTAGGCGTTTTAAAACAAACACAAAAATATAGCTGCGAGCAGCGATTACGGGCCCAAGCCGGTGGCACCTCAACCCCGGTGGCACCAGGGGTGGCGGTTCCGTCGGCTTTGGCCCTTCATTGCTGCTCACAGCTATATATATATATATATATATATATATATATATATATATATATATATATTATATATATATATATTTATGAAGCCGGTGGCACCGCCGCCCTGATGCCTTTAGGGTTATTGTGCAAAAACGTAACCCCGCTTTGACTGTCGAAAAGAAGTGTGCTGTAGAGCTTGCATCAGTGTGGGCTCTGTAAAAGTGCGCATCGAGGGCACATATCAACTAGGGGTGTGCCGGTTTCAGAATTGGTGATGACGGTTATGACGGGAGTCAAATGTGACGGTTCGTAACATAACCGTCGTCGGGGGGGGTGGGGGGTTTGTGCGTTGCGACGTTCGTCTGTTATAGGACATCTTACCACAGACACTGATTAGCTACTTTACTAAGTTTATTTAAAATTAACAGCAAGACAACTAGAAGTGAATGTGCTCTCCATTAAATGAATCATACACAGTAAACAAATCCTAAACAAAAAAACAACAACTTTGCAATGAACGTGCTTTGTTTTAAATAAATCACACACAGAAAAAAAGACCCGCAAACTGGGTGCCGGTGCGGTGAGACAATGGGTGAGACCTATAGGTGAGACGCACATGCTCGGGCAAATTCGGCTTGAAGTAGTTCATCCTCAGATGTGGCGCCGCGCACTCAGCCGAGCGAATGTGGTCTTGCCGGTCTTGCGCACCCAACGCGTAATTTTTGCCGCGCGCACCTTCGCGCTCGTGGGGACGCGTCGAGTATAAACAAGCCTTTAACAAGGTGCGCGCTTTAATCGTTCTCCCGAATCATCTCAAGCAGTGCAGCCTCCGAAGCACCACTAACTCCGCCTCCATTTCCCTCGTAAGCTGATATTAGTATTTAAACATTCTCTATGATAAAAAATATTTTAATAACACGGTTTTGGCGGTTATAGAGTTCTAATGACGGTGTTCAACTATAACCGTCGGTCTCGCGGTTATATAATAACCGTCACACCCCTAATATCAACCACAAAGTATGCGTGAGCAACATTCTGAAACCTAAAATGAAAAATGAGACACCCTACGGTCTCATGGATTTAACGGACATATGAATTAAGTACACAAGACCGAGTATTCATATGAAGTGTTCAATTTGTGTGTGTGTGTGAGAGAGGTGCGTTCGAACAGTGGAAACATGAAAACATACTCCATCATTTTGTTCATAGAGGACATAATTCAAACTGCAAAGTGTTTACTTATATGTACACTGTGGACACTCGCAATAAAGCACAACATTGTGCTTTTGTAAAGTAAATTCAAGCAATCCGCCTCCGAAATGTAGCTTATTTTAAAATTAAACGAAAATGCTCACGGCTGCACGGGCAACACACACACATATTGGAACGTGAGTGAAGTACAAAGCCTATAATAAATAATAGTTTAGGATTCAAATACATCTCAAATGTTGAAACAGTTTGATTCTAATGAGAGAGTTACGTGAGCCCAACACCGCTTACTTTCACTTTCAATTATTTCAGTTATTTCTTGTTTATAGTTTTTCAAAATACCTTCAGATAAATACTGGGCTTCTATATTTACACATTCAAGTGCTGCAAAACATACTGAGCTATGATATCCTATGACATTCAAAATTATTCTATATTTAAATTATCTCATATATGTGGCTATTCACAACATACTCGGTAATTTTGTTCATAGAGGACATAATTCAAACTGCAAAGTGTTTACTTATATTTGTGGACACTCGCAATAAAGCAAAATGCGAGGCTCTTAAAATTATATTTTGAGGCTCTTAAAATTCTTCAAAATGCTTTTAAATCACCCTCTCATTTTTACCCGATTTGCAATAAACTTATTTAAAAAATGCAACCAAAGCACAATAAGATGGCTATAAGTAATTGTAAATCATTCAAAATAAATGCAACACATCACTATATTTTATTATGTTAATATAATGATTTTGTTAATGGTGATCAGCAACCAAATATTGATAATGTGGAAGTTACTGCCTTTTGCCTTGGCATGACTTCTCACTTTTTGCTGACAATACAAAGGCAGAGTACAGTAACTTTAAAATAGTGGTCAAAAGTCAAGTTTAAGCTCAAGATTTTTTTATGTAGATAATTGTCATTACTTAAACATCTAATTGCCAGATTTCCAGTGTCCTACCTATAACTAATTTGGCGGGACAACTAAAAATCTTTAAAGTAATTTTTCTCAGTTCCACACTTTAGCGAGTTAAGGTCTTTTGCCTTTGTAGGGCAGAATAGGCCTACCTGATTTTGAACACAAGAGGGCAGTATAGCACTATGTATGATTTGGATTTTTTTTTTTTTTTGACTAAACCATTCTGGCTGTTTTTAAACTTAAACATAATTCTCAAATTGAAAAAAAGGAATAAAATGGGTTTAGTTCTGATATTTGTATAATTTTATATAGAAATAAAGTATAATACAATTTTTAGAAGATAGATGTTTCCTGATTCTTCTTTTGACATTACTTTAATCCCTCGCCATAGCAAAATTAAGATATTCAATATCCGTAAAAAATGTTGCATCTTTAATGTATTTTCATCATGTTGAAAAAGTTTGGCGTGAATAAAATAAACTACTGAGTAGCAGCAGCTAAAAACTCCACATTCAAACTAAAATATCGGACTTCCTGTTGGTCGTACCTAATGATTGTAAATTATAAAGTTGTTCGTCTCGATGAGAACAATATGCATAACGAGTTTTGTTACTGTAAAAAAAACTAACCCCCCCCACTTTTGTCAAAAGCATTTAGAAAGTGACACAGTTCCTGCTGCCAGATGGTGGCACTATAACTTTTACTCACAATAGTCACATCCATGTCATCGGACTCTTACAGCGAACACACTGCTGAAGTTTCATCAAGATCAGTTAATGTATGCAGAAGTTATAACACACTTCATGTTTCCATTATTCGCCATAAATTCATTTCCTCGCTACGGCCAAACCGTTCGAGATATCAAAAATCCCCTGGCAATTTTTCATCCTCAATGTCTTGACTTCATGCTGACCGTGTTTCGTGGCGATTGGTTGAATTCTCTAGGAGGAGTATATCGAATTCCATCGCATGCGTTTTCCAAACAACCCTTAATAGACGACTTCCTGTTGGGCTGGGGTAAAAAGTAAGAGCATGAAGTATACATGAACCGATGAGATCTATATGTGTACCGAGTTTCATATTATTACATGCAAGCGTGTTTGATTTATGGACCAAGTTTTCGGACCCCGTTCCAGGGGGCGCTGTCGAGCCCCCTGCCACGCCCGGGAACCAGCTTCTGCCCGGCCCTGATGGCCGCGAGTTCTGACCCGTGTGCAAAGTTTCAAGAGTTTTCGAGCACGTTAAGGGCCCCAAAAGTGCCCAAAAGGTCGTAAGAAAAATAATAGAGAAAAAGAAAGAAAAAAAAATAATCCTAAGGAAAATAATAGGGCCTACGCCTTTTCAAGGCTTGGGCCCTAAAAACCCAAATAGCCTAAAAAACAATCCTAATAATAATAGGCTGTAGCATATAGTAGGAAGGCATATAGGTTTATTTCGTTTTGTTACATTATTTAGGCTACTTTCAAACGCATCAAGTGTACAAATAAAAACATAAGAAAACAATCTATTGAGTCAGCATAATAAAGCCGTTAAGGCTACTTACAGATCTGCAGGCCTAGTCCGCGTTTTTTATGTTTTGGGCCAAAAACACTAACATGTCCACATTCTTGGGTTCTTGGGCGCTCTCCGTTACAGCAAGGAAAACACTTGCGGCATTCTCAAAAGTTAAGATTTTTATCTCGATGCGGCGCGGACGCGCTTGGAAAAAAACGAGTGCGTCGCTTTCATTTTGAGCGCGCATACCGCGCGCCTACATTTGACATAACGAACTTGAGCGTGCAAAAGACGCGATATGTGAACAGGCCCTAAAGCCAAAACAAGTAGCGTTCTAACTGAATGAATAGAGCAAAACTACCTATATACCTCCTTACTGAGCTCGAAGCAGCAGTGGAGCCAGCCGCAGGTGCGGTTCCCGAGTGTTCTACGTGGTGCGCTAAACTGTGGCGCTGTTACAAAATAGCCCAAATTAAAGCATTTAAAGTTGGGGATAAAAAATTGGCTAATTATATTTAGAATAGAGTAATATATAACTGCTTATAAAGGATTAAATATCAAGGAGTAAATCAATGAAAAATCTTTCTATTGGTAAAAAAAATAAAATAAATGCAACTGGTCGACCAATGAGAATGTCAGTCGACCAAGACGGCATCGACCGATTAGTCGACTAAAGTTGACAGCCCTAGAAATCAGTTCAGTGTTGATTCAGGGCAATAACTGTGAAACTGCATCAATTATGAAATGAGTTCAATTCATCTATAAAACATCTCTACAGAGAGCAGTGATGTCCTCTTCAAGCAGAGTTAAACTCTCATCCAATAATGTCAGTGCTGTCAGATAATTAATATTGCTGATTATAAAGTGTATATTAGTGCCACTCTGACATATATAGTGCAGCTGTGCCTCAGACGACCCAACTTTAAGACCCGGCCCGAGGTCGTTAGTCTTTCCTGTTCCCTTCTCTGTCCTCCATTGTTTTCTGTTTCATCTATGCTGTTCTATCTAATAAATGCTGTAAGCAAGTGTTGTTTTAGAAGTTTGTTTTTGACGATTTTTCTAGTGGTTTTAAATGCAACCATGTGAAACTGGTCAGAAGCTCTTTGGGTATTGGATCAGGCAAGTTTCAGATTTTAGGGTTTGTAATATCATGTTTTGTTCTCCGTCTCGCACAGAATGAGGTTCATGACCTGCGCCTTAATTCTCCTGAAGCGTCAGCATCCTCATATAGGATGTACAGAGATAGTTATCCTGCAGAAGGACTTCAGGAAGGATTTCCTGGAGCACAGGCGTTTCATTGTGCTCCTCTTACTGGTCAGTTCATGAGTCGCTTTATTCCCCAAATCTGCCGTCTTTGAAATTTGTTGTGTATACCAGTGGTTTTCAATGCGTCTCACTGCAATAGACATGCGAAACAATGAGGCTTGTGCAGTTTTTTTTCAATGTGCTTATTCAACCAAACAAATGTTCTTTCTGGCACACCAGATTTGAATAGGGAGGACCAGGATTTGGATTTTTTTGCATAGAGGTGGACACAGTGGACAGCTATTAAAAAATAATTTTCTTGAATTTGAAACTTTTGTAACTTTTTTTGACTAAATAAATGTAACAAAATCGTTTTCTTGAATTTGTATTAGAATGTAATTTTCATTGACATCAAAAAAGTAATGCGATTACATAATGTATGTGACTTGTAATGCATTACTTTACTCATTTCATCAAAAAAGTAATCCGATTACGTAATGCACGTTACTTGTAGTGCATTACTTGTTAGATCAAAAAGTAATCAGTTTACGTAATGCACGTTACTTGTAATGCATTTCTTTACTCGTAACATCAAAAAGTAATTTGATTACATAATGCACATTACTTGTAATTACTTGTTAGATCAAAAAGTAATCTGATTATGTAATGCATGTTACTTGTAATACATTACTTGTTACATAAAAAAATCTATCTTGAACATAATCAGAATTATCAGCTAATAAGGGTAAATTGACACACTGGAGGGAGCATCTGAGTGGTTTCCACAGTTGTACCTAGTCAGGCTGTAGAGCTTTCTGATGGAATAACATCATATAAGTTGAACTTCACCTATCTTTGATATCAGAACATGAGGAAGTTCAATTGCCTTTGCAATATTTCACATTTGTATTTTGTGTATAATTTTATAGTTTTCATGTGATTTTATAAAATTAAATGCACAGAATTTTGCTGTTAATATTGTATTATGTTAATACAGTTTATCTTCAGTTTAAACCTTAAATGCATGCTGTCCACTCAAGTAGACATCTGAAAATCTTGTTTTTCATGCCTAAGAGCAATAAAAACACAGGAAATCCTGACTGAGGTTATCATAATTCATGCATGAAAGGGTTAAATTACGATTTCCACAAAGCAACCAAATTAATTCAGAAGATTTAAATCACATGGAAACCTTTTATGGTGCTTTTATGTGCCATTTAAGCTTTGGTTTCATGGATAATGTAAGATTAAAGATATTTTAAATGAAATCAGAGTTTTCTGTCCCTCCATCGACATCTATACTACTATGCTACTACCACTGTGAAGCTTCAAAATTTTCACAAAGAGATTGTAAAACTAATCCATATGAATTGAGCGGTTTAGTCCAAATTATGAAGGACTCGATCAACTCCATTTTATGATGAAGGGCAATTCCAGCGTTATGGATGTGACATTTGAACTCATAATGACAGGTGAAATGTCTCAGAAAAAAAAAACTTCTTACAATATTTAAATTTGAAATGCATATTCTCAGAGCACCACATCTGGGGAATTGACAGGCAAAATATGTTTTTCTAAAATATATTTAAGCACCCCCAAAAAAGGAAAATATGCATGCGTTTTGGATGTGACGGGAAATGACAGAGTTTTTGGTATACTGTTCGATTTCCTTTAAAGTCTGTGAACTTTTAAATCCAATGTATAAATATTGCTATCCACATGATGAAGGGGTCTTAGCTGAACATAAAAATATCAATGTTTAAAATATATATATTTTTATGAAGTGTATTATGAGGAAAAACCAACGTTATGGATGTGACAAAAACCCTGTCATGGATGTGACGCGTCTGAAAAACATAGAATCTGTTTGGAAAATCAACAATCAAACCATCGTGGCACTTTTGTTGACGCATAATGGCTGTGTTTTCACATTAAGAAGATTGTCTGAAATGATTCTGAAGATTATTAAATAAACTAAATCTTTAAAACGTTATGGACGTGACAGTGCACTGAAGCATCAAGACCTCTTTATTATAGTCCTTATAAATTCAACAGGCAGTGCGTTATGACCAAATTAGTATATTTATTTCTCAGGCATGCCTCCATCTTTCTGCAAAATGCTTACTGTTAAAATAAAATTTAAAAAGGGGGTCTTTGATGCCTTTTTTTGAAAGCATGAAATATGGCTGGTTGAACATGTAATTTAAGCATTGTTGCTCACTTCATATCTGGTGGATAAACAAGGTAATTTTCTTATTTTTTGTTAAAGCACATTAATACAGTATATTACAGACCTAAATGGACAACTTAAAATGGGTTTTGTTCTTTTGGTTAAAATTTTATATTTTCATGGTAAAGATGACCTTTGCATGGAATTGCCCTGAATAGGTTTAATTTAGGCTTTTATTCACATATAAACATTCATCAACTCGCACATCAGTTGTGGTAAATGGAAGCTCAAGCATGTTCCCTTGATGTGAGAGAAACAATGATGTTCATTCTCATGTTAAGCAGCATGTTTGAGTTTCCCTAAGAACCAATGAGGGTCATTCTCGTTAATTAATATAAAAACAAATTCGGTCCGCCATTTTAAATTCCCTTTATACACAACTGGTATCTTACATCCGTGTTTACATTAATTTCCACCCAAAATAATTGTTGGTGATTTGCTTTACTATGCGCATGGTAGAACAAAAAGAAGTTCTACTTCTAAATGGGGCATCACCAAAAAAATGAGAACCACTTGTGTATACAATAATTAAGACATAATTAAAATCTATTCTTTTTTTCCCTCAGTTGCCACTACAGGTCCCTCTGCGTACTACAACCAGTCTCCAGCATATAATTCACAGTATCTTCTACGCCCTGCTGCAAATGTTACACCAACAAAGGTAGTGGAGTCATTTTCATGTAAATGCAATGTATTCTGTTTTTAGTTACCAAGAAAAAGCACAGAGAATCAATATCAAATTATTGTGTGTTTACCTCTGCAGGGCCCAGTATATGGGATGAATCGTCTTCCTCCACAACAGCATATGTATGCCTACCAACAATCAACACACACACCACCTCTTCAGTCCACTCCTGCTTGCATATATCCTCAAGAGCAGGTCTTTGGTGCTCCCATCCGGTTTGAGTCACCAGCTACATCCTTACTCTCCCCATACAGTGAAGAGTATTATGGTCACAATTTTCCTCAACCTACAGTCAATCCAACATTGCCAGAGCCTGGATATTTCACTAAGCCATGTGTCGATACATTCACGCAGCCATCCAAGAGCAGTGAAAACAAGGCTGTTGACCCCAAGATGAGTCTTGGGTCGCAGTTCACAGGTGAACCTCCTAAGGTTCCAAACTTTGGGGGGGCTGCCGTTGCCCCATCAACATCGGCAACAAATGCATTCAAGTTCAACTCCAATTTCAAGTCCAATGATGGTGATTTCACCTTTTCCTCAGCTCAGATGAAAAATAGTGAAAGCCTCTTGGGACTTCTGACGTCAGATATTCCTCCCAAAGCGGAAGGACCATCAGAACCGAAACATCAGACCCAAGAGCATCCACCTAGCCAAAGTGGAGTCTTTACTTTTGGAAGTAAAAGTGCCACAGGGTTTTCATTCACTGATACTGCTCAGAGCAAAATGAATATATTTGACAACACTGACCAAAGATTTAGCTTTGCAAGTGGAACCAAACCAGTATTAGGAAATCCAGGGGCTCGGGAAGAGAAAAGCGGGGAAAGTGATAATGATAGCACGCATGTGGAAGAGGAAGAGGATGGACCTCATTTTGAGCCCATTGTGCCTCTTCCTGATAAGGTTGATGTAAAAACTGGTGAGGAGGAGGAAGAGGAGATGTTCTGCAAGAGAGCAAAACTCTTCCGGTTCGACCCTGATACTAAAGAATGGAAAGAGAGAGGCATTGGAAGTTTTAAAATTCTAAAACACAGAACATCTGGGAAAGTTCGTCTGTTGATGAGGAGGGAACAGGTTCTCAAAATCTGTGCTAATCACTATATCACTGCAGATATGGTCCTCAAACCAAATGCTGGATCTGACAAGTCCTGGGTGTGGTATGCAATGGACTATGCAGATGAAATGCCCAAGACTGAGCAGTTGGCCATTCGTTTTAAAACGGCGGATGATGCCGCACTGTTTAAATTCAAATTTGAGGAGGCTCAAAAATTCATTCTAGAGTCCCCACAAGGCCAACAGTTGGAAAATAAATGTGAAACTCCAAAGCCTCAGGTTTCATCCAAAGAAATGGATCTTAAAACACTGTTTTCCAAGAAGAAGGGTGAATGGGACTGCGATGTGTGCTGTGTAAGAAACGCTCCCACATCTGCAGTGTGTGTTGCCTGCAACAGTGCAGCTCCTTCTACAGCAAAGGATAAACCTGTAGAAGCCCCACATGGCCAACAGTTGAAAAAGAAATGTGAAACTCCGAAGCCTCAGGTTTCATCCAAAGAAATGGATCTTAAAACACTGTTTTCCAAGAAGAAGGGTGAATGGGACTGCGATGTGTGCTGTGTAAGAAACGCTCCCACATCTGCAGTGTGTGTTGCCTGCAACAGTGCAGCTCCTTCTACAGCAAAGGATAAACCTGTAGGGTCCCCACATGGCCAACAGTTAAAAAAGAAATGTGAAACTCCAAAGCCTCAGGTTTCATCCAAAGAAATGGATCTTAAAACACTGTTTTCCAAGAAGGAGGGTGAATGGGACTGCGACGTGTGCTGTGTAAGAAACACTCCCACATCTGCAGTGTGTGCTGCCTGCAACAGTGCAGCTCCTTCTACAGCAAAGAACAAACCTGTAGAGAAACTCAAAGGCTCTGCGCCCGTGGCTCCTCCTGCCAAATTTTCTTTTGGGCTTACTGGAGACACGGATGTCAGCTCAAAGGCTTTAGCATTTGGGTCTAAATTACCAGTTTCTTTTCAATTTGGGTCAAATGATGCTTCAGTAACATCTGTTGACCTTGCAGCTCAGGCTGATAAAACTATTCAGGCTGATGCACCACAACATGCGAAAGTGTCAGCAACTCCAGCACTTCCTTTTGGCTCTGGTTTTGGCTCTCAATTTGTCAAGAAAGAAGGTCAATGGGACTGTGACTCCTGCTTAGTGAGGAATGATGCTTCAGCAACTGAATGTGTTTCTTGCAAAGCCCCCTGCAGCACTGAGTTAGCTGCCATGTTTGGTAAAAAAGGAGGACAGTGGGATTGTGACACTTGCCTGGTAAGAAATGAAGGTACAGCTAGGCAGTGTGTTTCATGTCAGGCAGCAAACCCAAATATGAAAGGCAAGACCGCTACTGCACCATCAAGTTCCTCTTTTTCATTCAGTTTTGGTAGTTCTAGCAAGCAACCTGCTGCAACAGGATTTACAGCCAATTTCAATCCAGGTCCTGCTTTTCAGTTTGGTACAAGTAAGGAAAAAGCATCCTCAGAAGGTTTCAAGTTTGCAGAGTCCTCTACAACTCAGGCTAAGTCAAGCAGTTCAAATTTTTCGTTTTCCATGCCAGTGCCCGCTGGTGGTTTCAAGTTTGGAATTGCAGAATCTGAGGCAAACGCATCAGATGGACAGTCACAAAATGGATCTGCATCTCACTTCCTGAAAAATATTGCTGAACATCACAGAGAGAAGGAAAAAGAGGCAATCCCAAGTTCCTCGGATGAGCCCGTACACACTGGCAGTCATGATAATTCCCTCTTTACCGTTAAACCGAACTCTTTTGGTTTCGCAGAACTGGCAAATTCTTCACAAGGTAGTTTAGAGTTTGGCCAAAAGGACATTGCTGAACTTAACAGAGAGAAGGAAGAAGAGACAATCCCAAGTTCCTCAGATGAGCCGTTAGGCACAGGTAGTCATGATGATAATCCCCTCCTTACTGGTAAGCCTGACTCTTGTAGTTTTGCAGACTTGGCACAAGGTAGTTTTCAGTTTGGCCAGGAGGATCCCACTTTCAAAGGCTTTGCAGGGGCTGGCCAGCAGCTATTTACAGGAATTCATTCCAGCTCCAAGACAGACACCTCTGCCGATCAAGAAGATGAAATGTACAAAACAGAGGATAATGACGATATTCAGTTTGAGCCAGTTGTTCAGATGCCTGAGAAGGTTGACCTTGTTACAGGGGAAGAAGATGAGAAAAGCTTGTATTCACAGCGTGTCAAACTCTTCAGATTTGATACAGAAACTAGCCAATGGAAAGAAAGAGGAGTTGGCAACCTTAAACTGCTCAAAAATAATAAAAATGGGCGACTTCGAGTTCTTATGAGGAGAGAGCAGGTGTTGAAGGTATGTGCTAATCATTGGATCACAACCACAATGAACTTGAAGCCCCTCTCTGGGTCAGACCGAGCCTGGATGTGGATTGCCAATGACTTTTCAGAAGGAGATGCCAGATTAGAACAGCTTGCAGCAAAATTCAAAACACCAGAGCTTGCAGAAGAGTTCAAGCTAAAATTTGAGGAGTGTCAGCGGCTGCTATTGGATATTCCTTTACAAACCCCTCACAAGCTTGTGAATACTGGCAGAACAGCCCATCTTATACAGAAAGCTGAAGAAATGAAATCTGGTCTGAAAGACCTGAAATCATTCTTGACTTACCAAAGCAAGGATGATGAAAGTAGCATTGCAGGTATCAGTACCTCTTCAGTCATAGTCAAGCTCGACTCTGAAAGCACCACAACTGCTTTAGAATGGGATAATTACGATTTGCAAGAAGAAGCGCTCGAGAACTATGCTGATTCTTCTGTGTGCAATACCTCTTCGCAGCCTGATTCAGTTGCAAAAAGTTTGTTCCGTTTTGGCGAATCGTCCACAGGCTTTAGTTTCAGTTTTCAGCCCATTCTCAGTCCCTCCAAGTCTCCATCTAAGCTAAACCAGAGCCAGGCTTCTGTTGGCACAGATGATGAACAAGAAGCATCGCAAGAGGAAGAGCGAGATAGTCAGTACTTTGAGCCTGTTGTGCCATTGCCTGATCTTGTCGATGTCTCAACAGGAGAGGAGAACGAGCAAGTAATTTTCAGTCACAGGGCTAAACTATACCGCTATGATAAAGAACTTAGTCAGTGGAAGGAAAGAGGTATAGGAGACCTTAAAATACTACAAAACTATGAAACAAAGCGTGTTAGACTTGTGATGAGGCGGGACCAGGTCCTGAAATTGTGTGCAAACCATTGGATTGCTTCAAATATGAATCTTGAGCCCATGAAAGGATCCGAGAAAGCATGGATCTGGAGTGCTTTCGATTTTGCTGAAGGGCAGGGCAAGATTGAACAGTTGGCTGTACGGTTTAAACTGGAGGAAACGGCAAGAACTTTCAAAGAAGTCTTCGAAGAGGCAAAGACTGCCCAGGAAAAAGACACTCTTCTCACCCTGGTTTCCGAAAGATTACCTACCTTCCGCCAAGAGCCACTTTGTGGGAAGGCTGCAGTTGCTGTACTTGAGGAAACCACAAAGGAACGTACTGCACTTCCTGAGGTTGAAAGCAGTCCTAAACTAGATGGGTCGCCTGGGGCAGAGCTTGGCGCTCAGGTCACCAATACTCCCAAGTTCTCTCTGGTCTCTCCTCCCAAGTTCGTCTTTGGGTCAGACTCTGTACAGAAGATCTTTGGGAGCCCTTTGTCATCAAAAGAGAGATCTCCTGTTATGATTCCCAGTCCAAAAGATGAGGAAACGAGTGCCTCAAGACTAAAAACCTCTGGACAGGAAGTGACCAGTCAGCCATCCATTGGGAATCCTTTCAGCATCCCAACAAGTAAGCTATATTCTGTGGCCCATAGTTTATGAATAATACTGTTTAGACCTCTTAGTTTAGATCAGGGATGTCCAACCCTGTTCTCAAAGGCTTACCATCCTGTAGGTTTAGTTCCAACCCTGCTCCTTACAATTTTTCAAGTAGTCCTAAAGATAGTGATTAGCTGGTTTAGGTGTGTTTAATCAATGTTGGAGCTAAACGCATCCCAAGTTTATATTCTAGTAGTTCGGTTTCCTGGTTTATTTACAAGTGTTCATGATCTTATTGGGCACATATTGTATGTTTTCCCATGGAAGAAAAAAATGCCCTTGCAATCTGTCGCCTCTGAAATGTCTCCTTTACAGCTGATGTCATTAAGCCCATGTTTCTGTTGTATAGAGACTGATTTTCACCATCCGCTCAGTAAATGAGATAAATTCAAGTCCTTGACAAGAATAACAAAAAATCTTTAACGTAACTTTTTTTTAGGTTTGGATTTTAGGCTTTTCAAAAATAATCCAATGGCATTTTGGAGCTGCACATCAGCCACCCAGTTTGAAGCCCAAGGTATTTCAGGTCACAGTTTACTGTGTCACACAGAGTTCTCACTGACTGGCATGAGCCGGGAGACCTGACCTTGGCTGAATGATGAGTGATAACTTAAACATTGTTTCCTTGGCCTCAATCAAAACGTTTGCATGATCTGAAATTGGCTAACCTTTAGATGTTTGTTTTGAAACTTTAGTAGAATTTACAATTAAAGTGCACCAGTGGCTTCAAAAACTTGTAAAGTAATTTTCCCATCTTGAAATGTGACACCAACAGGTTTGGTTACTGGGACGTGGTGTTGATTTTTTTGTCTCAGCTATACACTATATTGTACGTGTATCAGACGTTTCCAACATTGTAGCCGCCTGCTTCTGTTGATGTAGTAAATAACAAAGAGAGCTATTTGGCCTAATTGGATTTCAGTTATGATGATGTTGCTCTTTACTGTCTTAAACGCATTAGTCAAGATATTTGATAGAGCTGCATTATTTCTCTCTAAATTGTAATCTCATTCATTTTTATCAATAGAATTTGCATTAAAACAGATGTGGCACATTTTTCTGATGGACTACAGAGCAGACTCTGTATAGAAGACACAAACCTTGACTCCCTCATGAAATCATTCTTCGGTCTCTTGATGATCTGACTGACAGTTGGCTGCTTTTAAATGTTAAGTGTTCACGTATCTTTTAAAGGGTGTCAAAAGATTTAGAACACCGCTATTTTTATAGTTATTTAGATTTATTCAGCTTAATACATCAGTGTAATTTGAAATGAATGTTCAGAACAAATAAACATTTGGAAATAAAGAAGAAATCATTAGGTTTTGACTTAAATATTGTTCGGTACGGCTGGGTATTGAGACAAATTTCATGATTCGATTCACAAGCTTGCGATTCGATTCCGATCCAATTCTATATCGATTAATTGGAACATATCTGATACAGTAAACGTCAACTTTTCTCAAGGAAAGAAAATCTCTTCAACTAATGCTGTAAACTATACAGTGAGTCAGCTGGTACTTTACTGTAATGTTGAAGGTAGTGATGAGAAGTCTTTTGGACAGTACGTTTCATTCACCTGTTCATTCACCTGTAATGGGAGCTGCTCATTCACTGAAAACAGCGTAGACTAAAATATCAATTAAAATCGAGAAATACTTTTCTTTCTTTTTTTTTTTACCCAGCCCTGTTGTACGGGAAGTTCTTCTCAATGCTATTTGAAGTTTCTCCAAGTTGCTTTACTTTCACTCTCCAGTTTATGCATTATTCTCTGTTAAATACAGACAGATATGGCAAGTACCTATTGTGTAATTTTGTCAGTGAAGAGTAACTGGATTTTATATGATTGAAACTGTCTGTAGATGAGATGTTTGTGCAGAACAGAAGGCCTACAGTTTGGGTTTTCAGCTGGCTCTTTGAACACTGTTGAGTGTTTCTGAGTAAACCAGGAGTCATCTTCTATAGTCTTTCAAAATCAAGTTCTGCACAAACGCTTCTGACTTGTACCTTCTAAACACACTTGTTAGCAGTTAGCAAACTCAATTCCTATCACATGCTCAGATGGCAAACGGACAATTGAAGTATACTTTCGGCTTGGAGTACTAGTTGGATGTTGTAAGTCTTCTTACCAGCTAACAAATCGTGTGTGGGTCTGCATGCTGTGGTGAGAGATTTGATTTCACTAAACCTGTTTAGCTGTTGTTGCTTCCTACCTCATTCTTAAGCTGTAGTTTACGTGCTTCATATGTTCCCTCACTATAAGTTAATGATGAATCACTGTTTCCCCATTATAGTCAAGATAAAGAGTTGTGCCTAACATATACCCTCTTTACTTTTCAGATGAGTGATAGAACATTTGCATTTGGCAGTTGCTTTTATCCAAAGCGACTTGCATTGCATTTAAGTTATAGTTCATGCATTCACTGTGAATTTAATGGCAGTGCCATAACTGTATCTTCCAGTGAAGCGTCAGTCCTTGCTCTGGTGATGTACGCAGGTCTTCTCCAATCAGCTCCCGCTCATCTGCATACACTCGAGAGCCACGCCCACATCTCAACATCCAATCAACAAGCAGTGAATCGAACCAACCACCGCCCTACTACTTTTCTAATAATCTGATCAAATTTGACGTACATCACAATATGGAAGAAAAGATCTGATGCTCCTTCCGTTACATTGTGACGTTAAATGGCAGCAGTGGCTGTTGATGTCTTGATTTTAGTTTATGATTCAGAGTTGTATGTAATTGAGCAGTTAATAAGAAATTATGGATTACACTTCTGGTTGGATGCTCTTGTTTCACAGTCTGATAGGGAGCATGAGTGTTTGCATGTGTGTGTCTTTATTATTGATCTAATGTTTGGTGTGAAATGTGTGTCGTCACCGCAGACACTATATGAGACGTATGAGGGGTTTTGTGGCGTCTGCTACATGCACTTCAGTTTCAGATTTGTAAAAGACTTGCTTCTGAAAGCTTCAGTCGTGTTGTTCCAAACTGTTGAACATCTGTTGTTGCATTAGCTGAAATTATTCTTTTTTACACAGTTTCGCCTGGGTCAGAACAGAAGAACGCTCCGGACGTGTGTGAAGATGAAGATGATGATGATGTTGAGATTATATTTGAGCGTAAGCCAACGAGAGAGCAAGCAGAACTGGCCGCCCGACTGATGCTTCCTCCTGCTTTCTTCTGTTACAAAAACATCCCAGGATACGTCAGTGACGATGACAATGATGGTGAGATCTAAACTGTATTTTAAGTATTATAGTTTTTTTTTTTGTCCAGAACTGCCAGGATCTGTGCTTCTGTTTAGTCAAACTTTTACAGTATTGACAGCTTCTAACTCTGAGACGGCTGTGAGGAATGATTGTCAGATCAGTGTGCATGTGTCTGGGCCTCAACCGTGTAGTTAATCATGCTTCACGTGTGTTTTCTCTCGGTGTTGCCCAGATGAAGATTTTGAAACCGCAGTGAGGAATCTGAAAGGAAAGCTGTATCCGGACGGAGCTGATGGTGCGTTGGATCAGGGTAGGAAATGCATTACAGTGTTTCCTCTAGGGTTTTTTTCCAGCTGTGGTGGCAGGCCTATTTCCACAGGGGTAGGGGGCGTCGCCTATGGGTGATTTCCCATTGACCACACCCCCTGGTGGTTACCCCTCACCCAAGAATCGTGCACACACACAGACCACTTAAGGAATTGAAAAAAAACTAATTTCCTAATAACAAGTATACTGCATGGGGGGCGCGCACAACCTTGAGGCGTATGGGCTACAACAGCAGAAGACCCCACCGGGTACCACTCATCTCCACTACAAATAGGAAAAAGAGGCTACAATTTGCAAGAGCTCACCAAAATTGGACAGTTGAAGACTGGGAAAATGTTGCTTGGTCTGATGTGTCTCGATTTCTGTTGAGACATTCAGATGTTAGAGTCAGAATTTGGCGTAAACAGAATGAGAACATGGATCCATCATGCCTTGTTACCACTGTGCAGGCTGGTGGTGGTGGTGTAATGGTGTGGGGAATGTTTTCTTGGCACACTTTAGGCCCCTTAGTGCCAATTGGGCATCGTTTAAATGCCACGGCCTGCCTGAGCATTGTTTCTGACCATGTCCATCCCTTTATGGCCACCATGTACCCATCCTCTGATGGCTACTTCCAGCAGGATAATGAACCATGTCTCAAAGCTCGAATCATTTCAAATTGGTTTCTTGAACATGACAATGAGTTCACTGTACTAAAATGGCCCCCACAGTCACCAGATCTCAACCCAATAGAGCATCTTTGGGATGTGGTGGAACGGGAGCTTCGTGCCCTGGATGTGCATCCCACAAATCTCAACCCAATAGAGCATCTTCGGGATGTGGTGGAACGGGAGCTTCGTGCCCTGGATGTGCATCCCACAAATCTCCATCAACTGCTTGACTCGGGACTTGACTCGGGACTTGACTCGGGACTTGACTCGGGACTTGACTCGGGACTTACTTGTGACTTGCAAAACAATGGCTTGGTCCCACCTCGGCTGCAACCAAATGGAAAACTCAAATAGATTTAAGAACTCATACAAAAAATTAAACATTGTTTTTTTTTCCCAATTTTTTTTTATCTTCCACTCAGAGCTAAAGGCATAAGAAATAAATTAAATTATAAAATCAAATCAACATAAAATGAATTAAAGGGCACCTATTATGCAAAATTCACTTTTACATGGTGTTTGAACATAAGTGTGTGTTGGCAGTGTGTGAGCAAAACCATCCTAGAATGATAAAAATCCACCCAGTGGTTTTTTTACAATCTCAATAAATCATAAGCACTGTCTCAGAACGAGCTGATCTCAGATACTGCGCTTTGTGACGTAGAACATGGGAAAGCCCCACCGACGTGGTTTGATTGACACTGGTTTTGGCATAGACCCAGCCCTCTGTGATCTGTACACCGTCCTCCATTGTTTTTAACGACAGCCGGTAATGTCTCCTAAGAAACATAAGCGTTCTGTTGTGGGATGTAATAATGTACATAGTAGTTTTCACTTACTTCCGACATCAGAGCCACTGAAAACGCAGTGGATGGATTTTATTTACGAAGGAAAGGCGAAACTTAAACTTCCAAAAATACGTTTGTTTACGCAAATCATTTTCTGACTGACTGTTTTGTGAACGAGGGTCAATTCAAAGCAGGTCTTGCTTCAGTTAATCCTCAAGTGTGGATCTTTGGTTACTGTTCACGATCCATGTCACCTCCAGAAGAAGTAAGTGTATTTTATGATTTTTGAGCAAACAGTCATTTCAGTCGATGTCAGCCAATTCAACAACAAATGCGTCTAAAGTTGTTGTCCTCGTCTTATGTCTGTGTAACTGATAAATAATTTAAACCTTGTTTGTAGTGTCTAACCACACGTTTATAAATATATATTTTAAAGATATTGCAACGTTATTAAAAACTGAGTATGTTCTGTAGCCATCTTCTCACATAAGCACCTGTACGACAAGTAACAGTTAATGTAAACATGACGCAACAGGTCCCTCCATAAATGTAATTTCGTTTGTACGTAGCAAACATTATCACAGTATTTGTGTTTGTAGTTTCAAAAAAATGCGCCAACGTTATCACAGTTTGTGTGTGTCTGTGTGTGTTGCTCATCCATACTTGCAAAGGGGACGCGATTACAACTCCAAAGTACATAAATGTATCAAATAACCATTCCGAGATGTCCTGGTCCTTCTCATTTGTGTTTATTCTGCCACTCTTAATCATCTGATTCTGGTTCAAACATGTACGGCTGAATGCCATAAAAACAGCGGGTCTCTCACTCTCAGCTTCTGCTTTAAACGACTGTATATTGCCATAGGTATCAAGTTACGCCCTCATCCAAAGGCAGGGCGGGGATATGCAGCTCTTTTACATTTAAAGTGATATACACTAAAACAGCTCTTTTTAAAACAGACCCCCAAAATGACATTTTCAAATGGTTATAATAAATTAACTGTAGGGTATTTTGTGCTGAAACTTCACAAATACATTCTGGGGACACCCAAGACCAATATCACATCTTGTAAAAAGGGGCATAATAGGTGCCCTTTAAAACACTTGTGTATTGTTTCTTGTATTATGGGGCTGAATCTGAGTGAATTAACCACCTGTTCTACACCAGGTAAACTCACAGCTTGTCTTACAAACTCGTTGAAAAGCAGAAGAATGATGAAGTTCGATGTTTTGTTTTGAGTGATGAGGGTGTTTACAGGTCTGCGTTCTTTCACGTGGACGATTAGCATGACGTGTGTGCGCGTGGGTGTGGTCACATTAAAGCTAATGAGCAAACGCTTGAGAAACTACATCTCGTTGCAATCATACGGATTACTTGTTTTTGATATGATTTGCATTTAAAAATAGGCACTTCAAACTTTCTAAAGACATATCTCATGTCGAATTTTTGAATTTTGAATTCATGTCTGTTTCAGAATGGACTTCACACTGAGAGAGAGACAGTACAACGTGCATCATGTTTATTTTCTTTATTTTACAAAAATAACAGTATGTACACATTCTACACAAGACATTTAACAGTTTTGAGTTATATAACACTATAACTCGTCTGAGTCATTTGAGTCTCTTTCGAACTAAGCAAGCGACGGCCGACCCCAGAGGGTTAAAACACGAACTACTCTCTAATCCCAAAGTGTGTTTGTAGAATGTGTACCATAAGTAACTATTGTCATGTATTATCAGTGCTGAGAGCGTGTGTGTGTGTGTGTGTGTTTGCAGACTCTGAAGGAGAGTGTGTGTGTGTTTGCAGACTCTGAAGGAGAGTGTGTGTGTGTTTGCAGACTCTGATGGAGAGTGTGTGTGTGTGTGTTTGCAGACTCTGATGGAGAGTGTGTGTGTGTGTGTGTGTTTGCAGACTTTGACGGAGAGCGTGTGTTTGCAGTCTCTGATGGAGTGTGTGTGTTTGCAGACTCTGAGGTCACACTAGTGTGGGAGAAGCAGCCGACTGCAGATGAGGAGCAGAGAGCCAGACGCCTGAAGCTGCCGCCCACCTTCCTCTGCGGCGTCAGCAGCGACTCCGACTCCGAGCGTCCCGACGACTTCAGCGCAGAGCTACACACACTGCAGCACGCTCAGGTCAGAGGACTTTCTGAACACTGACATGAGACGTGATTAGCAGCACTGGTTTGACTCATGTGACTTGTTCGGGACACACAGGTGAAGCCGAAGCCTTCCCATGATGCAGCAGCGGAAGAGCCTCCCGTGGACTGCAGCATTGACCCCATTGACCTCTCCACGAAGAGGAGCAGCGAGAGCGAGTCCAGCTCCACTGCAGGTACAGGTGTCCCCCTCACTTCTACAGCAGCGCTGCCCTGGACACACTCCAGTTTAACGTCTAGAGACTGTAAGAGCAGAGCAGCAGAGGGCGTTTACCTGGCGTATTAAAGAGTTATGACCTGCATTTATAATGAAGAATTATAATGAAGGATTGAGACGTGAAAAAAACCTCTCCAGATTTTAGCCTTCTGATCTAAACACTGATAACTGAAAGGAGACACGCCTGTGATTGGCTGACACCTTTGCATATGAAATGAGTACTACATGTTCTGAAAACTACATTTCTACTCTTACAGCTGCAGAGATTATCTATTGTGAAAGGTGTTGATTACAGCATTAGATTTAGATCATCTCATGTTGCATAAAAGAGAGCCAATCACAGTGATGTCTGCTGAACTCTCACGAATGCTTTCATCATAACGTCTCGGGTTACGACTGTAACCCTTGTTCCCCGAGAAGGGAATGAGACACTGCGTCATCGTTATGACACTTTGGAGAATGCCCCCAGCGTAGCGTATCTGAAGCATGAAATGAAATATGTCCGATCCTGATTGGTGCTGCGTCATGACATAGTAGATGACAGCATAACCGGAAGATACAAAGGGACGCCGACACACACACACATTAGCTCTTTTGCGATGAAGCAAACACTCTGACCGCGATGGGTTTGGCGACGAGACGCAGTGTCTCGTTCCCTTCTCAGGGAACAAGCGTTACAGTCGTACGCCAGAAAGGAGGGCCACCGAGGAGGCCATGTTCCTGGTGGAATGTGCCCTTATGGCCATAGGTGAAGGCAAATTGCGCACCTGATAAGCCGTGGCTATAGCCTGGACAATCCAATTGCTGTTTGTCTGTTTAGATGCAGGCAGCCCTTTCTTGGGTGAACCAAAGCACGCCAACAACTGGTCTGACTTCCTCCACTGAGAAGACTTCTCCAAGTAAACCCTTAGGGCTCTGACTGGGCAGAGCAGGTGAAGTCTCCCCTCTTCCGCCATCCGTGAGGTGGAGGATTAAAGGCCTGAAGAACCACTGACCGCACCGCACTAGACGGCACCTTGGGCACATAGCCCGGTCTAGGATGTAAGATGGCCTTAACTCTGCCAGGGGCAAACTCCAGGGAAGTTGGCGAGTTGGATATAGCCAAGGCCTGGAGATCCCCCACTCTCCTCAGAGAAGTGATGGCAAGGAGAAAGGCCACCTTGAAGGTTAGGTACTTTGCCTCAGCCGACTCAGTGGCTCGAAGGGGCCTCAGCCAACCACTCAAGAACCACCGCCAGGTCCCAAGTTGGGACTCTGGAGTGAGCCGCAGGCCTTATCCTCCGAGCCCCACGGAGGAAACGTACAACCAGATGATGCTTTCCCAAAGGCCCATCACCTATAGGCGAGTGGAAAGCTGCAATGGCAGCCACATACACATTACGTGTGGACGGGGTAAGACCGGCGGTGAAACGATCTTGGAGGAATTCCAGCACTGAACTGAAGCCACTGGGTAGTCCACCTCACGCTCTCTACACCAAGTGGAAAACGCATTCCATTTTAGGCTGTACAGTCTCCTGGTGGAAGGAGCCCTGTAGCTGAGTAGGGTCTCAACAACAACTGCTGACAGGCCAGCCTCTAAGTACCGAGCTCCCTCAGGGGCCAGACCCAGAGGTTCCACAGCTCTGGCCGGGGGTAAAATATTGTGCCCCCTGCCTGCGATAGCAGGTCCCTTCTCAGAGGAACCTGCCACGGGAGGCTGTCCAGCAGAGCCACGATGTCCAAGAACCATATCCGGGTCGGCCAGCGGGGTGCTACTAGAAGTAGGCTGATTCCCTCCCGGCGGACCCGCTCCAAGACTCCCGGGAGCAGAGCGATCGGGGGAAAAGCGTACAGACGCAGCCTTGGCCCAGCAGGGCAGGATACCTGAGAGAGAACCACAGTGGACAGTGGGACGTCTCTTGAGATGCGAACAGATCCACTTCCACTGGGCTGAATTTCACGCACATGGCCTCCACCACCTCGGGGTGGAGTCGCCACTCCCCTGGCCTCAGCCCCTGCCTCGACAGGACGTCTGCTCCCTGATTTTGATCCTCGGGGATATATATCGCTCTGAGAGACGCCAGTTTCCCCTGGGACCACAGAAGGATCTGGTGTGCCATTCTGCATAGAGGGGGTGTGACCTCAGACCCCTCTGGTGATTCAGATACGCGACTACGGGCATGTTGTCCGAGCGTATCAGGACATGGTGGCCGCGGAGGTCCGGGAAAAAGCTCCTCAGAGCTTTGTAGACCGCCAGCATTTCCAGGCAGTTGATGTGCCAGGAAGAGTGCCGGGTCTCCCACAGATCTCTCGCAAAGCAGCCGTCCATGACCGCGCCCCAACCAGTGAGGGAGGCATCTGTTGAAACGGTTTTTCCGGCAACATGATGCTCCCAGCACCGGTCCCTGGGACAGGAACCAAGGTTTCCTCCATATGACAAGAGAACGAAGGCATCTGCGCGTTACCCTGATCATACGGAACGGATTTCCCCTCAGGGAAAACCCCTTGGCTCTAAACCACCACTGTAGGGGTCTCATGTGTAGCAGACCAAAAGGTATGACAGTCTCTGAAACTGCTTCACAGTGAGGTTGTGGCCTAGCTTTGCTCTGGAGACCATCGCCCGTATGGACTCCACGCGTGCGGGAGACATTTGTGCCCGCATCGTCGTGGAGTCCCATATAACCCCCATGAACATAGTCCTTTGGGAGGGCGTCAACACACTCTTCTTTGTGTTGAGTCTCAACCCCAGACACCTGATGTGGGCCAGAACGACATCTCGATGCCGAACTGCCATCTCGCATGAACTGGCCAATATTAGCCAGTCGTCGATGTAATTGAGTACAGCGGAGCCAGCGCTGCATCCATGCACTTGGTGAAGGTGCGAGGGGAGAGAGCTAGGCCGAAGGGAAGAACCCGATGCTGGTACGCTTCGCCCCCGAAAGCGAACCTCAGGAACCTCCTGTGACATGGAAGGATGGAAATATGGAAGTATGCGTCCTTCAGATCTATCGTGACGAACCAGTCCTCGAACTGGATCTGACTCACGATGGCTGATATTGTGAGCATCTTGAAGCTGAATCTCCTCAGAGACCGATTCAAGTGCCTGAGATCTATTATTGGACGCAACCCCCCCATCCTCCTTGGGAACTATGAAGTACCGGCTGTAGAACCCGGACTCCCTGTCTGGCAGAGGAACATGTTCTATGGCCTCCTTGACCAACAGGGATTGAACTTCCTGTTCCATAACCCGAACTTGCTCTGGGCTGACCACAGTCCAGACCACCCGTTGAACCTCGGGGGAGGGGAACTGAACTGCAGCCTGTAACCCATCTCTACAGCACGCAGGGCCCACGCAGAAATATTCGAAAGGCATGACCATGCGCCGAGATAATCTACTAAGGGGACCAGCCTCTCGAGGCTGGCCTCGGGTGTTATTCGAGACTCGTTCACCAACCCTGAAACAGCTGGCCGGCAGGGACCGGTTGACAACGGTTTTCAGTGGGCGGACGCGTTCGCTGCCCAGCCGCAGGTCTTGGTAGAGGCGGCTGGAGCGGCGTGCGTACGCGGGAAATCAGTGTGGCCCAAAGCGTGAACACAGCACTGATTTCCCGAGAGCTCTGGGGGGGAGGCGACCCCGATCGCTCCACCCCCGGAGGGACCGCTCTCAGCGGTCCGGCTGCAACTAGGACCGCTTGGTGGAAGCCGCCTTTGCCTGCAGGACGGTTCTCAAATCGACCTTCGGCTCAGAGGGCTTGCCATGAGAGCGAGAGCCTCGGGAGGGGCGCAGGAGGAGATACTCTCTTTTTGCACGTGCCGGTGCGAGGAGTCGGCAGGCGGCCGAGGCTGCCCTTTAGAGGCAGCCTTCCTAGAGTAGCCAGAGCGGCGAGGAAGGTATTGCTGGAAGGCCGCCGACTGTTATTTCACCTCCTGCAACCTCCCCACGACGGTTTCAACCGCGCCGCCGAAGAGGCCAGAAGGTGAAATCGGGGAGTCTAGGAGAAAATGTTTCTCTCTCCTTCATCCCCGACAAATTCAGCCATAAATGTCTCTCCACACACACCAACCCAGCCATGGAGCGGCCGATGGCACGGGCCGTCTCTTTGGTGATGCGGAGAGACAGGTCGGTGGCCTTCCTTAGCTCCGTGATGTCACTCGGAGAAGGACCCTCACTCTCATCAAGCTCCTTGAGGAGGTCGGCCTGGTAGGCCTGCAACATCGCCATAGTGTGCAGGGAGCTACCAGCCCGCTCAGCCGCCATGTAAGCCCTGCCCAACAGCACGGATGTATCGCGGCATGGCTTAGTGGTCAGGACCGGGGCCGTAAGGGACGATGTGTCCTCGGGAGAAAGATAGCTCGCGAGAGCCTCCTCTACCCGAGGCAATGTCCCATAACCAGACTCAGCCGCCCCCAGCACATTCAAAAAATCAAGCACTGGGTAGTTGGAGAGCCTGGCTGAATACGGTTTCACCTATGACTTACATAACTCATTATGCAAGTCAGGAAAAAATGGAAGGCCCCGGTGTGGAGTTTGAGACCTGCGCTTATAAAATCTCTCATACAGCTTGCTTGGTGGCTGGATTTGTAATTCTTCATGTGGCCAGTGATCATCAATACAGGCATGCCGTGAGCGCAAAACCCTGAGCGGCAGATTATCACATTCGCTACAGGCGGCACCCTCGAGAGCCACGCCAAGGCAATGAACACACAGCTGGTATGTGTCCGTGCCCGTTATATAACGTGGACACGGATGCACACACAATCTAAACTGCTCGCTTGCCATTCGACTGCTTGTGAAACTGTGTAAGGACAGACAGACAACAAATCACACAGAGCACTTTAGCTGAAGAGCAAAAAAGCTAATGTGTGTGTGTGCCGGCGTCCCTTTGTATCTTCCGGTTATGCCGTCATCTACTACGTCATGACGCAGCACCAATCAGGATCGGACAGATTTCATTTCATGCTACGCTACGCTGGGGGCATTCCCCAAAGTGTCATAACGATGACGCAGTGCGAGTTCCCTCGAAGGGGAACACACAGTGTAACACGATATAAATAAGAGATTCATGTTTCAGTGTAGACGTCATTGATTATAACGAGAGAGCAGATCTCACTGAATGAAAGCACTGACACGACGATAAGACAATAAAAAACAGTTACTACTTTGGTTCAGGTAAATGTAAGTTAAGTGTTTGTAACCAAAAATAAGGAACATTTGTATTATTAGAATTGGATGCAGTTTCTTTCCTCAGTGTAGAAATGATAAAACATCACTGAAACCATGATACCAGTTGAACAGTTTCTCCTCTATAATACACCATCATCTGTAAGCCCTAATCAGACAGTATATGTTTTATATACGGGGAGGTGGGCTAGTATAATAATTGCCACTGCTTTTCTGACATGTGGGAATGAAGTCCAGCCCGAGGTCAGAGAGTGAAGCTCAGGGTCTTTCATTCAAACTCGAGCAGCATTTGCCTTTGGTCTCGTCTGACGTCTTTTGCTCTTCTCCAGCAGGTCTTCCTTTTGCATCTGCATATGAGAGTGCATTTTCATTTGCAGACTTGGCAAAGACTTCAGGAGAATTTGCTTTTGGCAAAAAAGGTGAGTTCTGTTTACATCTCAACCAGCGTTTAACCAGTGTGTCTGACTGAAAACTATTCCATAGTGAGAATGGGAAATCTTTTATGAAGGTGTAGTGCCAGCCGGAGCACAGGAGAGAGACACACACACACCGTCTGAGTTTTCTGGGTGTTTTCTGGGTGTTTTCTGGGTGTTTTCTGGGTGTTTTCTGGGTGTTTTCTGGGTGTTTTCTCTGTGTGTGTGTGTGTGTGTGTGTGTGTGTGTGTGTGTGTGTGTGTGTGTGTGTGTGTGTGTGTGTGTGTGTGTGTGTTGTGAACTGCTGCTCTCATCAACACACAGGAGCCCAGTGTTTTCACTAAATAATACAGTACATTTCAGTTCGGGATACACCGACACTTTCATTTTCTTGTGCTCAACGATGCCTGTATTTTCATTGTATTTGTATTTTTTTTTTTTTATATTGGGTAGAGAAACCAAAATCAGTTTTCACATCTAATTATGCCTGTTAAAATGTATTTTAGGAGCTTATGTTTATATGACTCTTCATATCTATTGCTCTAATCATGCTATCTTTGATTTAATAGCACATGATATTTTGTGCTTTTTTTGAGGATTGTGTATTTTTGGAGGATATTTTCTACTAGCCTGCTTGTTGAAATGTTTAGATGCCAGTGAAATATCACACTACTCTTTTCCATTTTTGATACTACAGCAAAAACTATTAGCCTTATTAATGTACAGTACTGTGCAAAAGTCTTAGGCGTGCTAGTATTTTTAAGCCAGTTATTTATATAATTTGCTGTAGTGTGTCAGTAGGACAAATCAGTTTTCATTTCCAAACAGTCATTTGGCCATTAATTGTAATAATCCAGTGAAATTGTTGTATGCACAAGGAGTCTGACAACAGCCAGTATGATCAGGATCATCTGATCTCACCATCATCGAGTCCATCTGGGATTACATGAAGAAACAGAAAAAACTGAGACAGACTAAATCCAAAAGAATTGCGGCAACGTCTCCAAGGCTCTTGAAGAAATCGACCTGCAAAGCTACCTGAAAAACTATTTGCAAGTGTACCTGGAAAAAAAACTGTTTTAAACACAAAGGGTGGTCACACCAAATATTGATTTGATTTAGTTAATAGAAGTTAATTGATAAATAAAATCTATTTATGACATTATTTTTTAAAGCCTCATCACTTCAAAGCATTTTTACACAAGTGCCTAAAACTTTTCACAGTACTGTAGCTTTGCAGGCATGTTTCTTCAAGAGCCTTGGAGACAATGCTACAGTTCTTCTGGATTTATTCTGTCTCAGTTTTTTGTTTCTTCATGTAATCCCAGATGGACTTGATGATGGTGAGATCAGATCTCTGAGTGGACTATACCAGCTGTTGTCAGACTCCTTGTGCATTTAAAAATCTCACTGTATTACAATTAATGGCTGATATTTTCAACTAACACACTACAGCAAAAGATACAAATTACTTGCTTAAAACCATTTTTTGGGGCGAACATACTAATGTGTCTAAGACTTTTGCACAGTACTGTACACATAAAACATAAAAGACAAGTAATCTGTAATAAAATAAGGACAAATAATCCAATTACAAGCAATTACAAATAAAAACAATATAAGATACAAATAAAATAAACAGTTTTTCAGGTTCTCTTTCGCTCGACTCACTCCATCTCACTGTGGGAAACACCTCTTGTGTGGTCATCCATGAAGCCGTATACAGCCACACCTATCCCGCTCCTGGAAGCCCCGCCCCTTCCTGTATAAACCGCACATATGCCCACGGTTATGGTTAGACCAGTGTCTCGCTCATCTCCCGCTATTCATCCACTCGGAAGATCTGTAAAGTGGGCTATTATAGGCCAGCGCTGCGGTTTATACAGGAAGGGGCGGGGCTTCCGGGAGCACTGTCCTGATAAGTGTGACTGTATATGGCATCATGAATGACCACACAAGAGGTGTTTCCCATAGTGAGATGTCTCACTCATCTCCCTCAGAGAACCAAGATTATAACCTTAACAAAACCTTTTTTCGGTAGATCTAACTGTTTTCAGCTACAGGATTTGAGTAAAGTAATCAAATGGGAAATAATACCGTATAAATGAAATATAAATACATTTTTATTAAAGTTGCAAAATGTTTTAGTCAAGAGCAGTGGGTGAATTTTCTTTTGTTGTTTAGTAAACATAAAGTGACAGCAGCCTAATATTCCTGATGCTCTCTACCATTAAAGACATAATGCCCAATACACTGATACTGTACACATGTTGTCTTTCTCATAACCAACTATGTTTCAAAAGGATACTCTCTGATATGGGTATTTTGGACAATTCTGTGTCAATTTGTCCATTCAGTCCAATTTGAGGATTCTGATCAGAACCAGAAAATATGAACATATCACACCAGTCCTCAGGTCTTTACACTGGCTCCCAGTTACATTTAGGATTGATTTTAAAGTATTATTACTGGTATATAAATCATTCAATGGGCTAGGACCTCAATACATTGCAAATATGCTGACGGAATATAAACCCAACAGATCACTCAGATCATCAGGATCACATCAGTTAGAAATACCAAGGGTTTGCTCTAAGCAAGGAGAGTCTGCTTTTAGCTATTATGCCAGCCGCAGCTGGAACCAGCTTCCAGAGGAGATCAGATGTGCTCCTACAGTAGTCACATTCAAATCCAGACTCAAAACACTTCTGTTTAGCTATGCATTTACTGAATGAGCACTGTGCCACTGTTCGTCCGACTGTTTTTACTGTATTTTATTTTAATTTTTATTCTAAACTGTTTTAATTATTCTTATTTGTTTTGATTATTTTATTTTCTCCTATGTAAAGCACTAGGACGCTTCTGAGCATGCATTTCTTGTCCTGTAAATGTAACCCCTCGTTAAACATAAATCATGTAACATTTTATGTTTCTACTTGTATATACGATTTGGTTCATTTGGTAATCTAAATGACGCATGTGTGCAGAGAGCGATCAGCATGCAACAGTAGTGTACACACTGCTGCTGTCAGTATTGCTGTTGGCAGTGTGATGTTTTTAGTGTTTTCACATGCACGTTTATTTCTGTAGATGCAGATTTTTCGTGGTCAAACGCTGGAGCCACGGTCTTTGGTAGTGCACCAGTGCGAACTGAAGAAGGGGAAGCACACAATGAAGGAGAAGAGGAGGGCAGCGATGACGAATCTCCCCGGAATGAGGAGATCTACTTTGAGCCAATCGTGACCTTGCCAGAGGTGTGTGTGTGTGTGTGTGTGTGTGTGAGGTTAATCCAGGGCTGCACAATTAACTGGAATTAAACCTTGTGATTTGCAGTGCAATTATGAAATCACAAAGTTTTAAATCTCATTCAGAAAAGAGATTTATTTAGATTTATTGGACATAAATATTTGTGTACATGAGTTTTTTTTTTTTTTTTTTTGATGCATTAGACTTCTTGACAGAAAAATAAGAAATTACTATCACAGATATTGAGATGCATCTTTTGTTTTTGTCAGAACCTGTGTTTGAGCTTATAACGACGGTAACGGTTACATTTAGAGGTATTGCTTCTCCTTGCCATTAGCGGGTGTAGTGAACTTTTTCTTCTAAAGTGTTTGAAAACTCGGAAGACCAGGAGACTCGGGTGTATCTTCAGCAGAATTCTTTGAGAACACGAGCTGTTGGTAGCTGCAGTCATCTAAATCTCACCCAAGTCTGACTAAGGAATGTACATTGTAGTTTATATATCTGTCTAGGGGGAGGAGTTACATAGAGGGTGAGACACTCTGAAACCAAGCATGTAAATGAGGTATACCGGTTTAGGAACCTTACTGGAAATTCCCCAGCCCTGATCTCATCAGCATAACAGTGTCATGTATAGATGGTAATCCAATCAGCCTGATTGTCTCACCCATACCTTCACATTATCATAGAGACAAAGGCACAGCTGTATCTTGAGCTTAATGGCCAGGAAGTGCATACAGACAAAAGCTAATGTCAGACACCTGAATTGCTTGACCTACGAATCTCATCATTTATGCCTCAAAATGGAAAACAGTGTGCAGAACTTTCTCAATATAAAATACTATTATATTGGAACCTAAATTAAACATTTTAATACATTTGTAATCCTTCAGTGGCACTGGCCTACCTCTTAGACGGGTATTTATACAGGGAGCTGACTTACAGGGTGTTGGCGTGACTCCTGCAGGTGGATGTGAAGTCTGGCGAGGAGGACGAGGAGATCCTGTTCAAGGAAAGGACTAAACTCTACCGCTGGGACCGCGAGCTCAACCAGTGGAAGGAGCGCGGCGTGGGAGACATCAAGATCCTCTTCCACCCCGCCAAGAAGTGCTACCGTGTGCTGATGAGACGTGAGCAGGTTCTGAAGGTCTGTGCTAACCACACCATCAGCCAGAGCATCGAGCTCAAGCCCATGAACACCTCGGCCAACGCGCTGGTGTGGACCGCCACCGACCACTCAGGTACAGCCCTCGCACCGCACACGCTGGAAACTAGGGCTGTCAAAATGGCTGAAAAGCTAATTCAAATTTTTTTCTTAAATATTGGGAAAAATTCCAATTATATTTGAATTCTTTAGGCAATAACTAATGTTACAGGGGAAAAGTACTGTATTGTTTCCTTTGCCCACAAGAGGGCACAAGTAAGCACAATAAGCAAATACAAACCAAATCAAGCATCGCATCTTTTGAAATGAAATTCACTTATTAAAGTGCATTATATTGTATTTGAGAACAATTTTTTCAAAAGATAATTTCCTTAATGTGCATGCAAGTAAAATTAGGTTACAATGGTGCATAAATCTGTAAATGCATCAGTAACCTGAGAAAAGACGAACTAAATAAACACAAAATAGCAAATTTCCATTCAGAAACACTCCATATCTCACTATCTACATATTGTTTGTCAAAAACACCAGACGCTCAACTTGCAGCGAGTGCTCTGAGTGCTTTCACACTCTTTTACACACACACACACACGCTGAGCGCTTTCTGTTGGCAATGCTTCCAGCTGATGAAAACACACGCTCAGATCTGACCAATGCACAGGCTTGGTCAAGTGTGTCTTGCACGATTGTTGCCTAGTGGACGCTGTGCTGGACAGTGTTGTTCACGTGTGTGTGTTCCACAAACAGAGGGAGACGGGAAGGTCGAGCAGCTCGCGGCCAAGTTCAAGACTCCAGAGCTGGCCGAGTCCTTCAGACGAGCGTTTGTCGACTGCCAGAGCCTCATGTCGCGGGCCGACTGCGCTCAGGTGTCCGTGGCCGAGGCGCATTCTCGAGACTCCAACCCTGTGGTGTTCTTCAACATGGCTGTCGATGGCGAGCCAGCTGGGAGAATCATCATGGAGCTGTTCGCTCACATCGTTCCCAAAACAGCGGAGAACTTCCGGGCTCTGTGCACGGGCGAGAAGGGCTTCGGTTTCCACAGCTCCGTCTTCCACAGGATCGTCCCTGACTTCATGTGTCAGGTGAGGCCGCACCATCTGAAGACACAGCATGTAACCTTAAAAACTCTTACATTCAGGGCAAACATATTTAAGGCCATAAAGTGTTATAAGAAAAGTCTTAGTTATCATTTTAAGAGGTCTTAAATTTGGGGACGAAATAACAGGAATCATTATGCTCTGTTTACCGGGGTAACCGCTGTATCTCTGCTGTTTCGTAAGCGCCATCTACTGTCAGAGAGCGAGTCTGCACTATCATTCATTGTGTTATATGAACTGTGACTGTTGAAATTGTGGGTTTTACTGTCATTTTATTATTTAGGATGTTTCATAAACATATTTATTGATTTTAAAGGTGACATATTATGCCCCTTTTTACCTGTGAAGTCTCAGCCCTAAATAACCCTATAGCTAGAACAGCATATTTAGACACTGCTTCTGATTTATTGAGAATATAACAAACGTAGTGGGTGAATTTCCCCCATTATAGGCTGGTTGTTAAAACACATCAGTGTTCACACACCAGTAAAGGGGATCTTTTGGTCTGTTGTTCACACACATCAGTGTTCACGCACATCAGTAAAGGGGATTGTTTGGTCTGTTGTTCACACACATCAGTAAAGGGGATTGTTTGGTCTGTTGTTCACACACATCAGTGTTCACACACCAGTAAAGGAGGTTGTTTGGTCTGTTGTTAAAACACATCAGTGTTCACACACCAGTAAAGGGGGTTGTTTGGTCTGTTGTTCACACACATCAGTGTTCACACACCAGTAAAGGGGGTTGTCTGGTCTGTTGTTCACACACATCAGTGTTCACACACCAGTGAAGGGGATTGTTAGCTCTGTTGTTCACACACCAGTAAAGGAGATTGTTAGGTCTGTTGTTCACACACATCAGTGTTCACACACCAGTAAAGGGGATTGTTTGGTCTGTTGTTCACACACATCAGTGTTCACACACCAGTAAAGGGGATTGTTTGGTCTGTTGTTCACACACATCAGTGTTCACACACCAGTAAAGGGGATTGTTTGGTCTGTTGTTCACACACATCAGTGTTCACACACCAGTAAAGGGATTGTTTGGTCAGTTGTTCACACACCAGTAAAGGGATTGTTTGGTCTGTTGTTCAAACACATCAGTGTTCACACACCAGTAAAGGGGATTGTTAGGTCTGTTGTTCACACATCATCAGTGTTCACACACCAGTAAAGGGGATGTTTGGTCTGTTGTTCACACACATCAGTGTTCACACACCAGTAAAAGGGATTGTTTTGGTCAAGTTGTTACACACCAGTAAAGGGGATTGTTTGGTCTGTTGTTCACACACATCAGTGTTCACACACCAGTAAAGGGATTGTTTGGTCTGTTGTTCACACACATCAGTGTTCACACACCATATAAGGGGATTGTTTGGTCTGTTGTATATCACATAACAGTCTGTTCACACACCAGTAAAGGGGATTGTTTGGTAATAGTTGTTAACACACCAGTAAAGGGGATTGTTTGGTTCTGTTGTTCACACACATCAGTGTTCACACACCAGTAAAGGGGATTGTTGGTCTGTTGTTCACACACATCAGTGTTCACACACACCAGTTAAAGGGGATTGTTTGGTCTGTTGTTCACGCACACAGTAAAGGGATTGTTGGTCTGTTGTTCACACACATCACAGTAAAGGGGATTGTTTGGTCTGTTGTTAAAACACATCAGTGTTCACACACCAGTAAAGGGGATTGTTTGGTCTGTTGTTCACACACATCAGTGTTCACACACCAGTAAAGGGGTTGTTTGGTCTGTTGTTCACACACATCAGTGTTCACACACCAGTAAGGGGATTGTTAGCTCTGTTGTTCACACACCAGTAAAGGAGATTGTTTGGTCTGTTGTTCAAACACATCAGTGTTCACACACCAGTAAAGGGGATTGTTGGTCTGTTGTTCACACACATCAGTGTTCACACACCAGTAAAGGGGATTGTTTGGTCTGTTGTTCACACACATCAGTGTTCACACACACCATAAAGGGGATTGTTTGGTCTGTTGTTCACACACATCAGTGTTCACACACCAGTAAAGGGGATTTTTGGTCAATTGTTCACACACCAGTAAAGGGGATTGTTTGGTCTGTTGTTCAACACATCAGTGTTCACCACACCAGTAAAGGGGATTGTTAGGTCTGTTGTTCACACTCATCAGTGTTCACACACCAGTAAAGGGGATTGTTTGGTCTGTTGTTCACACTCATCAGTGTTCACACACCAGTAAAGGGATTGTTTGGTCTGTTGTTCACACACATCTTGTTCACACACCAGTAAGGGGATTGTTTGGTCTGTTGTTCACACAACACCAGTAAAGGGGATTGTTATGGTCTGTTGTTCACACTCATCAGTGTTACACACACCAGTAAAGGGGATTGTTGGTCTGTTGTTCACACTCATCAGTGTTCACACACCAGTAAAGGGATTGTTTGGTCTGTTGTTCACACACATCAGTGTACACACCCGTAAAGGGATTGTTTGGTCGTTGTTCACACACATCAGTGTTCACACACCAGTAAAGGGATTGTTTGGTCTGTTGTTCACACACATCAGTGTTCACACACCAGTAAGGGATTGTTTGGTCTGTTTGTTCACACTCATCATGTTCACACACCAGTAAAGGGATTGTTTGGTCTGTTGTTCACACCATAGTGTTCACACACCAGTAAAGGGATTGTTTGGTCTGTTGTTCACACACATCAGTGTTCACACACCAGTAAAGGGGATTGTTTGGTCAGTTGTTCACACACCAGTAAAGGGGATTGTTTGGTCTGTTGTTCACACACATCAGTGTTCACACACCAGTAAAGGGGATTGTTTGGTCTGTTGTTCACACACATCAGTGTTCACACACCAGTAAAGGGGATGTTTGGTCTGTTGTTCACACATCAGTGTTCACACTACCAGTAAAAGGATTGTTTGCCAGTTGTTCACACACCAGTAAAGGGGTATTGTTTAGTCTATTGTTCACACACGTCAGTGTTTCTACACCTGTAAAGAATTCTCTGTTGTTCACACAACAGTATAGGGATTGTTTGGTCACTTGTTCACACACCAAAACGTTATGGGAGTTGTCATGTTCAAAATAGTGTTCACACACTAAAGGGATTGTTGGTCGTTGTTCACCACAGTAAAATAGGGGTTTGCTGTTTCACAATTACCATAAAGAGTGGTTGTTCCTCCAGTGTTCACAAAGTAAAGGGGATTGTTTGGTCTGTTGTCCACACATCAGTGTCACCCTAAAGATTGTTGTCGTTTAAAATCAGTGTCAACACCATAAGGATGGGTTGTTCCCAGGTTCACACACCATAAATTTTGCTGTCAATCAGTAAAGGGATGTTTGGTCTGTTCAACACCAGTGTACACACCAGAAAGGGATTTTGGTCGTTCACAAAGAGGTGTTGCTGTTTTCAACACTAGTTCCAACGTAAAGATTGGTGTTCACTTGTTCACACACATAAGGATGTTTGTGTTGTTCACACACCAGTAAAGGGATGTTGGTCGTGTTCACACACCAGTAAGTAGGTTGTTGTCGTGTTCACACATCAGTGTTCACAAAGGATGTTGTTGTTTTCACCATCAGTGTTCACACACCAGTAAGGGGATTGTTGGTCTGTTTCACACATCAGTGTTCACACACCTAAAGATTAGTGTTTGTGTCTGTTGTTCACACACATCAGTGTTCACACACCATTAAAGGGGATTGTTTGGTCTGTTGTTCACACACCAGTAAAGGGATTGTTGTTGTGTTCACACACCAGTAAAGGGGATTGTTTGGTCATGTTGTTCACACTCATCAGTGTTCACACACCAGTAAAGGGGATTGTTTGGTCTGTTGTTCACACACATCAGTGTTCACACACCAGTAAAGGGGATTGTTAGGTCTGTTGTTCACACTCATCAGTGTTCACACACCAGTAAAGGGGATTGTTTGGTCTGTTGTTCACACGCATCAGTGTTCACACACCAGTAAAGGGGATTGTTTCGTCTTTTGTTCACACACATCAGTGTTCACACACCAGTAAAGGGGATTGTTTGGTCTGTTGTTCACACACACATCAGTGTTCACACACCAGTAAAGGGGATTGTTAGGTCTGTTGTTCACACACATCAGTGTTCACACACCAGTAAAGGGATTGTTTGGTCTGTTCACACACCAGTAAAGGGGATTGTTTGGTCTGTTCACACACCAGTAAAGGGGATTGTTTGGTCTGTTGTTCACACACCAGTAAAGGGGATTGTTTCGTCTTTTGTTCACACACATCAGTGTTCACACACCAGTAAAGGGGATTGTTTGGTCTGTTGTTCAACACATCAGTGTTCACACACCAGTAAAGGGGATTGTTTGGTCTGTTGTTCACACACATCAGTGTTCACACACCAGTAAAGGGGATTTTTAGGTCTGTTGTTCACAACACACCATTAAAGGGGATTGTTTGGTTAGTTGTTCACACACCAGTAAAGGGGATTGTTTGGTCAGTTGTTCACACTCATCAGTGTTCACACACCAGTATAAGGGGATTGTTTGGTCTGTTGTTCACACACATCAGTGTTCACACACCAGTAAAGGGGATTGTTTGGTCTGTTGTTCACACACATCAGTGTTCACACACCAGTAAAGGGGATTGTTTGGTTAGTTGTTCACACACCAGTAAAGGGGATTTTTAGGTCATGTGTTCACACACCATTAAAGGGGATTGTTTGGTTAGTTGTTCACACACCAGTATAGGGGATTGTTTGGTCATTGTTACACACTTAGATGTGTTCACACACCAGTAAAGGGGATTGTTTGGTCAGTTGTTCACACACATCAGTGTTCACACACCAGTAAAGGGGATTGTTTGGTCTGTTGTTCACACACATCAGTGTTCACACACCAGTAAAGGGGATTGTTTGGTCTGTTGTTCACACACATCAGTGTTCACACACCAGTAAAGGGGATTGTTTAGGTCTGTTGTTCACACACATCAGTGTTCACACACCAGTAAAGGGGATTGTTAGGTCTGATGTTCACACACATCAGTGTTCACACACCAGTAAAGGGGATTGTTAGGTCTGTTGTTCACACACACATCACCTAGTGTTGTCTTCACACAATCTGTCCACCAGTAAAGGGGATTTTTAGGTCTGTTGTTCACACACCATTAAAGGGGATTGTTTGGTTAGTTGTTCACACACCAGTAAAGGGGATTGTTAGGTCTGTTGTTCAAACACATCAGTGTTCACACACCAGTATAGGGGATTGTTTGGTCAGTTGTTCACACTCATCAGTGTTCACACACCAGTAAAGGGGATTGTTTGGTCTGTTGTTCACACACATCAGTGTTCACACACCAGTAAAGGGGATTGTTTGGTCAGTTGTTCACACTCATCAGTGTTCACACACCAGTAAAGGGGATTGTTTGGTCTGTTGTTCACACACATCAGTGTTCACACACCAGTAAAGGGGATTGTTTGGTCTGTTGTTCAAACACATCAGTGTTCACACACCAGTAAAGGGGATTGTTTGGTCAGTTGTTCACACTCATCAGTGTTCACACACCAGTAAAGGGGATTGTTTGGTCTGTTGTTCACACACATCAGTGTTCACACACCAGTAAAGGGGATTGTTTGGTTAGTTGTTCACACACCAGTAAAGGGGGTTGTTTGGTCTGTTGTTCACACACCAGTAAAGGGGGTTGTTTGGTCTGTTGTTCACACACATCAGTGTTCACACACCATTAAAGGGGATTGTTTGGTTAGTTGTTCACACACCAGTAAAGGGATTGTTTGGTCTGTTGTTCACACTCATCAGTGTTCACACACCAGTAAAGGGGATTGTTTGGTCTGTTGTTCACACACATCAGTGTTCACACACCAGTAAAGGGGATTGTTTGGTCTGTTGTTCAAACACATCAGTGTTCAGACACCAGTAAAGGGGATTGTTTGGTCAGTTGTTCACACTCATCAGTGTTCACACACCAGTAAAGGGGATTGTTTGGTCTGTTGTTCACACACATCAGTGTTCACACACCAGTAAAGGGGATTGTTTGGTCTGTTGTTCACACACATCAGTGTTCACACACCAGTAAAGGGGATTGTTTGGTCGGTTTCTCTCAGGGAGGCGACATCACCAGCGGGGACGGAACGGGAGGAAGGTCCATCTACGGAGGGAAGTTTGAGGACGAGAACTTTGACGTGAGGCACACGGGCCCGGGACTGCTGTCCATGGCCAACCGCGGCAGAGACACCAACAGCTCGCAGTTCTTCATCACACTCAAGAAAGCAGAACACCTGGACTTCAAGCACGTGGCTTTCGGCTTCGTCAAAGAAGGCATGGATGTGGTGAAGAGAATAGCAGAGCTGGGCAGTAAGGATGGCAAACCCACTAAAACCATCACCGTCTCAGACTGTGGACAGTTGTAAACTTCTCTACGTTTGGCAAACTTCTGTTCATGTGGGAAATGTTGTTTACTGAACTTTTGTGTAAATGTGTGAGAGATCTTGTACATGCAGTGGTTTTATTTTTGTCCTGTTTGTATTAGACTGCATTAGTTGACAATAAAATTTGTGCTTTGCAAAAAAGAAGTTACTTTTATTATGAACTTGTTTACCCCAGAGTTAACTCGGTGGATTGAGTTTACTGGGACTTTTCCAAGGTTGGCTTTCTTTCTTATAAAGTCTGTATTTTCAATCTCCTGAACATAATATAAACATGCCAGCTTGGATTTCACTAGTTATACAGTGTCATTATTGATGATAAAACATTTGAATACAACTACAGGAGAAGTAGAGCCGATTGGCTTTATCCAGCAGAATTTAATGTTTTCAAGAAAACTGGTAACCAGTATTTAAGCTACCGCTGTATGAACAGCAGAAAGCAGGAGTCATTATTTGATCAGTAAATCCACTTTTTTTTCTCTACTTCGTAGGCATGACCTACATGAAATTGACCAAAATATTGATTAATTATCAAAGCATACTGAATTTCAAAGTACACTATACATTTTTTTGTTGTTCAAAATTGGAATTTAAATAAGCGAGTACATCATAAATCCATCTTCCATAAGGTAAGCCTATTGAAAGTGTTTATATTTTAGACATGTCTGGATGGATTTGTTTTTTCTTGGGGTCAGAAAGCCTCAAAACAAAAATCAAACTGCCCCGACGTCACATGTTGTTTGGGAGAGTTTAAAGAAAAAAAATCCAAAAACAAACACCAGGATATTCAGTTGTCAGAGACGATGGAGTGCATAAAAAGTAGCCCATGCCTACGGTTCAATATACTGCTGGATCATTAATGTTGTGGGATTATTTTTATGATGGAGGTCCTGGACTTCTTGTTCTGATACATGGTATCATGGAATCTAGCAAATACCAACAGATAAAAAATCAACCTGACAGCCTCTGTTTGTCAAGTCAAGTCAAGTCAAATATATTTATATAGCGCTTTTCACAATACAGATTGTATCAAAGCTGCTTTACAGTATCAATCAAAACAACTCAACAATGTTTGTTTATTACTGGACATCCAAAAAGGACATCCAAGTTTGGTAGAGCTGATCAATGGTATGATTGTTTAATTAATTTGAATATCCCCAACTGAGCAAGCCAAAGGCAACAGTGGCAAGGAACCGAAAAACTCCATCAAGTGACCTAATGGTGTCCTAAAACTCCATCAGATGACCCAATGGAGAAAAAAAAAACCTTGGGAGAACCCAGGCTCAGTCGGGGGCCAGTTCTCCTCTGGCGTTTATGAACTAGAGGCCGAATTTACAGTAACTGTAAGATAAAAATTTATATGAATGCCTGGCTAAATAGATGCGTCTTCAGTCTAGTTTTAAACTGGGAGAGCGAGTCTGAGCAACGAACAATATCAGGAAGGCTATTCCAGAGCTTCGGAGCTAGATGTGAAAATGCTCTCCCTCCTTTGGTGGATCTGGATATCCTAGGAATGACCAGAAGCCTCGAATTTAGTGATCTTAAAGAGCGCGATGGATTGTAAGGCGATAGAAGATCCGTTAAATAGACTGGAGCTAAACCATTTAGAGCTTTATAGGTCAAAAGCAATACCTTGTAATTAATACGGAACTTTATAGGTAACCAATGAAGTGATGATAAAACTGGTGTTATATGATCATATTTTCTTGATCTAGTAAGAACTCTAGCGGCTGCATTTTGGACTAACTGTAGCTTGTTTATTGAGGATGCAGGACAACCAGCTAATAAAGCATTACAGTAATCTAGTCTCGAGGTCATGAATGCATGAACTAACTTTTCTGCATCAGAAACAGATAGCATATTACGTAGCTTAGCAATGTTTCTAAGGTGGAAAAAGGCAGTTTTTGTAACATATGAAATATGCTTTTCAAAAGACAGGTTGCAGTCTAATATAACACCCAGGTCTTTTACTGTAGCGGATAAAGTAACAGGGCATCCTACTATGTTAAAGTTGTGTTGTGAGAGGTTTTGTAGACGGTTTTTAGAACCGATAAGTATTACCTCTGTCTTATCTGGATTTAATAAAAGAAAGTTACGCGTCATCCAATCTTTTATATCTTTAACACAATCTGTCAATTTGGATAATTTAGCGTATTCATCTGGCCGTGATGAAATATATATTTGAGTGTCATCAGCATAGCAATGGAAACTATTTCCATGTTTCCTTAGAATATTACCAAGTGGCAGCATATATATTGAGAATAATAAAGGGCCTAACACAGATCCCTGCGGCACTCCATGGTTTGCCGAAGTCACGATCGATTTCTCTCCATTTAAGTAGACGAAATGGTAGCGGTCAGATAAGTATGACCTGAACCAGCTTAATGCTTGTCCTTGAACACCAGTGTAATTTTGTAGTCGATCTAAGAGTATTGTGTGATCTATAGTATCGAACGCAGCACTAAGATCAAGTAAAACTAGTACTGAGATACAGCCTTGGTCCGAAGCTAAAAGTAGATCATTTATGATTCTAACGAGCGCAGTTTCAGTGCTATGATGTGGCCTGAATCCAGACTGAAACTTTTCATAGATGTCGTTTTCTTGCAAGAAAGAGCCGAGTTGAGCGGACACAACTTTTTCTAATATTTTTGACATAAATGGAAGATTCGAAATGGGTCTGTAATTTGCTAGGTTATTTGGATCTAATTGTGGTTTCTTAATAAGAGGTTTTATAACTGCCAGCTTGAATGTTCTTGGAACATGACCTAAAGATAAAGACGAATTAATAATATTGAGAAGAGGCTCTTCCACTATAGGTAACACTTCTTTCAGTAGTTTAGTTGGTATAGGATCTAATAAACATGTTGTTGTTTTAGATGAAGTGATAAGTTTATTTAACTCTTTTTGTTCTATGGTTGTAAAGCATTGTAATTGTTCTTGCGGGGTGATAATTGCGGCTGAATTATAAGGCGCGAGCAAAGATTGAACGTTTACGATTTTGATTCTGATGCTTTCAATTTTCTCGGTGAAAAAGTTCATGAAATCATTACTACTGAACTGTAACAAGGTATTTTGTTCAGACGACTTCTGTTTATTTGTTAGTCTAGCCACGGTATTAAATAAAAACCTTGGATTATTTTGGTTGTTTTCTATTAATTTGCTGAGGTGCTCAGCCCTGGCCGTTTTAAGGGCCTTTTTATAACGTGACATACTGTCTTTCCACGCGATTCTAAAGACCTCTAAATTAGTTTTTTTCCATTTACGCTCTAAATTACGGGTTTCTCTCTTTAAAACATACGTAGTATTATTGTACCATGGTGCTATACTTTTTTCTCTGACCTTTTTTAATCGAATGGGTGCAATCATATCCAATGTTCTAGAGAGAATGGTGCTCATAGTGCTAGTTAATTCGTCTAGTTCATCTGTTTGTTTGGGTTCAGGCAGCAGCTGAGACAGATCAGATAAGCTATTTGAGAAATTATCTATGGTGGATGGAAGAATTGTTCTACCTGGTCGATAACGTGGCGCAGCATGACATAATACAGCAGTACGTAGTATGCAAGTTACCATGTAATGGTCAGTGACATCATCAGGTAGTGGAATGATATCTATTTCGGTTGGATCGGTTCCATATGATATAATTAAATCGAGTGTATGATTAAGACGATGAGTTGGTCCGGTGACGTTTTGCTTGACCCCGAAGGAGTTTAATAAATCTGTAAACGCAGCCCCTAACGCATCATTTAAATTATCTACGTGTATGTTAAAATCTCCAACAATTAATGCTTTATCGACGTTGACCAAAAGATCTGATAGAAAGTCAGCAAACTCTTTTAGAAAATCGGCGTAAGGCCCTGGAGGTCGATATACGGTAGCCAATGCTAGAGATAATAGGGTTTTTTTTCTTACATCTAACAGCGTAACATTTAGCACAAGTACTTCAAACGAATTAAACCTATGACAAGTTTTCTGAGTAACATTGAGAATATCTCTATAGATTGTTGCAAACACCGCCGCCACGACCGATCAAACGGGGCTCATGCTTATAACAGTATCCTGGCGGAGTAGACTCATTTAGACCGAAATAATCATTTGGTTTAAGCCAGGTTTCAGTAAGGCACAGAACATCGAAATTATTATCTGTGACCATTTCATTTACAATAACCGCCTTAGGTGTGAGTGATCTAATGTTTAGAAGACCTAGCTTTAGAAATTGTTTTTGTTCACTAATAGCGAGAGTTTTTGTTTTAATAACAATTAGATTTTTTCTAGATCCCGCAGTAGATTTATTATTTGATCTTAGTAAACGAGGAATAGACACAGTTTCTATGCAATGTTCTACACTAGTATTAATATCAATTAAATTGGTGCAGTAGAGACTGTGATTTGGATTTTTGGTTACTAGTCAAACGGTATTTAACATCTTGGAGATGTTATCTGACAGAAGATCTGCCCCTATTCTACTTGGGTGTAAGCCATCAGCGCGGAAGAGCCTCGGTCGCTCCCAAAACAGATTTGGTTTGTGTTTGAGTGGGATGAGGAGCTGGCAATCTGAAGGATCCGGAGAGAGATTCTGAATGAAGGAATGGTCTCTGATCTCCAAACTCATCAGTCATTAAATAAGACACTTATGTGAAAAAAGTGTTGAATAAAACATTAATTCCATGAGATTTTCCCTCCACTGTTAATTGTTTTTCTTCAATGAAAGGATAGATCTTTGGAACATTTGGAAAGAATGATCAAAAGGGTAAACTGTAGATGTATCTTCTCTTCTACACTCAAACAGGACTGTACATCTAGCGCTTGTGTTATCAGTGTATTAGTAGCCAAAATTAAGTTCTTGGAGTAAATCTTTTTATTTTGTTTTTGCTGCTGAACAATATAAACATCCACACATCAAATACAATTCCATAGACCTCAAGTGAGGAATTAAACAGAACATAAGACAGCATATCTTCATATTCATGAACACACCACTGAAGTGACTGAACTACTATAAGAAATCTCAATCTCAGCTCAGATTCTGTGCAATCGAGATGAAATCCAGCGCACATGAACATGTAGACAGTGATTGTATTCAGACGCGTTTGCTTGAGTCGGTTCAGTCGTTCATCTTCATCAAGCGCAGATCAACTCTCCTGCAAACACACAGTTTAACAACTCAATCAGTCATTCAGTCCAACATAACGACGAGGAAGACACATGACCACAGGACAAATAATATCTCAAACGCTGAGTTTATAGAAGCTAAAAAGACCCTTGGCTTTTGGATGCTTACATTTAATTAAATAAAACAACAAAAGTCCTTTTTTCCTGTTTTATTCATGAAAAAGAATAATGTATGTATAAAATTGCTCTTAATGGACCAAAGGTTTGACTTGAGAATAAAACCGTCTTCATCAGCACTCGGATAAGGTTCAGTAAAGTGTGAGTATGATTCTTAAATGTGGCACTTAAAATGATCCTTCACCCAAAAATGAAGCTTCTCTTATGATTTACGGCCGTTTCACACCGCAAGCGTGAGCGGCGCGTGAGCAGCGCGTATTTTTTTCGGCGTGCATGTTAATCAATGAGTGCATTCACACCGGGAGCAGGAGCAGCGCGTGAGCAGCAGTGAAGCGGGGGTTTCGGCGCCAAGTCTATTTTTGCTGCGCTGCTGACGCTCAATTAAAGTGAAAGCACACTTTTGATGGACAAAATAAATATGATTTTACACAAAAAGTGCCCAAAATGCACAGAATAAGCATGTTTAGTGAGTTTTAAGAACTGGAGTAGGCAAAAAAAGAAAATGAAGACTCAAAAATATTTATAGAAGATTTAGGCTACCTATTTAAATTGTTATGAATTATTCAGTTTGTGAAAGCATGGTGTATTATAAAAAACTAAAGTAAATTAGCCAGAAAATATTATATATAAACATTCTTTTAGTTTATGTAATACACAGACAGCTACTTGCTGCACAACCCAAATCAAACCCGAGTGTGCGGTTTTTTTTTTGTTTGTTTGTTTTTATCCGCGGAGTTTGCAGTCTTGTAAACATATCGAAAGTATGACTGAAACGACAAGATTGGAGCTGTTTTCTGTGTTGTTTTGTTGTTTACCATTTAAATATGCGAATGTTGTACTATAACAAACTTTATCAATTTTAGAAATAACAAACTATAACAAACAACTATCAATTTTATAATTGACCAACTTCTAAAATCAAATTTATAGTTGTCTTTGTAAATAATTGTTCGCTTATATGTAGCTTTGGAGCCGCTACTGTGACGCTGTACAAACGCTTCCAGTGTGAATACTCTCGCGCGTCTGCAGCTGCAGTGACGATGTAGTTACGCTGACGCGCTGCTCAAGCGCCGCTGACGCTTGCGGTGTGAAACAGCCGTTACTCACACTCATGCCGTCCCAGAAGTACATGACTTTATTTTTAATAGTCCATCTCTGTGAGTCAATGGAAACGGGACTTCCAGTTTGCGCTTCAGAAAGTAAAAATGCTAGTAATACATAAGAGCCCAGTGGATTAATCAATGACTTCTGAAGTCAAACGATAGGTGTGTGTGTGTGTGTGTGTGTGTGTGTGTGTGTGTGTGTGTGTGTGTGTGTGTGTGTGTGTGTGTGTGTGTGTGTGTGTGTGTGTGTGTGTGTGTGTGTGTGAGTTGGTTTATGTGATTTATGAGGACACAAATTTGTATAATGACACTGGTATTACAACTTATGGGTGGTTTATGAGGACATGCCAAAAGTCCTCATAAATCAAATGGCTTAAAAAACATAAAAAAAATGTTTTATTAAAAAATGTAAAAATGCAGCATGTCTCCTGTAAGGGGTAGGTTTAGGGACAGGGGCAGTGTAGGGGTATATACAGTTTGTCCAGTATAAAAAACCATTACGCCTATGGAGAGTCCTCATAATGCTGTTGCACAAACGTGTGTGTGTGTGTGTAATAGTTTCAAATGTTTACAATATTAATATTTTTCTCTATGAACCATTGCTTCCAGCCAGCTGCTATGCATGTGTTTGTTGACGTAGACGTGTACATGTTCTGAACCTCACGTGAGAGAAATGCAGAGGAACATCACATCAAGAGAACACACATGACAGTTAGCTGGAAGTGATGGTTCATTTCACACCTATGGTTTCGCTTCAGAAGACGTTGATTCATCCACTGGGCTTGTAATGATTCCCGTCATGTTCGTTTTGTGTGGGTTTTGATACGTTTCTGTATACTTGCATTAAATGGACTTGTGTGTTGGTTTCAGATCTCCTAACCCTAATTCGTCATGAGCATATAACAGAGCACCAATCTACGTCCGAATCCTTTACTTGAGAACTGCGAGCGGCAAGAATTGCTTAGATTTCCAATTACCTGCAGTTTCCGACTCTCTGCCACAAGGGAAAGTATGTATGTCTGCTCAAGACACTGATGTGGCGTAAAGCACTTTTCCACGTCAAAGACTTTTTATAAATATGAATGTTGGCATGGATTTTAGCATACGCACACACTAAGATCCAATCGGTGTGTACACACGTTTTATAAATGAGGCCCATTAAACGGTATGAGAGAATGAGAGAAGCTTCATCTTTATCCCTTTAGGGAGGTTAAAAGCACTGACCGTTGAGGTGTTGGGATGGCAGCCTTCATCACAGACAGATGGGCATCTTCTTCTTCTTGTCCTTGTCTTGTTCACGCCTAGACAAGCGTCTCTTGAGCTCGTCTGGCACTCGCTCGTAGCAGCGCTTACACACAGGCTTCAGATCCATCTCCACAAACTTATCCCTGAACAACAACACAGATCAGGAAAGAAATGAGCAATTCTCACCCTATGTGAGTATAGTTAGCAAAAATGTCAAACCATTGCCGTTTGATTTATTTTGTTTCATAAGTGTTTTGCTATTAATGTCACGAATGGCGCTTTTCCACTGCAGGTTCGGCTCGGTACGGTTCGACTAGGCGCGGAACGGTTCGTCTCGCTTCGCTTTTCCACTGCGTGGTACGACTCTGCTCGGTACGGCACGGTTCGGTTCGCTTTAGCGCGGTTGCTTTTCCACTGCAGTTAGTACCCCTTCATAGTGGGTGGGACTGATCTTTACACTGTTTGTAGGTCCGGTGATAGCCGTGTGCGGCTAAGAGCTGAGCTACTTGGAACACCTTTTCATTCCGTTTTGCCCCCGCTCCTCGGCAACCAACGAGAGGAACGTCTGCACCTCAACCACGATTCAGCCATTTCTTTTTTAAAGTTTTGATCTCTTTTTTTTTTCAAGAAAGTAAAACACAGGTGCTACCGCGTTGGCTGTTGTCTACTGGTTATATGACTCTGTATAGCGGGTTTAGTGTCTCGTGTCGCAAATCCAATGACGCTGGTAGTGACGATTCTGTCTGTCTGACCAATCAGTGATCTGCAGTGTTTCACGTCACATTTTAGTACCGGTACGGTAAGCTTGGAACCTCAACAGATCAGGTACCATTTAAAGCGCGCCGAAGCGAGCCGTACCGTACCGTACCATGCAGTGGAAAAGCACCACAAGTGAGCCGTACCGAACCGAACCGTACCGTACCATGCAGTGGAAAAGCGCCAAAGCGTGCCGTACCGAACCGAACCGTACCGTACCATGCAGTGGAAAAGCGCCATATGAAATCAAAACAAACCATTCTTATTTCTTATGGAATCTTTATTCTAAATGATTTATCGGTGTACATGATAATGTTCTTCATGTTCCTGGTAATCTTGAATCAGAATAAGTTCCTCTTGCAGCTTCTCTCCTCTGATGGCGAGGGCGGTGCTACAACCTGTCACTCACATCAGATCAGTCAATGGCAAACCACAACCATCCAATCAATTCCCCATGGACACAATCAAGCCTCGCCCACGTTTGATCTTGTTCCAGAAGTGTTTCACTTGTACATACAGCACAATAGGGGAGAAAAGTTTTAAAAGGCCACTTAGGCTCACTCTGGTGGGCGAGAAAATTCAATTTCGACTGCGATTGAGCTCTGGAAGTATGAAACCTCCAGGAATTGACCGGCATCCCAGACAGGGTGCACCATCCTGGGCATGGTTTAAATAACATCCGTTGCCTGGAAGTTTAGGTTGTGAAGCATATGGAACGGGGAGCTCCAGGGGGATTGTTGGCTGCAGTGCTGGCTCAGTTCAGACATCCACCTTCTCAGAGCAGGTCTGGCACCATCTCAGGTCTCAGGACCCTGGAGGACTTTTCCTCCTCAGAAGTTGTAAATTAAATATTGGGCCAAAGATCCCTGCTCACCCTGTCCATTCCCCAGGCCCAGTCAGACCCGTTCGCCACCGCTCTGGAGATCAGCCTCGGGCATGCCCTTCCCTCAGTCTGCCTTACTGGATGTAGTCTGGTGTTTCAAAGATTTCAAAACCTAAGTCCACATTTTCACCTGTTTCATCTATAAGGATCACAGCTGTAGAACTGCAGATGCTACTTCAGTCTTGAGGTTGGAAATTTTCCAACATAGCAAAAAAAACCTGTTGGTGTAAGGACTGTAAGGAAACAAACTCAAGCGTTTATAATTAGCCAAGCATCACTGAATCATTACTGTGAAGTAAGTATCATCCAGTACCACTGACTGACCCTGCCAGGACGGTTATCTGGCCCATGGTTGGACCTTCCAGCAGGACAGCAAAAGAAATACAAAAGTGTTTCACTGCCTATGAAGGTTTTTCCAGGGAAGGATGTCCCAGTGGCCTGAGCTAAACCTCACTGAAAACCTGAGGGATGAGCTGAAGAAGAGAGTCTGAAGAGATTCTGTTTGGAGGAACATCTCAGATCTCTTGACATATGTTTGTCAACCTTTTACACAGCTGTGTCTGCAAAGTATTAAATGAAGGGGCATTAAATTGTGGAAAACACGTTACAGAAGTTTTATGATTATTTATTTTTTTACTTTCAGTTATTTTACATTAATTTAGGGTAAAGAAATTTGTAAATATTTTAAATGACCGACCAAAAGGATCAGCGTTTTTCCACAGCTTGTTTTGCTCACATTTGCCAGTATTAGCGGATGGCACTGTGTAACATGCAGTTTAACTTTTCCCCCTGTCTCTGTGATGTTCCCGCCCTGCCTCCCACTCCCACCAGCTCGGGCCAGGAGAGCCGTATCTGAAGATTCTGAAGTCTGTTCCATGGTGGCCAGGGATGGCGTTCCTGAGGAGTGTGTGTTTTACAGTCCTTTAGCCCTGTCTGCACTGCCTCTCATCATCCCTTCGGCTCCTGCTGCTATGTCTGTTGGGTGCTTTGTGAATCTGCCTCGGGCTGACTGTTCGCCAGCTCAACCCTTGACTGTCCACTGGATTGCTCGTCCATTGCCATGGACTTACAGGCCTTTGTCTCCGTCGGCCTCCGGCTCCCCCTCAGTCCTCCGGCACCCTGGCTTCAGCTTGGTCGCTTGTCCCAGTGGCTCCGCCTTGGTCACCAGGACTGTCAGTGTCGCTCGGACTCTTTGTCTCATTGGCTCTGCCTGGGTCTCATCACAATCGGCCTCGTCTCGGTCGGTCGTCTCCCTGGTTCCATCTGCAAGTCTCCATCATGACTCCTCCCTCCCTCCCTCCCTTGACTCCGCCGTAGTCTTTCGTCCTGCGATTACAGCTGGGGATTCTCCCACCGGATTCTCCGCCCTGGCTTATACGGTCATCTTCTTTGCCAGCCCTGCATCCCCCACCTAAGCCCCTCCCACCCCGCATCCCCCACCTAAGCCCCTCCCACCCTGCATCCCCCACCTAAGCCCCTCCCACCCTGCATCCCCCACCTAAGCTCCTCCCACCCTGCATCCCCACCTAAGCCCGTCCCACCCTGCATCCCCACCTAAGCTCCTCCCACCCTGCATCCCCCACCGAAGCTCCTCCCACCCTGCATCCCCCACCTAAGCTCCTCCCACCCTGCATCCGCAACCTAAGCCCCTCCCACCCTGCATCCCCCACTTAAGAAAAAACATGACGCTAGCCTTGATTTTCTGTTTCCTTCTGTTGTTGACTAAATTATGAAAATGGACCATTTGTGATTGGCTTGATAGCACCCAGAGAAACTATGACACTTTCATTAATGATTACGAGTTCAAAATGAATATAATAAGTATGGAGGAATTATTCACAATTAAACCAGTAACACACATTAAGAAACACACAACTCTGATTTCATCCAACTATAAGGATGGTGTTCTGTTCAGAAATGGATTTGAAACTACCGTAAGAAATATCCACTGAAGTTTCAACTAGCCCTAATGTCCCTGATTAATTTAACATGGTTTGTATAATTTGAATGTAAATGTTTTAATTAGATATGTTACTTCCCAGCAAACATGTTAGTAATGGTACGCACTTGAGTGTCAGCTTGGAGTTGCATGTGGAGCAGCTGAAGCATTTGACACACCAGGCCTTATTCAGTGCAGACACAACTTAAAGACAGAAGAGAGAATCAAGCATCACGTGAGTTATAAATCCTGAGATCATTATACATATAATGCAAGTGTTGAACAGTGTTGAAGTGTTTATAACCGTCTCCCTCAATGACGCGATTGCAGTGGTTACAGACGTCTCCGAAGAGCTGGAAGACAGATGTGACACACACACATTCAGATCATCTGGGACTGTGTCCAGCTGTTGTAGGCACGGTTGTGTCTCAGTAGTCTTTTGTACACTGACTGTCCCGTCCTTTCACATTTTAAATGCTTCATGACAAATCTGAACAGCCTAATAAGTTACTATAGTATTCCAACAATAATTTGAAGTAAATGCCTTTATAAACTGAACAGACAGCAAGCATGTGTTTCATTAATGCTGATATTGAAATCTTCATGTCCTGATCTTGGTATATTGAATATTTCACTGCATTCGTGTTTTGTATTTATTTTGCAAAAGTGAAGATTAATAAAACGGAGATCATTTCCAGACTGTACCTGGTTGTAGTGAGTCTCACAGTACGCCAAGCCCTTGCGCTCATAGTGCCGGTGACCCAGAAACGCTTTCTCACATTTAGCACACACAAAATGCTGCAAACATACATGTGCATGAAAGAAAGAGGGTAATAGGTAACGATCCCATTTTAGAGTTTAAAGCATCAATGATGATTAATCGTTCAAAGATCAGAATATATTCTGGGCATTTTTTAGATGAAACGCTGTGCTGCAATACCTCCACGTGCCACTGTTTGCCCATGGCATTGACCACGCGGCCCTCGATGGGTCTCCTGCAGGCTCCGCAGATCGGCACGCCCAGCTTATCATGACACGGCAGACAGTACAGCTCGCCTTTCAGCTCCCTGGCGTCCGCCGTCAGCTCCTTACTGCACACACACACACCCAACCTTGAGCTCTAGAGAGGTTATTCTTATTCTGCTATTCTAATTATTACACTCTCAGAATTGATCCTATAGGGTACAAGTACAACTAGGGCAGAACCCTTAAAAAGGTCTTCATAGAGACAGGAAGTAAACACAGCGTTACTGACAGACTGGGAAGAGAGGAGTCGCAACAATGGAGAATATGAGGAAAATAATCAACATTCAAGTGGGAAAACCTGTTCTAGTAGAGTATAAAACAACATCAAGACCGTAAAAGGACATTATACGGCCTCTGTACCTAAACAGACGACTAATAAGCGTTTATCCTGTGAACTCCTGTTTATCTGCAAAATGAGAAACTCTCATCCGTCCAGTCGCTGGTATGTTTGCAGAACGTTTCCTCACCCGCAGTTATTGCAGCTGAAGTGGTCAGGATGGTATGGATCGTTCTTGAAAATCAGTGGAACATCTTCAATGATGGCTTGGCATTTCTGGCAGATGTACTTCCCCAGGCCATGAGCCTTCTCACGGTTATGACACGGACGGCACAAATGTCTGTTGGGCAGAATTACATTTGCAGTCACATTCATGTTTACATTCAATGCCCTATTGTCTTATCTGAGACTCACCTCCCTGTATTCTTCACAAAGCCCACGTCTGCGAGAACGGCCTGACAGAGATCACAGCAGAAGCAGTCTGGATGCCAGCTGAGGTTCATGGCCTTTATCACACGGCCAATGACGAACTCGCCTGCGAACAGGACCAATCACACAAACACATGCTGAACGCATCACACACCAGTGCTGAAATGATGGGGGAAGTCAGGCTGGACATTCAGGACTGTTTGAGTTGTGTGTGTTTACTCACCACACTGGTGACAGCAGGGAGCGAACAGCATCTGGAAGTCATGCTCGCAGTATTTTCTGCCTTCAAACTGCAAAAGAAAGAGCAGAATACATGCGTCACACGCCGCAGAAAAACTCCTGGTTGTTCCTACTGTCTTCCAGGAAATGACATTATTTTTGGTGGGAAAACAATAGCACAAACATCACTGAGTAATGAATTCAGAGATGGTTTGTGGTATTAGTTGGTTTTTGCCAGGCCAAATCATTCATCTTTTAAAACCAAACAAATCCATCCATATATATATATATATATATATATATATAATGTTATAACCTTTCCAGAAATACCTCCGGAAATTACAACAACAGCCTTAGAGCTGCAGAATGACCTGCATATTACAGCTCACTCAAAGGAAATCTCTTTTTTATTAATTATACCTTTATACCAATTTCATGAGCCAAATTAAAATATTCCCCAAGGGAAAATGTCGTAATCTACAGTGTTATTAATAGTCCAGGTGATATGTTAACTTTTTCATAAAAGCATTAAACTTGATACACTTTAATAGTTTGCGGCCCTGAACATTTACAGAAATGGAGCCATCGCAAAATGGCTGCCACGAGGGGTTTTTGCCATAGACAGTAAAAGAAATGGACACAGCGACCCCATTGATTTCAACGGAGAAGACTGAAGCCCGATTATTGCACTTCCTGTCTATTGGCTGAGCAACTGCGCAGGCTCAAACTGAGCGTGACGACAGTCTGACAGCTGTAAATCTTCTAGTAGCGGTGGCAAGACAAATCTGAATCACCTAATTCCTCAAAAACGTTGTTGAAATATTTTGTCCCATTGCTTTTATGGACTCTCTATCTATTGGCTTCTCCCTTGACTTTATGCCTCTATGTCCCCCGATTGCCTCATAGACAGTAAAAGATTGCATGCGAGCTTCTCCTCCTGTCTATACGGTAATGTCTCTATTGTGTGATAGAAAGTCGCGTGGTTATGATGCAATTGTTAGCCTATTTTTACAAAAACGGCTTCTATGGGGCCATAACATAAGATACAAAGTAATGGAGCCTTTTATACATTTTTGTGTTTCTTTAGAAATAAATAATGGACAAAGGAAGTCTTTGGACGTCTCAGATGTAAAATTATTCGCTGTCAAAGTGACGCAAAAATGAATGGCAGTCAATGGAATGCTAACAGCAGGTGAAGTTCTGCTACAATGGCGGCTCCCGTGAGGCTTCAACTTCCGGCTGATGGATTACCCGCTTGGTTTTTGCGATGGCTCCCTTTCTGAAAATGTTCAGGGCCGCAAACTATTAAAGTGTATCAAGTTTCATGCCTTTATGAAAAAGTGAACATCATTTTCACATATCAAATGTGAAACAAATCAAATCAAATACAAGTCAAGTATACTATAGTATAGTATTTAGTATAGGTCTACTTATGATTCAGGCATTACTGGTCAGAGGTCAAAATTCAGAATATTATCCAGTTCCTCTGGAGACCGGAGTCACGCGTGTATGGAGACGAGTGTGTTGAGGATCAGTGCCGATGCAGTCGTGTGCATGAGGGATCCTTTACAGGGAGAGATGACCCAATCTCTGCTGACACTTCAGGGTGACACATATAACTGGACTATAAAGCAATTTGTGCGTTAAAGCATTTGAGTCTCTTTAGAGACTTCACAGACAAATGACTGATTTGACTATACTTCAAAATCTGAATATGGTTGAAATGAAATGTCTGTGAAGCACATGATCTCAGGTCTAGAACAAAGAACTTTAGTCTAAGTGCGATTTAATAGCAGTACTGTAGCATCTCTTGCTGTTATCCGTTCATATAAGGGGCTGGAGATTGCATTATATCCTCAAACAGATATTCATAGAAACCTGTAACGGCGATGTCTGACCTCGTAGAAGAGTCCGTGCAGGAACTGCTGAAAGCACTGTGCGCAGACGAAGCACTGCTCGTGATACAGCTCGCCGTTACTGTTCACCATCCTCTCTGTCGCCGTGAAGCCGGCCTTACAGCGCTCACACACCGCGTGGGCCAGCGCATTCGTCATGTTGCTGTGGAGACAGAGGTTCGTCTTCTGATTACAAAGTTTCCTATGCCCGTTTCCAATGCCCATTTCCTATGCCAGTTTCCTATGCCCGTTTCCTATGCCAGTTTCCTATGCCCATTTCCTATGCCCGTTTCATATGTCCTTTTCCTATGCCCGTTTCCTATGCCCGTTTCCTTTGCCAGTTTCCTATGCCAGTTTCCTATGTCCTTTTCCAATGCCTGTTTCCTATGCCAGTTTCCTATGCCCGTTTCCTATGCCAGTTTCCTATGCCAATTTCCTATGCCCGTTTCCTATGTCCTTTTCCTATGCCAGTTTCCTATGCAAGTTTCCTATGCTCGTTTCCAATGCCCGTTTCCTATGTCCTTTTACTATGCCCGTTTCCTTTGTCCTTTTCCTATGCCAGTTTCCTATGCCCTTTTCCTATGCCCGTTTCCTATGTCCTTTTCCTATGCCAGTTTCCTATGCAAGTTTCCTATGCTCGTTTCCAATGCCCGTTTCCTATGCTCGTTTCCAATGCCCGTTTCCTATGTCCGTTTCCTATGCCAGTTTCCTATGCCAGTTTCTATGTCCATTTCCAATGCCCGTTTCCTTTGTCCTTTTCCTATGCCAGTTTCCTATGCAAGTTTCCTATGCTCGTTTCCAATGCCCGTTTCCTATGCTCGTTTCCAATGCCCGTTTCCTATGCTCGTTTCCAATGCCAGTTTCCTATGCCCATTTCCTATGCCCTTTTCCTATGCCCGTTTCCTTTGTCCTTTTCCTATGCCCATTTCCTATGTCCTTTTCCTATGCCAGTTTCCTATGCCCATTTCCTATGCCCGTTTCCTATGCCAGTTTCCTATGCCCGTTTTCTATGTCCTTTTACTATGCCCGTTTCCTTTGTCCTTTTCCTATGCCAGTTTCCTATGCCCTTTTCCTATGCCCGTTTCCTATGTCCTTTTCCTATGCCAGTTTCCTATGCAAGTTTCCTATGCTCGTTTCCAATGCCCGTTTCCTATGCTCGTTTCCAATGCCCGTTTCCTATGCCCGTTTCCTATGCCAGTTTCCTATGCCCATTTCCTATGCCCTTTTCCTATGCCCGTTTCCTATGCCCTTTTCCTATGCCCGTTTCCTTTGTCCTTTTCCTATGCCAGTTTCCTATGCCCTTTTCCTATGCCCGTTTCCTATGTCCTTTTCCTATGCCAGTTGCCTATGCACGTTTCCTATGCTCGTTTCCAATGCCTGTTTCCTATGTCCGTTTCCTATGCCCGTTTCCTATGCCCGTTTCCTATGTCCTTTTCCAATGCCAGTTTCCTATGCCAGTTTCCTATGCCAGTTTCTTATGCCCGTTTCCTATGCCAGTTTCCTATGCCCATTTCCTATGCCCGTTTCCTATGCCCGTTTCCTTTGCCAGTTTCCTATGCCAGTTTCCTATGCCAGTTTCCTATGTCCTTTTCCAATGCCTGTTTCCTATGCCAGTTTCCTATGCCAGTTTCCTATGCCAGTTTCCTATGCCCATTTCCTATGCCCGTTTCCTATGCCCATTTCCTATGCCCGTTTCCTATGTCCTTTTCCTATGCCCGTTTCCTATGTCCTTTTCCTATGCCCGTTTCCTATGTCCTTTTCCTATGCCAGTTTCCTATGCCTATTTCCTATGCCCGTTTCCTACGCCAGTTTCCTATGCCCGTTTCCTATGCCAGTTTCCTATGCCCGTTTCCTATGCCCATTTTCTATGTCCTTTTACTATGCCCGTTTCCTATGTCCTTTTCCTATGCCAGTTTCCTATACCCGTTTCCTATGCCCGTTTCCTATGTCCTTTTCCTATGCCAGTTTCCTATGCCTGTTTCCTATGCCCGTTTCCTATGTCCTTTTCCTATGCCAGTTTCCTATGCCTGTTTCCTATGCCAGTTTCCTATGCCCATTTCCTATGCCCATTTCCTATACCCGTTTCCTATGTCCTTTTCCTATGCCCATTTCCTATGTCCTTTTCCTATGCCAGTTTCCTATGCCCATTTCCTATGCCCGTTTCCTATGCCCGTTTTCTATGCCCGTTTCCTATGTCCTTTTACTATGCCCGTTTCCTATGTCCTTTTCCTATGCCAGTTTCCTATGCCCGTTTCCTATGCCCATTTCCCTATGCCAGTTTCCTATGCCTGTTTCCTATGCCCGTTTCTTATGTCCTTTTCCTATGCCAGTTTCCTATGCCCGTTTCCTATGCCAGTTTCTATGTCCATTTCCAATGCCCATTTCCTATGCCAGTTTCCTATGCCCGTTTCCTATGCCAGTTTCTATGTCCATTTCCAATGCCCGTTTCCTATGCTCGTTTCCAATGCCCGTTTCCTATGTCCTTTTCCTATGCCCGTTTCCTATGCCAGTTTCTATGTCCATTTCCAATGCCCATTTCCTATGCCAGTTTCCTATGCCCGTTTCCTATGCCAGTTTCTATGTCCATTTCCAATGCCCGTTTCCTATGCTCGTTTCCAATGCCCGTTTCCTATGCTCGTTTCCAATGCCCGGGTTCCTATGTTTTTGTTTCTGCTGTTTCACAGCCTTGTTCACATGGCTACCTGTTTTAGACAGCTGTGGATGCTGCTGTTTTTAACCTCTAGTCTACCGAGTGTTTTAGGGTGATTCTGCCCTGTGGGTTCGTACGATATAATCTGTGAATAGGAGTGTTTTAATATTTTTGTCAACTTTGTGTTTAGAAATTAAAGCAATAGGTTTGTATTCTAGTTCAATGAGGTGAAGTGGTTTAGAAGATTTGAAAGATTATTAATTGTGATTTAATTTCTTTTGAAGGTTTAGACTGTTGTGTTTGTGTCTCTTTTTTGTGTGTGTATTTGGTGGTTGTTTGATTTCTTTTTGGTTTTAGTCTCTGTTTGTGAGTGTATATAAATCCACAGGAGTAAAGTATATCCACATGTTAATGTCCGAAGAGTTCATTTTATTTTTTGGGTTTGTCACTTGCCTTAAGAGTCATGATGCACTGATTTGATGTGTGATTTTTTTCTACACACTAGGCCGAGAGTATGAAGGATATTACAGCTGTCTGTCTATATGTGGCTCTTTGTGAAGCTCAGATATGCAGCCCTGCAGAAACATCTACGGCATGCGGATCTGCATATATGGCTGTGAAGCGTTACCTAGTCTCAGTATCTCATACACACTGCTTATGAGAGGGAAAACACTATCTTGAACTGATCAGTTGTTTCTCAGTATGTCAGGATGGTGTGTCCTCAGCTGAAAGACTATTATTGTGACTTTTTCAGTAAAGAAATGTTTTTAAGTTGCCTAAATAAAGTCTAAACTTAATAGAGAAATATAGCAGTTCAGATCACCCTTTCTCTTTACATTTCCAATCTTCAGACTCATTGATACCACTTAATTTCTGCAAAGGTTTTTTGCCTGTAGACTATAGTGATTAGATTTGCAGTTTTGTACTGTGAAGGTATGAAACTTTCATCAGCCGCTATAGGGAAATAACCAGAAGAATAACAAAGTGCAGTAAACTATAATATTTGCACTACAAACCAGTGTGTTTATGATTGTTGTAATAAAATAATATGAGAACAAATAGCAGCTTCCAATATAAAGCAGCATAACAGACTGAGTTGTACAGGTAAGATAACTGGAAGCGGATGAAAGCAGAAGCCTCGACACAATTAAGGGAACATTTTTAGAAAAAAGGTTAAACATGTCACATAATGTGAACAACCGGCTTCAGACTAACTGCCATTTACAATGTTATTACCCAGAGAAAAGTGTACATGTTGACTGACAGCAGGACACGCTGTCAGCATATGAGCTTTGAGCTTTTTAACAAACATTAATTCAACAACTGAAACATAAAACAATTCACGAAACAGACAAAAGTAAAAGGGTAATGGTTTTGGCTATCGGTAATGCAATGAATCAGTCAATCACTGGTATTTCCACTCTTTCTGAGCTCAAGAACATGATATATCATCAGCTCAGAGATACTGTAAAAGCACACGCAATCAGATCACAGGATTTACTGTTGTTTTACTGCTGAAGATTCATGTAAAAGCCAGCCATGCCAGTGATCAAACATGGAAACAAAATGTTCTAATAAATTGTTTTCAAGACACTATATTTACATTTACACTTAGTAGTCGCTTTTACCTATTTACCATACAAGAGTCGACCACAATTAAGTAGTATATAGTTTTTTTGAGTAGTATAAAGTTGAGTATGAGTATATTTTAGTGAATATGCAGAAGCTGTTGAAGCGTCAAGACTCACGATCGCACGTAGAAGTCGCAGAACTCCTTGTAGACTTTGACATCGCTGCGGCGGGGAAGCTCAGATTCAGCAGAGATCTCGGTGTGCTGCTGGAGGCCGTTGATGCTCGTCGCGGGACAAGAGTCCTCCATCACAGAGAACACAGAGAGACCACTGAGACCACAGGACTGCTGAAGCTCTGTGAGAGACTGAGTCAATAATAGACTGAGAGAGTCTGTCTCGCTGCTTCTGACCTCATGCCTGAAACCTCTCAATAAACCACACTTCAACTGCCTACAGCTGCTTAGTTTGTTTGCATTCTGTCATCTTTTACTAACTGTACAAGAATGACTATCCCTAATAATCTTAATAATCTTAGCTATTTTGGTTGAGATAACCCTGTGTTGGAAGCTTCACCCAGACTCTCACAATAACATTAAGTACCAGTAGAGCAATAACTACTTGTAATAATGTATGTTCATCTATTTAGATCTAGTTTATAAGTTTACATGTGTTGCTGTTTCCTGGGTTCATCATACCACTTCATACCACTTTCAGACAAAGAGAGATTTACATTAAAAGATGGTTTTATGCTCTATAGAAGAGACTGATTCAACAGTGAACAATAAACTTTATTCCTAACACTAAGAGAGTGAATCGCAGCACCACATTCCTCCTCTGCTCTCCATGTGTCTATAAATAGCCCTCAGCTCATCTCCAAACCCGGCAGCTGATGAAAACACAGAGCTAAGTTGGGAATATGGGGCATTGAAGCACTTGAGGCCTCTGAACCTTGTGCTTCTGCTCGGAGAGAAACTCATTTACACTGGAAAACAGATCCACTTCAGAGAATCACAGAGAAAACTTGCTCAAAACTTGTGAAGGATCTGCTCATTCAGCTCCTAAAGTCAAATCAAATCCTTGTTTTAGGGAACACAAAAAACGGAAAATAATTCAATATGGAATTAAATGATACTATTTAATTTCAACAAAAAAAGATTTTTAGATCATTCTAAAAATCACATCACATTTTCCTTTATAACCATTAAAATGTAAATATATGTATATTTTCCAATGGATCTTTGAAAAGATCTTTTGTATTAAACACATAATGTGACGTATCAGGTATGGTGTTAATGATATCAGTCATATAGACACGTAAATGACAGCAGTGTTGGGTCAATTACTTTTAAAAGCAATTGCTGACGACAGCTTGGTGCTCATTGGTTTAAACAACTGGTTAAAATTTGTTAAAACAGTTAAAAAAGATCCAAAAATTATATTCAATTTGGGTTACATCAGAGGAAATGGCCAGTATTCAAAAAGGACATAATTGTGCTTGAGCCTCCCAAACTGACAGAGGACCAAAATCAGCACCACCTTTCCAGGGTACAATAAGGCATACACTGAATTTATAAGAGGTGGCCAGCACCATGAAAACAAAAAAGGGGAAACAAAACCATACAAATCACAACAGTGACAACACAAACCCTGGAATGAACACAATAAATGTAACTACATTTAGAGCCATTGATACATTTTAGTTCATGCAAAAATAATTCCATTAAACAAAAGTCACATTGATCAGGGCATCACATGTTCCGATGTCCCGTCTAATACATCAAAATTGGTACATTCTCACTTCCTTTAGAATTCCCATAAAACAGATCAACTTCCTGTTTGAATCTCTTTGTCACTAGGCTGGTCCATTCCCACCCACACCCCAGGTACTAAACATTTCAAGTAATCTTAATTACCAAATTAAAAATGAAAAACAATTTTGTCTGTTTTTAAAAATCACATTTTAGCTAAAGAGAAATTTTAACTGGTTTTAATGTTTTAACCTTAAGCCAAATAACTTAGCCCGTGCACTGAATCAGTACAATGACAAATACAGTTCTTTAACCAAACCAACATAGTAATGTAATTTCATTTATTGATCAATGCAAATATTAATGTTTAAGAATTGTGTGGCATAAATCCTGGCAATCACACATCCCCCCACCTAAGATCTCGAGCTGGTAAGCAGGAGAGATGAAGTCAGCAGTGGTATTACTTTTCCCGGGCACTTGCTGGATGTTAAACTCAGGCCACGTTTACACATAGCCGGGTATTTAGAGAAACAAAAATTCCCCCCTCCTCCGTTTTAAATGATAACATTGTGCACACACCCGCATAATATTTTATTTTGTTATAATGTTTTGGAGTAAAACTAAACATTTCTCAAAATGAAAATATTCTAATAAAACTATTGGTTATTGCCCACCACTGTACGCAATTATAGGTGCACATTCACACAATGTACAAACTTCAGTGTTTGTAACTAACCATTTAAAACGTTATTAAATAAAGTTTTTTCTTCCGTCAAAAGAATAACTTACATTAGTTATGACTCAATGTGGAAAAAGTAGCATAAGTATGACTTGTCTTGTGGCAAAACTCCAATCAAAAGGTAGTGAGAGGAGAGCCAGCTCCACCCCCAGGACCTGGAACTTGGACCGGAGACTGAAGTGGATCAAGGAGCAGGCAAAGTAGGTGACCAGGGCGGAGCTGAAGGCCACCACAGCAGATCAGGCAGGACTGAAGACGCCCACGGCGGAGCAGAGGACCACTTGCGGGAGCAGGCGAAGATGGAGTCCCCCAGAGCAGAGCAGACAGGGCAGGAGACCACCATGGTGAATCGGCCAGGGCTGACCAAGAGCACAGACAGAGAGTTCAAAAACTTCTTGGCCATAACAGGCTGGCATGGAGTTCAAGAGTGACCTTCATAGTCACGTCAGGGCAGACAGGAAGTCTGACGCCCAGGAATCGTCTTAACAGCTTCAGATAGCAACATTCAATTTGCCTGGAAACACTGATGTGGTGTCCATGATGGCTGGAGACTCTGGCGTGGCCTCCATGTTGTGAACAGGCTCTGGTGTGGGGATAACCGGACAGAAAGGTCCTGAAAGCACTGGACTAGTGATTCTCATAACTGGCCATCAATGTTGGAAATGCTGGAGACTTTGATGGGACAAGCTCCATGGCCATCGGAGCTTGATTCATACGCCCCCCCCCCCCCCCCCCCCCCCCCCCAAAAAAAAATGTCTAGGGGAGGGATCCTCCTCAATCACCCCAAGAGTATAGCATAGTCTATGTATACTTCCTGCTTACTGTTCGGACTTCGCTTTAATATTTTTATATTTTATCTCCTAATTTTAACTTCAGCAAATCAGTACAGTGCTCAAATGACAAAGCTTGGATTACTACAAAAAAGCAGAATTATTTAATCCGACCAGCCTCCCACTGAAAGCCATCAGCTTACATTCCAGGGAAGGGAAAACACAAGGATAAGAAAGAAAATGCCTCTTCTAGAATCTACTTGCTGCACAAACTGCCACAAACTTTTACAAAGGATTGCAGTTCTTGAAACAAAACCACTAAACCAGACGGAACACACAGCAGATCTTCGTCATGGAGGCCCTCATCATACAGCCGGTGAGTCCCATGAATCTAGTGCTCCTCGACAGGCCATACTGAGTGTAGAGAAACAAGCCGATCAACACACTAATCGATGGCACAAAGAGGGAGCGAGACCCAACGGCACTCGAGACATCAGATTCTCAGGAGCATCACATATTACCACAGTAGCGTCATCTATACAAGGATTGCAAACAGATTTGAAGTGTTAATGGATATAGACGAGGAATGCCCAAACGTGATGAATGTGGTCGAACACAGACCGAATCAGACAGTAGCTAACACTGATGCTAACTGGGACTTCACTTCAGCACCTGAATGGACATGCGGTTGACAAGGACAATGATAACACCACTCAGCCACAACAACCTCGGCTCATGGACACAATCTCAGCTGAGCCCTGCCACAGATCACACTGTGATGTATTAGAACTGCTTCAAGACTCTGCATACAACAAATGCCCCGTCCAATACACTTTGGATCACTGATGTTATGTCCTTTCTAAAACTAGAAAAAATAAAATACTCTAAACAAGGTAATCTCACCAAATTTTACAATAAGTGGCAACCATTTATGCTATTTTTCCAGGCAAACTAGGCCAACCTCCAACACGCACCCCCCCCCCTCCTTTTTTTAATTTCAATTCCTTTTTTTTCTTGTTGTTTTTCCTTTTCCTTTTTTTTTATAAAAGGTTGTATACAAATATGTTTGTTATTGTTATCCAAATGCCTTCATTGTTTTTTGTGTGCATACCAATAAAAATATATGAAACGGAAGACTCAGCATACAAGGATGACTTTCTGGAAAACAGCCAGGGAAGCCAGGACAACATATCACAGCCTCTGATAACACCAGAGCAACAGCCACTCCACTTCTGTGCTTCTCAGAGAAAATGGAAGAACTGGTGTATGCTGGAACCAAACTATCCCACTCTTTTGCTGCAAGCCCCCAGATGTCAACCAAAAAACGGCAGGCTCCACAACCACCAAAGCCTGCGGGCCCAGCTCGCCTTCCTCCTCCTCCTCCTGTGAGAGCTCTTCGGCCTCTGCCACAACGCCAGGGCTCACACCCTCCTCCAGCGGCTCGCGATGAACCAAAAACAACTGATACCAGCTCTCAGTGATATGCGTCGGGTCCCCGCTATGATAACAGTAACTTTCTCAAATGTTTACAGAACAAGCGGGAACCCAGTGTGCCTGAATCTTTCTCTATTGCTGTTCAATTACATGATAGAAAATCTAAGGCCTTCAAAAGCCGTACAGCAAACCCATCTAATCTGGTGCCTATTACACGCCAAACTAAGATCGCTGTGGGGACAAAAAGTAAGACTACTAAGATAGCACTTTTAAACATCCGCTCACTTAAAAATAAATCACTTCTAGTCAACGACTTAATAACCACAAAAGTCCTCAATGAAACATCCCCTCCTAACTTCTAGGAGAACTAACTAAGCGGGTAGGAGAGGTGGGGTGTATCTGCTCTATTTAAGTCAAGTCACCTTTTATTTATATAGCACTTTTTACAATACAGATTGTTTCAAAGCAGCTTTACAGAGATAAAAGGAAAATAATGTTGTAATAATATTGTTAAATATAAAATTAAATGTCCCCAACTAAGCAAGCCAAAAGCCAATGGCGACAAAGGCAAGGAACCAAAACTCCATCAGTGACAGAATAGAGAAAAAAACCTTGGGAGAACGCAGGCTCAGTCAGGGGGCCAGATCTCCTCTGACCAGCGATCGAACAGTGTATGATTATGATTCAGGCAGCATTATAGGTCAGAAGTTAGATTGTATCGGAACATTATGTTATGCAGTTCATCTGGTTGAAGACCGGAGTCATCACACCGGTATAGAGACGAGTTTGTTGAGGATCAGTGCCGATACTGTCGTGTTGATGAGGCCTTCTCAGACACAATCTCTGCTGACACTTCAGCAATGCGTTGTTGTCAAGTCCAGGCGCAGGTCCACCATCTGATCTGGTTACGGCCCGGGTCCGGCTGATTACAGTTAACCTTGGAATAAACAGAAAGACTCAAATTAGCGTAGATGCCATTCTTTTTATGATGTAGCGATAAGAGGTGGAAAGTAACTAATTACAAATACTTTCGTTACAGTACTTGAGTAGATTTTACGCTTTTTTCTACTTTCTTGAGTACAATTAAATTATGGTACTTTTACTTTTACTTGAGTAGAATAAAAATAAAGTATTCAACTTCGCTACATTTATTTTTCACCAAAAGTACAAAGTACTTTGACAAAGGTGCCGATGGAGCAACAGGGCAAGCTGACATTTGACAGACACTTTTCAAACTACTGCGGTGGAGCCCTGCGCTTCAGCCAATAACAGACAGATCTGGAGCGCTTCAGCCAATAACAGTCAGATCTGGAGCGCTTCAGCCAATAACAGACAGATCTGGAGCGCTTCAGCCAATAACATTCAGATCTGGAGCGCTTCAGCCAATAACAGACAGATCTGGAGCGCTTCAGCCAATAACAGACAGATCTGGAGCGCTTCAGCCAATAACAGACAGATCTGGAGCGCTTCAGCCAATAACAGACAGGTCTGGAGCGCTTCAGCCAATAACAGACAGGTCTGGAGCGCTTCAGCCAATAACAGACAGATCTGGAGCGCTTCAGCCAATAACAGACAGATCTGGAGCGCTTCAGCCAATAACAGACAGGTCTGGAGCGCTTCAGCCAATAACAGACAGATCTGGAGCGCTTCAGCCAATAACAGTCAGATCTGGAGCGCTTCAGCCAATAACAGTCAGATCTGGAGCGCTTCAGCCAATAACAGTCAGATCTGGAGCGCTTCAGCCAATAACAGTCAGATCTGTAGCGCTTCAGCCAATAACAGTCAGATCTGGAGCGCTTCAGCCAATAACAGACAGATCTGGAGCGCTTCAGCCAATAACAGTCAGATCTGGAGCGCTTCAGTCAATAACAGTCAGATCTGGAGCGCTTCAGCCAATAACAGACAGGTCTGGAGCGCTTCAGCCCATAACAGACAGATCTGGAGCGCTTCAGCCAATAACAGACAGGTCTGGAGCGCTTCAGCCAATAACAGACAGATTTGGAGCGCTTCAGCCAATAACAGACAGATCTGGAGCGCTTCAGCCAATAAGAGTCAGATCTGGAGCGCTTCAGCCAATAACAGTCAGGTCTGGAGCGCTTTAGCCAATAACAGACAGATCTGGAGCGCTTCAGCCAATAACAGTCAGATCTGGAGCGCTTCAGCCAATAACAGTCAGATCTGGAGCGCTTCAGCCAATAACAGTCAGATCTGGAGCGCTTCAGCCAATAACAGTCAGATCTGGAGCGCTTCAGCCAATAACAGTCAGATCTGGAGTGCTTCAGCCAATAAGAGTCAGATCTGGAGAGCTTCAGCCAATAACAGTCAGGTCTGGAGCGCTTCAGCCAATAACAGTCAGGTCTGGAGCGCTTCAGCCAATAACAGTCAGGTCTGGAGCGCTTCAGCCAATAACAGTCAGGTCTGGAGCGCTTCAGCCAATAACAGTCAGGTCTGACTTGGGTGTAAAACCAATCAAAACTTCAATTTTGGGTGGGGGGCGAGGACTTCAAAATGCACTTTGACATTCAATCACTGGCGCTCGTGTTTTGAATCAGTATCGCTAACGTTTCAATATTTTAGTGAATGTAAGTGAGCTATGCTCATATTCTGATTTTGAATTTTAATTATGGCAACTCCTGAAATGGGTCATCCCAATGATAATACCAGATCAGTGAGCAGTTGAAGTAAATTAAAAAAAAACTCGGGTCATAATATGGACATAGAACTTGCATGGATGGAGCAAGAACAATGTAAGTGTCTTAAAAACATGGACACAGTTCAATTGAATGGTAAAGCTCGCCCGTTTAACTAAATGTATGAAGCAAAATTTGTACAAAGTTTAAAAAAACCTCAACAGCAGTGAAATATTATCGCATGATTTATCTGTCAATCAGATGCATGTAAAAGTGTAATTCGTTATTATAGCAACAGTGGGCTACACAAACGCATGGATTCACTTCAGAGGGCCTTTATTAACCCCCTGGAGTAAAATTGGAGCACTTTTATCAAGGATGGATGCACTTTTTTGGGCTTCTCCAGCCATTCACTGCCATTATAAAGCTTGGAAGAGCCAGGACATTTTGTAATATAACTCTGATTGTATTTGTCTGAAAGAAGAATGTCATATACGCCTAGGATGGCTTGAGGGTGAGTAAATCATGGGCTAATTTTCCTTTTTGGGTGAACTATACCTTTAAAGACATACATCATTCTTTATGAAAATACCTGAGATATCTTGATGAACAGATATATTATCACTATCATGTGTTTGTCTTCATGTTTCATCAGTCAAAATGTCTATATTTGCATGTTATTATATCCATAAAAGGCATTTCCTAAATCGTCATAAGTTTAATACTTCTATGAATCTCACTTGTGGACTTTCTGCGCCGTGAGGTATGAATCAGTATGTACTGGGCTTCCAGTATGAATGTAACATATGACATGAGAGTGTATCTCTATACACTATCGCTGTATCAGCTGTATAGCTATCACTATCATTGCCCCATTTTGGGTAAAATAGAAAAATAGTACGAAATAGTTACTTTGTAACGTAGTTACTTGAGTAGTTTTTAAGCCAACTACTTCTTTACTCTTACTTGAGTCATATGTGACCCTGAATGACAAAACCAGTCACATGGGTCATTTCTTTTAAATTGACCTTTATACATCACATGAAAGCTGAATAAATAAGCTTTCCATTGATGTATGGTTTGTTAGGATAGGCCGAGATACAACTATTTGAAAATCTGGAATCTGAGGGTGCAAAAAAATCGAAACATTGAGAAAATTGCCTTTAAAGTTGTGCATTTATGTTCGCGATTGTGCTGCATTCACTCACAAAAATAAATGTTTTATATATTTACGGTAGGAAATTTACAAAATATCTTCATGGAACATGATCTTTACTTAATATCCTAATGATTTTGGCATAAAAGAAAAATGTATAATTTTGACCCATACAATGTATTGTTGGCTATTCCCACCAATATACCCGTGCTACTTTAAGACTGGTTTTGTGATCCAGGGTCACATATTATTTTTCAGTACTTCCACTTGTACTCAAGTAAATTATTACTTAAGTAGCAATACTTTTACTTGAGTACAATATTTTAGTATTCTTTCCACCACTGTAGAGAGTACATCAGGTGTTATAGGAAGAATCATTTAATTGATTTGAATAATAGGAATGTATAGTGTTCTATGTGTATGCCAGGTCGAAGAGATGTGTTTTTAATCTAGATTTAAACTGACAGAGTGTTTCTGCTTCCCGGACAATGTTAGAAAGATTGTTCTAAAGATTAGGTGCTAAATAGTTGGTTTGCAGTCACGTGATTGTGATGAAGCGCAAAATTCAGATGGAGGGCAGGAAGTGAAGAGTGGAATGGACGAGATGGAGGAAAGTCCGTAGATACTGTACTACTTTAGACGCTATTATAAGAGACAGATATAAACATAATGTCGAAACTTTTGTTGGACATCATCCTTACGTTATGAAGAGGAGCGATTTTTCAACTGAATTGAAAGATTTGCCTGCCATCGAAGTGGTAGATATCAGCAACTACCTTGTCTTACAGACATACTTTGACTTTACAAAGTTCGGAAACTGGAATGTTACACAAACAGCCACATAAGTTGTATTAACTCACATTTGAAGAAGTGATCACTGCACACGGGCATTTTCCGATTCGGCTCCTCCCGACCACAGACGTAGGTTTGCAAGCCATTTTTTTACGACGGTTTTCTGTCAATTTCTTGCATTTTTCCCCCTTATGAACAAATTTTGGTACACGATAAAAACTCCTTGTGGTTTCTCGGTTTGATCGATTTGAGCAACTGTAAACGATGCAAAAGATAAGCATTTTGAGTTTGTTATAATGCTTCCTAAATATAGCAAATCACTTCCTGCCCTCCATCTACATTTCGCGCCATGGCAATGCAGTGAGTGACGTCATATGCAAACAAGCTTTAAGATATTCTAGGTATTATCAACTGGCCAGAATTTTGAGATCGCAATAGACGTGAAGGACTATAATGCGCTAAGAGCTCGCTCAAGTACTGGGGAGCTAAACCATTTAGTGCTTTGTAAGTAATCATCAATATTTTAAAATGTATACGATGTTTAATAGGCAGCCAATGCAGTGTTGACAGAACCGGGCTAATATGGTCATACTTCCTGGTTCTGGTAAGAACTCTAGCGGCTGCGTTTTGAACCAGCTGTAGTTTTGTTTATTAAGCGTGCAGGGCAACCACCCAGTAGAGCATTACAATAATCTACCCTTGAGGTCATGAACGCATGAACTAATTGTTCCGCATTTGTCCGTGAGAGCATATGACGTAATTTAGATATATTTTTAAGATGGAAAAATGCTGTTTTACAGATACTAGACACGTGACTTTCAAATGAAAGATTGGTATCAAAGAGCACACCCAGGTTCCTAACTGAGGACAAAGACTTAACAGAGCAGCCATCAAGTGTTAGACAGTATTCTAGGTTATTAGGTGAGGAAGTTTTTTGTCCAATAATTAGAATCTCTGTTTTTTCAGAATTTAGTAGTAGGAAATTACTGGTCATCCAATTTTTTATATCAGCTATGCATTCCGTTCATTTTGTGAATTGGTAAGTTTCGTTAAGTTTTGAAGAAATATACAGCTGAGTATCAACAGCATAACAGTGAAAACTAAACCCATGTTTCCTAACCCAGATAGCACAAGTCTCTTTGATGTTATATTTACATCTGGAAGACGTATTTTAAAGAGTGTTTGCTCATCTGCAATACGTCTATAGGACGTTTCTGTCAGATGTCAAATAGATGTTTAGAAGATGTCTTTAAGATGTAATGATTTAGAATGCACGTTAAACTGACATCTTATAAACGTCTATTTGACATATGACAGAAACGTCCTATAGACGTATTGCAGATGAGCAAACACTCTTAAAAATACGTCTTCCAGATGTAAATATGACATCAAAGAAACTTGTGCTATCTGGGAATGATATCTCCTTGTAACACTCCACAATATTTAAAGGCGGGGTATTAACAAAATAAATAGGAACCTGTCCTGCTTCTATATAAACTCGTACGGAGGAGAGAAAAATAATACTCAACACTGAAATGTCAACAATCAACCCAAGTGTATTTACAAATCAGAAAAGAAATATATACAATAACTAAGCATACAACGCTGAATATCACAGAGAAAAATAAACGTGAATGTGTGTATTTGTGTGTGTGTGTGTCGTGAGAGTGGTTATGTATAAAGTCAATAAATCCAGCGTGCACTAACGCAAAGTAAGCTCCTCCTCGCCGGCTTATTTGCCCCGTCCGGGAGCGGGATCAATGTTGCAACGTAACTGTACAAGTCCAACGAGATGAGTAATCCAACAGGTTAGAACTCCTCCAAGGATCGGCACCTCAGCGCTCTGAAAACAGCCAGCAAACAAGGTAATCCACACGGCTCGGTGCAGTCTGTTAGTGAGAGTCAACTCTCTCGAAGACCGGAATACCGGTTCCTTATATGGCAAACGCAAAGTCTTTTCCTGTCCCATGACACGTCATCACGTGACGGGAAGTCTCGCTAAGAGATCGCGAGAACATATATATCGGCGTCAATAACACAACAGTAAGGGCAAGTACAGACTAACGGGAAAAGCAATACAATAATTGACAACATAAAACTTAATATATTTCAATTAATATAAAATATGCTTTCCCTATTGTGGCAACGCTACATAAATCCCCCCCCCCCCCCCCCCCCCCCCAGACATCGTCATAGGAGGAGATCGTCCGTACCAGCGTTTCAGGTTAACCACATTGACAATGTCTGTTTTATATGGGTCACCCCAACGAACTGTGTAATTTATTGGCCCCATTTTTTTCATTATTTCAGCTGGTCCCTCCCACTTGGGCGCTAGCTTGGCAGAGTATTTACTCGAGGAAGACGAGAGCGGGTGAGTTTTAAGCCAGACTAGATCACCCGGCTGAAACTGCGCATCTTTCCGTCGGGCATTGTAATACCTAGCTTGTCTGGCTTGTTGCACACCTACTCTGAGCTTTACCTCCTCTGCCATGATCTTCTGTCTTTCAACGAGATTATATGAGGTTTGGTCTGGAGTGGGGGGTTTGAGGATTAACCTCTCTAGTGGACCGTGCAGCTGTCTGCCCAGCATTAATTCAGCCGGAGCTCTACCTGTGGTTTCTTGATGGGCAGTGTTGATAGCAAACCTTAGCTCAGGTAACCACTGGTCCCATGTTTCATGATTTTGTCCCACATAAGACGCAATCATCGTTTTTACGGTTCTGTTTACTCTTTCTGTCAGGTTTGTTTGAGGGTGATAACTGGTAGTGAGTTTTTGGATGCTGCCCCATGACTTGCAGAGCTCGGCCAGAATCTTGGAGGTGAATTGTGCTCCCCGGTCTGATATGATGTATTTCGGGACCCCCCATCGGGTAAAGATCTCTTCTCTGAGAATTTTGACGATCTTTGGTGTCTTGCTATCTCTTAGGGGAAACATCTCTACCCATTTGGTAAAATAATCAACTATCACCAGCAGATAAGCGTTTTGTTTCTTACTTAGAGGGAACGGTCCCATAAAATCCATCCCCAAAGTGTGTCCCGGTTCGGTCACTTGTGTATGCTGTAGGAAGCCACTGGGTTTTGTATTGTCATGTTTATATTTTTGACAGGTATCGCATCCTTTGACGTATTGCCAGACGTCTTTTCGGACAGTGGGCCACCACGCCACCTCCAAGAGCCTCAGCAGTGATTTGAGTCTTCCCAGATGTCCTCCCAGTGGGTTATCGTGAAAGTAATGTAAAAAACCAGGGATTAATGTCTGCGGAACCACCAATTGGAATTTATCTCCGTTATTCATTACAGGTACCCGGCGATATAACACCCCCTGGTGAACCTCGAAGGTAATCCGTTGATCCTGTACCTTTCTGGTTTTTTGGGTCAGTTGTAGGAGAGCGACGGTATTGTCATCATTTTGTGCTTGAGCGATCTCAGCTAACGAGTGAGGTATGTCTGATGCACATTTCGATGTAGTGATGGTCATACAGTGCCCACTGTCACTTTCCCTAGATTCACAGGCTCGTGACAAGGCGTCTGGTCCCAGGTTCAGACATCCTCTCCTGTGGTGTACTTGGAAAATGAACTGCTGCAGCCGAAGAGTCCACCGGGTCAGCCGAGAGGAGGTTTTGGGGCTATTGAAGGCCCAAGTTAAGGCAGCATGATCGCTGTAAATGTCAAACTGTCTCCCTTCAAGGTAATGCCTCCATTTTTCCACTGCCCAAACTACAGCCAGACACTCCTTTTCCGCTGTTGAATAGTTCAGCTCAGGTCCCCGCAATGTTCGTGAGGCATAAGCTATTACCCGTTCCCCCTCAGGAGTTTGCTGGGTGATAATAGCTCCTAAGCCCACATCACTGGCATCTGTATGTACCTGGAAAGGTTGATTGAGGTCAGGCTGCATCAATACTGGTGGGTCTTGCAATATTTGTTTAATGTTCTCCATGCTGGTTTGGCACTCAGGAGTCCAATCCCATTTTACTCCTTTCTTTTTCAGGTTATTTAACTGAGCTGTGATGTCGGCAAAATGGGGAATGAACTTGTGGTACCATCCTGCTAATCCCAAGAAGCGTTGGAGGGCTTTAAGGTCTTTGGGAGGAGGATAGTCAGCAACCGCCCGGGTCTTTTCAGGATCGACCTCCACTCCTTTCTCTGAGACGATGTGGCCAAGAAACTTTAACTGTTTTTTAAAGAAGTGACATTTCTTCATGTTCAGGGTAAGCGATGCTTGGTTTAGTCTTTGCAGAATGGTGTTCAGATGTTGTACGTGTTCGTTTAAAGACCGTGAATAGATTATAATGTCATCAATGTACACAAAACAAAACTTCCCTCTCAATTCTGCTAGGACCTTCTCCATCAGCCTCTGGAAAGTGGCGGCGGCATTTCGGAGCCCATATGGCATGGAGCGGAATTGGAATAGTCCCTGTGAGGTGATGAAGGCTGTTTTGTCTTTACTTCTTTCCTCCATTTCTACCTGCCAGTACCCTGACTGCAAGTCCAATGTACTGAACCAGGAGGCGCCTTCCATTGATTCTAAGATGTCATGTATTATAGGCATCGGATAAGCGTCAGGTATGGTCTTACTGTTAAGCCTCCTATAGTCCACGCAGAACCGGTAGGAACCATCCGGTTTGGGGACAAGGACTACAGGCGATGACCAAGGAGAGAAAGAAGGCTCAATGATGTGGTCTTGCAGCATTTGTTCCACTTGTTCATCAATGATCTTTTTCTTGAAAGGTGAGACCCTATAAGCTCTGGATTTAATGGGCATTTCCTCAGATAGGATGATTTTGTGTTGTTCCACAGATGTTTTGCCAAGGACCTTGGAGGTGGTATGAGGCCAAGTATCCATCAGCTTCCGTAATTCCTCCTGATTGTCGGAGTCCCAGCTGGGAGCAACATCAGTGTGCAGGGAGTAGAGTGGAGGTCTCCAGGTTGGAGGTAAGGAGTAATAGAGGCTCACCGCAGCAGTAGTGCATACTCTTTCACCCACCGGATTCGTAGACAACCCAGGATTTATCAGGGTGGTTAGGAAGGGATGGTAAATATATCCTTTGCCCATTTTCAGGCCATATCTCCCTTGTCCTACATCCACGATGGCTTCAGCGGCTCTTAGGAAGTCCAAGCCCGCTATAATAGGAAAGGCCAGGTGAGCATCCTTCATTATATAAGTCTCCACTATGCATACCTTATCATGCCACTTATAACAGACGGTTTTCTGGCTAATAGCCTGGTGTACTTTTCCATCAGCCATAATGAACCGCTGAAGGGGAACTGGAGGGTCAGGAGTAGCTTCCCCTCCTAACTGTCGCCACAGGTTTTCCTGAATAAGGGTGTACGTACTCCCTGTATCCAGCACCGCCTTCACCTCTTGTCCCTTTATGGTTACCGGCACTACCAGAAGGGAATTTATCGGGTGTGGTTGTGCAATGGATAATCCAACTAGTCCTTTGGAGGTATTCCGTTCAGGTGGTTTTTTGTTCACCTTGTCTTTTCCATTCAAATTGCCCACTTTCTGCCAGTAATCTTTTGCACCCATCCAGTCCTTCTCCACCATAGATCCCACCTTCACCAGCTGTTCCACCGATTTCACCGTCCCTCTCAGACAGCCCGCAACCCGTGGATTGATGTTGTTCAGGATTCGGCTCACCATTTCCTCTTCCGTGATATCAGGCTTCCATTTGAGGCAGAGAGCTCGGTAGTCATATGCGAAATCTCTCAATCGCTGACGTGGTTGCTGCACCAGGGACCTCAACTTGTCTTCTACTTCAGTGAGGTAATCCTCTGGGAGAAACGCTGACATAAAAGCATCTTTGAAAGATTGCCAGTCAGTTACTTTGGCTTTTTCCGCCTTCCACCAGCTCAGAGCGGGTCCTTTGAGCACTGTACTCAGCGTGCCAATGAGCTCCACACTGGGAAGTGGTCTGATATCCAGATAATTTTCACATTGCTCAATGAAATGTAGTACATCCGATGTCTCGCAGGCTTCACCGAAGGAAGGAAATTCCAGCCGGATCGGGGGTCTGCCACAGAAGGACGAGATACTGGGAACAACTGGCGGGTGAGTCAAGTTCGTTAGTGGAGTTCCATAAGCGACATCATAAGTAGCGTTGACCTTGGTGGCAGGGGGGGCTTTTACTCTTGATGCTGGTATGGGAGTTCTGAAATCATGGACAGTAGATATGGAAGGTGCGGGGTTAAAAGACTGTATTTGAGAGCGAGAGGGGGTACTGGTGAATCTTAACTTTTTCATTTGGCTCTCCCATTTGGCATCTCTTCGCAGAAAACAGTCAGCCACAGCTCTTTCCAACTTCTCTATTGACCTCTGGAAATGATCTTCCAAATCTGCCAAGCCAGCGTCCACTGCCTGTCGGAAACTGGTTTCTCTATTAAGTGAACTATCTACTGCCTGTTTTACCTCCTGTTCATTATGATGTACTTTAGCACTAAGAGCCAATAAATCCACTTTAATTTTATCAACCTCTGTTTGCATTGTTTGTACCATATTTACACTCAATACATCTCTGTCAACATCATCTTCATCATCAGTTTTCTCATCATCATCAGAAATATACATTGAACTAAGCATTGATGTTATTTCAGCTGCAGGATTACGTCTGGTAACAAATGGGCCTGCAGTAAAATCAACTGCTTGGGCATCTTCAGAGTTACACCTTAATTCATGTACTTCAGTATCAGGTTCATCAGTATCTAGATTCTGATTTATTACTCCTCCATTTACATTTGTCTCCTCCTCCATATTGATATACACAAAAAAACTCTATAACCAAAAGAAACAGCAGGTCCCCGTACGGGCCACCACTATGTAACACTCCACAATATTTAAAGGCGGGGTATTAACAAAATAAATAGGAACCTGTCCTGCTTCTATATAAACTCGTACGGAGGAGAGAAAAATAATACTCAACACTGAAATTTCAACAATCAACCCAAGTGTATTTACAAATCAGAAAAGAAATATATACAATAACTAAGCATACAACGCTGAATATCACAGAGAAAAATAAACGTGAATGTGTGTATTTGTGTGTGTGTGTGTCGTGAGAGTGGTTATGTATAAAGTCAATAAATCCAGCGTGCACTAACGCAAAGTAAGCTCCTCCTTGCCGGCTTATTTGCCCCGTCCGGGAGCGGGATCAATGTTGCAACGTAACTGTACAAGTCCAACGAGATGAGTAATCCAACAGGTTAGAACTCCTCCAAGGATCGGCACCTCAGCGCTCTGAAAACAGCCAGCAAACAAGGTAATCCACACGGCTCGGTGCAGTCTGTTAGTGAGAGTCAACTCTCTCGAAGACCGGAATACCGGTTCCTTATATGGCAAACGCAAAGTCTTTTCCTGTCCCATGACACGTCATCACGTGACGGGAAGTCTCGCTAAGAGATCGCGAGAACATATATATCGGCGTCAATAACACAACAGTAAGGGCAAGTACAGACTAACGGGAAAAGCAATACAATAATTGACAACATAAAACTTAATATATTTCAATTAATATAAAATATGCTTTCCCTATTGTGGCAACGCTACATCCTAATGGTAGCATATACAGCGGGGGTCGGCAACAGGCGGCCCGCGGGCCAAAACTGTCCCGCCAGCAATATTTTCTGGCCCGCAGGATTATTTTGGTATTCCGTTTTTTTTTGTTTTTTTTTATCAGCCTATTTTTATTTTACAATTACAGTTTACAAACAGGCGCCATGTATCATTCGTTCAATCGCATTGGTGCGCGCGCACACAAATAAACTGATGTGGATTTTTAATTATTTTATCAACTTGAAATACAGCCATATTTTTGTAGATGTGTTCCTAAAAATATGCATATTTTACGTTTGCATGTGATTGTTTTAAACCCGTGTTACCTGTGTGTAATTGCTTGAGTGATTTGAGTGATAGGATTTGCCCTATTTAATTTATGTTATTTATATTTCATAATTTTTTTTCTGTGACATTTTTTTCTCTGCTGACAGTAATAAATAATATTTATATTGACACAAACACAATTTTTGTATAGCATTTATAATTGTTATAAGCTACTGTAAAGACTATGGGCGGATCTAATCCGTGGGGAATTCGCATATCATAATTAATAATTGGTAATTAATAATTATTCATACATGTTTGGATTAGATCAGTCTTACATTTAATTTAATCTCCCGGGTAGGATGATAATCTGTTAACCTGACTCTGCATTCATGCAGGTGTATCTCGACAACCAACCACAAACTGGTTATGGTTAATTTACAAAGGTCACGTTTTACAGGCAGGTAAAATTTAATTAGCTCAATTGCCAGAATAATATTGTGGGGATCCACAATATCATCTTACTTTATAGGATTTCAGGAAACGCAATTCTCTGGCCAGAAGAATTGGGTTTCCCGCCCTATAAGCACATACTCTTTAAAGTATCTTTAATTTGTAAAGCTTGTAGCATAAGATCTTTGGCACTTAAGGGACTTGAAATTGAGCAAAGAGAGAGTTCCTCAGTCAAGTGAATATAATGGATTTAATAAGGCAGAACTACTTATATATTTACTACTGTTACATGGGATATATATAGGTATTTACAAACATAATATGCATACAAAACACAATAAGACATCAATGAACGAGTGAGTGTGTGAGATATAGAGATATGGATAACTTACACACGTGAGAGCGAGTAAGAGAGAGAGAGAGGGGTTACATTCACCTAAGCCCCTTTCACACAGCACTTTGAACCCGGCAAATTGCCTGCAAATTGCCAGAACGCCTTCTGTGTGAACGCAAACACGACCCGGGATTGATGCCGGGATCGATCCCGGGTTGAGGACCTAGTAACATTGCCGTGTTCAGACCCGGAACGCGCGCTGTGTGAACAAAAGCCAGAACCAATGCCGTAAGGGGTGTGTAATAGTGATGACGCATGTGCCATCGCGCGACTCTGTTGCTCTTAGAAGAAAGTTTGTGTTCGTCATCAACAAAGAAAGAACGAAAAAATGTCTGCAAACTGGAATGAAGCAGAGACAGGAGCTCCTCACAATCCGCGCCGAAGCTGCGATCGTTCGCCAGCTCTGTGGAACGGTGCGCGCGTGCACATGTTTTCGACGCGTATGTTACACGTCTCATCCTGACGTCACGCGGCTTTCCGGGACATTAACGGGTTGTGTGTGAACGCACTCACAGATCCCTGCAAATCACTGGCAGTGTGAATGAACCGAAATCAAACAATCCCGGGACAAATGCCGGGTCACATTATCCGTGTATTTTCCGGAATCTCTGTGTGAAAGGGGCTCTAGACAGTCAACTTTCCTGAAACAACACGAAAACACATTCTTAATGCTCTGAAAACAGGGTAACCCAAATTTACTTGCATGTGGAAGGGTTCTCTCATGTGTTGCTGCGTTCCTTGAGCGGCCTGCATGGTCTAGCCGCGTTTTGGACGGCAGATCTTTTGTTCTCCGTGCGCGTGCGGTCCGCATGGTTTAGCTGCGTGCGTGAGCTGAATCCTTGGTTCCGTGGAGTCACGTGATGCGGCGCGAGTCTTTGAACAGCGGTTGGAAGTCTTTTAGGTAACGTTACCAACGGAAATAGTTCGGCTCAGTTCATTTCACTTCGTGGAAGTGAAACGAGTTGAATACAGAAAACACATTTTAGACTAGAAAGTAAAGAAAAGATCCAGGATAGGATCTGATCCCCTGAGGGGACATCCGCGTGAATTACATGTTTTGACGTGCTGGAAAGTTCAACAAAGAGCTGGGCGGAGCCGCGCTCCTACATTTATCACCTTGGAGAAATCCATCCCCTTCCTGTTGGCTGGGCCAATCGGGGAATGGATGTTGCACGCGGAAGCCCTCGGTTTACTGTCCTTTGTTTGAGAGAACGTGCCCCTCGTGGTAAAGGGGTGTGTTCAAGGAGGGTGTATAGTTTAACAGTTTGAATCTTCAATGGCGGTAAAACATATTAAAAATACACTTTACTTTATATCTCTGTGCATATTCAGATAGCCCGTTCCATGAGCATTTTAGAGGTGTCAAAAACATCAAATGAAAGTCAAAGGAAAAATACAGAGGTATTTAAAATGCATAAAGAAGGTATTTCTAATGTCTATTTATGCCGCGGCCAAACAAAGATATTTCACTTTGACATGGGGGAAAACACATATACATTTAACAAAATATATTTAATGGTTTTTATGTCTTTAAACAACAGAAATGTCCGTCTCTTTGTTCAGAGACACTCTGCGACATTCCGATGAGTTATAAAGTCTTGTAACAGGAGCCTCCCTCGTGTGTTGGGGGAGGGAAGGGCTCGTGTGTGTGTGTGTGTGTGTGTGTGTGTGTGTGTGTGTGTGTGTGTGTGTGTGTGTGTGTGTGTGTGTGTGTGTGTGTGTGTGTGTGTGTGTGTGTGTGTGTGTGTGTGTGTGTGTGTGTGTGTCTTGCATGTTTAAGTCCTGGGGGAGGACGATGGTTTGGAAGCAAGTTTACCTGACAAGAGTCCCTACACTACTTAATCTCTCTCTTTCCGTTAGAGACATTTGAATGAGATATTCTGGAAATGAGATCTAAATTTTGCGGACCCGTCAGGTCGGGATATAAAAAGCGGGTGAACACAGAGGGTATTTTAAGCGGTTTAATTTGTATCCATAGGCCTACTCCGTGTAGCTGGCCCGCCATCTACTGGCTAAAAAAAATATTGGCCCGTGGCCAAAGTTACTTGCCGACCCCTGATATACAGAGTGAACAGCAGCGGTCCTAGTACTGAGCCTTGTGGTACGCCATACTGAACTTGTGATCGATAAGACATCTCTTCATTTACTGCTACAAACTGAAAACGGTCAGATAAATATGATTTAAACCATGATAGTGCAATTCCACTAATGCCAACATAGTTTTCTAGTCTATTTAAAAGAATGTTGTGGTCGATAGTATCAAATGCAGCACTAAGATCAAGTAACACTAATAGAGAGATACAACCACGATCGGATGATAAGAGCAAATCATTTGTGACTCTAATGAGAGCAGTCTCAGTACTATGGTACGTGACCTACTGGTGTCCTAAAACTCCATCAGGTGACCTACTGGTGTCCTAAAACTCCATCAGGTGACCTACTGGTGTCCCAAATCTCCATCAGGTGACCTACTGGTGTCCTAAAACTCCATCAGGTGACCTAAAACTCCGTCTGGTGACCTACTGGTGTCCTAAAACTCCATCAAGTGACTTACTGGTGTCCTAAAACTCCATCAAGTGACTTACTGGTGTCCTAAAAAACCTTGGGAGAACCCAGGCTCAGTCGGGGGCCAGTTCTCCTCTGGCGTTTATGAACTAGAGGCCGGATTTACAGTAACTGTAAGATAAAAAATTTATATGAATGCCTGGTTGAATAGATGCGTCTTTAGTCTAGTTTTAAACTGGCAGAGCGAGTCTGAGCAACAAACAATATCAGGAAGGCTATTCCAGAGCTTTGGAGCTAAATGTGAAAATGCTCTGCCTCCTTTGGTGGATCTGGATATCCTAGGAATAACCAAAAGCCTCGAATTTAGTGATCTTAAAGAGCGAGATGGATTGTAGGGCGATAGAAGTTCCGTTAAATAGACTGGAGCTAAACCATTTAGAGCTTTATAAGTCAAAAGCAATACCTTGTAATTAATACGGAACTTTATAGGTAACCAATGTAGTGATGATAAATTCGGTGTTATATGATCGTATTTTCTTGATCTAATAAGAACTCTAGCGGCTGCATTTTGCACTAACTGTAGCTTGTTTATTGAAGATGCAGGACAACCAGCTAATAAAGCATTACAGTAATCTAGTCTCGAGGTCATGAATGCATGAACTAACTTTTCTGCATCAGAGACTGATAGCATATTACGTAGCTTAGCAATGTTTCTAAGGTGGAAAAAGGCTGTTTTTGTAACATATGAAATCCTACCAGGGCATCCTACTATGTTAAAGTTGTGTTGTGAGAGGTTTTGCGGATGGTTTTTCGAACCGATAAGTATTACCTCTGTCTTATCTGGATTTAATTAAAGAAAATTACGCGTCATCCAATCTTTTATATCTTTAACACAATCTGTCAATTTGGATAATTTAGCGTATTCATCTGGTCGTGATGAAATATATATTTGAGTATCATCAGCATGACAATGGAAACTAATTCCATGTTTCCTTATAATATTTCCAAGTGGCATCATATATATTGAGAATAATAGAGGGCCTAACACAGATCCTTGCGGCACTCCATTGTTTACTGAAGTTATGATCGATTTTTCTCCATTTAAGTAGACGAAATGGTAGCGGTCAGATAAATATGACCTGAACCAGCTTAATGCTTGTCCTTGAACACCAGTGTAATTTTGTAGTCGATCTAAGAGTATTGTGTGATCTATAGTATCAAACGCAGCACTAAGATCAAGTAAAACTAGTACTGAGATACAGCCTTGGTCTGAAGCTAAAAGTAAATCATTTATGATTCTAACAAGCGCAGTTTCAGTGCTATGGTGTGGCCTGAAACCAGACTGAAACTTTTCATAGATGTCGTTTTCTTGCAAGAAAGAGCCGAGTTGAGCGGACACAACTTTTTCTAGTATTTTAGACATAAATGGAAGATTTGAAATGGGTCTGTAATTTGCTAGGTTATTTGCTAATTGTGGTTTCTTAATAAGAGGTTTTATAACTGCCAGCTTGAACGTTCTTGGAACATGACCTAAAGATAAAGACGAGTTAATAATATTGAGAAGAGGCTCTTCCACTATAGGTAACACTTCTTTCAGTAGTTTAGTTGGTATGGGATCTAATAAACATGTTGTTGTTTTAGATTAAGTGATATGTTTATTTAACTCTTTTTGTTCTATAGTTGTAAAGCATTGTAATTGTTCTTGCGGGGTGATAATTGCGGCTGAATTATAAGGCGCGAGCAAAGATTGAACATTTACGATTGTGGTTCTGATGCTTTCAATTTTCTCAGTGAAGAAGTTCATGAAATTATAACTAAACTGTAATGAGGTATTTTGTTCAGATGACGTCTGTTTATTTGTTAGTCTAGCCACGGTATTAAATAAAAACCTTGGATTATTTCGGTTATTTCTATTCATTTGCTGAGGTGCTCAGCCCTGGCCGTTTTTAGGGCCTTTTTATAACGTGACATACTGTCTTTCCACGCGATTCTAAAGACCTCTAAATTAGTTTATTTCCATTTACGCTCTAAATTACGAGTTTCTCTCTTTAGAACATGCGTAGTATTGTTGTACCATGGTGATATACTTTTCTCTCTGACTATATCGGTTGGATCGGTTCCATATGATATAATTAAATTGAGTGTATGATTAAGACGATGAGTGGGACCACTGACATTTTGCTTGACCCCGAAGGAGTTTAATAGATCTGTAAACGCAGCCCCTAACGCATCATTTGTGTTATCTACGTGTATGTTAAAATCTCCAACAATTAATGCTTTATCAACGTTGACCAATAGATCTGATAGAAAGTCTGCAAACTCTTTTAGGAAATCAGCATAGAGCCCTGGAGGTCTATAGCCTATACAGTAGCCAAGGCTAGAGAGAATAGGGATTTTTTTCTTGCATCTTAGAGCGTAACATTTAGCACAAGTACTTCAAACGAACTTAACCTGTGACCTGTTTTCTGAGTAACATTGAGAATATCTCTATAGATTGTTGCAACACCGCCGCCACGACCGATCAGACGGGGCTCATGCTTATAACAGTATCCTGGTGGAGTAGACTCATTTAGACCGAAATAATCATTTGGTTTAAGCCAGGTTTTTAGTAAGGCAAAATACATCGAAGTTTTTATCTGTGACTCTTCATTCGCGATTGCTTTCCCTGATCGATTGCTCCTGTCTGCCTCGCTGCCTGCTGTGTGTGAGTGTGTTTGCTCCGAGGCTGTAAGCTCCGTCTAAGCCTCTCAGTTCTTTCTGTTTTGAACCATCATTTCTAGTTGTTTATACAACTAATTACAGTTTACCTAACATCTCAGATTAACCTAACATCGCTAGCTTCCGTTATTGTTAGCAAAACACGCTAGTATCTCGCTAGCCTTTTAACCCTCAGAGACCTAAGGGTATTTTTACAATAAATTTTCCGTCTGGTGTTATTAACTAAAAAAGCTTGTAAAACATCAACCCTTTTGTGCACAGACAATTGACACACCTCTTTTTTTCAGGACAAATTGAACTTTCAGCATATTTGTGTTACATTGATGTCACCTGAATGTAAAATAAGTTATGGGACCATAAAGACAAATGAAAAAATAAATCGGAAATTGAATCACTCAAATATTTATTGAAATCACACACAAATAAATAAAAGCTAAGCAAATTTCCTCTGGAAAACAGTTTGCTCATGGCTTTGGAGTACTGGAGCACAGGAATAAACATTATAACTTGTACAGAACCAAAACTATTTACATTTTTCCAAAAGAAGTCCAGGCGTTCATGAAATTCACTGGTGCCAAGCCTCAAAACAGTTCCTATCAGCAATCACAAAGAGGGCCACATCACAGGCTTTGCATTTATATTTTCTTTATTTTATTTATTATTTTATTTATTCTATTCTTTTTATACTTTTATACTACATTTATACTACTATAATACTTTTTTTTTTACAGTAAATAAGTAAATGGCACTTCAGCTGGGTCTATCCTGGTAATCTAGTTCCTCATCTGTCAAAAAGCTCTGTTCTCCTGAAAATCCATCATCCAGCGCTCGATTTACATCCATTTCTCTGTTCTCTGTGAAACCTGCGTCTCCGTGGGTCTCTCTCTCTCTCTCTCTCTCTCTCTCTCTCTCTCTCTCTCTCTCTCTCTCTCTCTCTCTCTCTCTCTCTCTCTCCCTTGGTTTGTGCGTAATGACCCAATGACGCACACCAATGTTTACGACGGATCAGCCTGTAATTGGTCAAAAACCATCACGTGAAAACATCACGTAATATCCAAAATGGCAGCTAGCATCGAGCTAGCGGCAAATATGACGGAATATTTATAGATTATGGACTTCAAGTGTATCAAAGTTGGATATAAACGTTTGGATTTATTGCTGAAAAACTCCGAAAGGATGCACATGTTCCAGGCTGGATAGAAAACCTTCTGTAAAGGCTAGAAAGACACCAAAGACACCCCCTTGATGGCTAGCTCGTTAGCTTTCTGCTGGAAAAAACGGTAAGAAAATCGATAAATCTGTCATCAAGTTATATCAAAATTTCTCGGAGGTGATGTGTGGCGTCGTCGACGATGCCGTCGGGCTCAGAGGGTTAATGTGCCACCCGTGCGCTCAGTTATTTATTTTTTTTCCCCGTGCGCGCCCGCGCCTCTGAGTTCATAAAAAGCCCAGGTGAGTAAGAATCAGTCAACAAACACGGTGAGTAATGTCTTGTCCTGTTATTGTCACCTACACCTCATGCCACATGTTTACTATAGCCTTCCCCGTCGGCAATATAGGGTTTATATGTGATAAATGCAAGGAGACAGTCAGGCTGACGGAGAAGATTTCAGAATTAGAGACACGCATCCAAACTTTGATTGAGGATAGTAAGTGTGCTCGAGCTTTAGATACTACTTTGGATGCGCCTAGCATAGTGAACCATTTACATGATTCGGTTCCGGCTGAGTTATTGCCTGTGCAGCCAGGCAGATGGGTGACGGTGAGAAATCGCTCTAGTCGCGGATCTAAAAACCACTCTTCTGTTCCGATTACCATAACAAATCGATTTGCCCCTCTCAGTGAAACACCCACTGAGAATGCTGTTGGTTGTGCCCTGGTAATTGGCGATTCTATTACACGGAACGTGAAAATAGAGACACCAGCCACTATAGTCACATGTTTGTCGGGAGCCAGAGCACCTGATATCAAAGGAAATTTAAAAGTGCTGGCTAATGCTAATCGTAAATTCTCTAAGATTGTTATTCACGTCGACACTAATGATGTTCGACTTCGCCAGTCGGAGATCACCAAAATTAACATTAAAGAGGTGTTTGAACTCGCAAGTACGATGTCAGGCACTGTAATTTGCTCTGGCCCCCTTCCTGTTCGAAGGAGTGATGAGATAGTTAGTAGATTGTGTTCACTCAATGGCTGGTTGTCTAAGTGGTGTCCACAAAATAATGTAGAATTCATAGACAATTGGAAAAGTTTTTGGGGCAAGCCTGACCTGATGAAAAGAGATGGTATTCATCCCACCTGGGATGGTGCTGCTCTTCTCTCTAGTAATTTGGCTCATAGTCTTAGAGATGAAACATGACAATCTGGAGCTCAGGTCAGGAAGCAGACAAACTGGCTAAACCGACCGTCTGCTAGCGACCTCACGTCACCAAGGTCAGATAAATCTCATCACATAGAGACTCTTTCATCTAGATATCATCAGTGTTGGGAGTAACGCGTTACAAAAATAATGCATTACAGTAACATATTACTTTTTGCTGTAACGCAGTAGTGTAAGGCATTACTAATCAATTTTCAGTAATATTTTACTCGGTACATATTCAGTAAGGCTTGCGTTACAAGTTACAACAGACTTTTAGTTTTAATTGTAAAAAAAAAAAAAATGAGGCCTCTGTGCTCGCGCTGGCCAGTGGAGAAGCGGCTAATGGTGAAGATGGCATGAAGAAGACTGCCATTCGCGAGATGGACGTATGCGCATTATAGGCTATTCGTTCTGTGTTTTCTTTCTAAACAGTTAGGCTATGTTTATGTGGTATTTTTCATGTTTTCATCACGCAATCATGTTTTTGATGCGGTGGTGACGCGTTCATTTAAGGGCGGCGGCGCTGCCGATAAAGCACCTAAAAGCTGTCACAAAGAACCGGCAAAAGCAATGATTATGAATATGTCAAATATAGCAAGGAGACATTTTAATTGTTTATTAATAAAGTCAAGATGAAGTTGACGATGCTGACTCGCGATCTTCGCAGTAGGCTAGTGCACCAGAGAGAAATGCACATTTCATTTCATAAGCAGAGAGCAGTCTGTTTTCTTTCGTTTTGAATTGTTCTGTTTTACACGTAGACATTTCAATATAGGTATATTTTTCAGGTCAGTGAATAGGCTACCTTATACGCTGAGTTTCGGTTCATTTATGAGTGAATTGTCCTCCGTGTCGTGATTATTTATAATTGTCTATATTTAGCCTACTTCTTATTTATAAAATCCAGGCAATTGGTTGATCAAAAATTTATTAAAATTAAGATACAATTAATACAAAACGAAATTCACTTTAAAGAAAGGCTTTGTGTTTTCTGTGTAAGGTCTTTGTGAAAGTTTTAAAGCAGTCTTTTAGTGCCGCTTCAGAGCGCTCGCGTCCGTAACGGAGAACTGTCACGTCTGTAACATTGTTTTATCCTCATAAATGCGAACACGAAAAATAAAATAAAATGAATATTTTATGTTCTGTGGAGAGCCAACCCTTCTTCATCCGATTTGCGCAGTGTAATTCACAAAATTACAACAACAAAAATCGTTGCCTCCTAAAAGTTAAAGATTTTTTTTGTCACGCATGACTGTCTATTTCCCTAATATTAAATATAAAATGCATGTGTAGACTGATATTTTTCTAATGTCTGGACTCCTTTCAGGGAGTAGCCTATGGATAAACAGACGTTTCAATATTTTGGTATTAATGCATTTTCTGAGAATGTATTTTTCAAGTTTTGACAGCAAATGCCATGTCCATAACGCTGGAATTCCCAAATTTTAAATAATTTATCCTCAACTTGTTTTGTGGTGTAAGTCTACGTATTTTATAATGTTAAGTTAACTTCAAATAATACTAATAGCCTAGTAATTTAAAGATGTGGTAGCATTGGATCTGGACGGTAGGCTATGGATAACTCTTGGAGTTGGAAGGGGTGTGTCGGGATTCTGCAGGTTCGTGGATCTGAGTGTCGCGATTTCGGTTTCATATCGCATATCGTTAAAGCCCTAGTCATTTTAAAATGTTAAGTTCTACTTCTGTATAGTTATTTTGGTGAAAGTAACTCAAAAGTAATACAGGAGTAATGTAACGCATTACAATTCTGAGACAGTAATATTGTAAGGTAATGAATTACTTTTAAATAACAGTAACATGTAATATATAATGTATTCCAGTTTGGAAGTAACTTGCACAACACTGGATATCATCATATAGAAACTGTGTCTGTTCCCTGAATTTGGAAATCCAAAAAACTGCCAAACCTTTTTAAGGTTAAAAATTTAGGCCATGTCCACACTAATACGTTTTCATTTGAAAACGTATATTTTTCTCTCCGTTTTGGCCTTCCGTCCACACTGAAACGGAGTTTTAAGTCAACGAAAACGTAGCTTTTGGAAAACACTCTCCAAAGTGGATAAATTTGAAAACGCCGTTTTCGCGTTGTAGTGTGGACTGTGAAGCCGGAGGTATTTGAAAACGATGACGTAAGTTTAGTCATGTGATCCATGTTGTTCCAATAGATATTCATGTTTACCGGTATTGTGCCTATTAATTATGTGCGATTCACTTTTACACTGTTGCTAAAATATGTTACTTTCCACACTCTTCATATCACAGTAGCCTACTGCACAGATGACAGAAAATGTACTCACATTTGCTGTCCTGCGTCAATACAGGAGAGCAGTCGCGTTTTAGAACAAACATATGGTGACTGAGTGCGACCTGGACGCATCAGTGAATGGTGAGATATTTTGCTAAATAAAATTATCATGTTAGAAGAATTGCGCGATACCTTTATTATTTATTTTTCCACCTGTATCATCTCAGTGAGCTTTTGTGAGGTTTCACGCATGCGCAGTAAGGTGAATTTATAAGTTTCTCATCCACACTGAAACGTCTGAAAACGCCTGAAAACGCTAGTGTGGACGGAGAGCGTTTTCAAACAAAAACTCCGTTTTCAAATTTATCCGGATTAATGTAGACGTAGCCTTAATTGATGGTCAACAAATAAAAAACAAATATAATACAGATGAGCAAACGATAAAGCTTGGGTTGCTGAATATTCGGTCCCTTACTTCAAAAGCACTCATAGTTAGTGATATGATTTCAGACTATAACCTAGATGTGCTGTGTTTGACAGAAACCTGGCTAAAACCAAACGATTACATTACTTTAAATGAGTCCACCCCGCAAGATTACTGTTATAAACATGAGCCTCGTCCGAAAGGCAAAGGTGGAGGTGTTGCTGTAATTTATAGTAATATTTTCAAAACCACTAAGAAATCTTGTTTTAAATATACTTCTTTTGAAGTGTTGTTGCTTAATGTAAAAATATATAGTGTTAACGATAAATCACGTTTGAGAATTCTGCTGGCTACTGTATACAGGCCACCAGGGCACCATAAAGATTTTATCAAAGAATTTGCTGACTTTCTATCAGAATTAGTATTGGCTGCAGATAAAGTCCTAATTGTTGGTGATTTTAATATACATGTAGATAATTAAAAATATGCATTGGTATTGGCATTTAAAGACATTGTAAACTCTATTGGAGTTAGACAACACGTGTCAGGACCTACTCATTGTCGTAATCATACTCTAGATCTAATACTATCACATGGAATAGATGTTGATGCCGTTGAAATTCTGCAGCAGAGCGACGACATCTCCGATCATTATCTAGTCTCGTGTAAATTACATTTAGCCAAGGCTGCAAAGCCGACTCCGTGTTATAAATATGTTAGACCTATCACTTCTGCCACTAAAGATTGCTTTATCAATAATCTTCCTAATCAGTTTCATAATCTCAGCATCCCAGATAGCTTAGAAGAACTTGATATTGCAACAGAAACGTTAAACTCTCTCTTTTCCAGCACTTTAGACACAGTTGCTCCGCTGCGCTTAAAGAAGATTAAAGAAAATAGTCCAACGCCGTGGTACAATGAGCACACCCGGGCCCTTAAGAGAGCAGCCAGAAAAATGGAGCGAAACTGGAAGAAAACAAAACTAGAGGTATTTCGGATTGCGTGGAAGGAGAGCTCGATTGCTTACAGAGAGGCTTTAAAAGATGCTAGATCTGATTATCTTTCAAACCTATTAGAAGAAAATAAACATAATCCTAGGTATTTATTTGAAACAGTGACTAAACTAACGAAAAAGAAAGCTTCAAGCCCAGATGTTTCCAAGAAACACAGCAGTAATGACTTTATGAACTTCTTCACTTATAAGATCGATAATATCAGGAAAAAAATTATAACTATGCAAACGTCTACTACAGTATCACATCAGACAGTGCTATGTAGTCTTCATGATGAAAAACTTGATTCATTTGTTGCTATAGGAGAGGAAGAATTTTGCAAACTTGTTAAATCATCTAAATCAACAACATGTATGCTAGACCCTATACCGACTAAACTATTAAAAGAGATGCTTCCAGAGGTCATAGATCCTCTTCTCAATATCATTTATTCATCTTTGTCTCTAGGACATGTACCAAAAACCTTTAAGTTGGCTATGATTAAACCGCTTGTTAAAAAAACGCAACTTGATCCTACAGAATTAGTCAATTACAGGCCGATCTCGAATCTGCCTTTTCTGTCAAAGATACTAGAAAAAACAGTATCCTCACAACTGTGTTCCTTTCTAGAAAGAAATAATATCTGCGAGGATTTTCAGTCCGGATTTAAACCGTACCATAGTACTGAGACTGCTCTCATTAAAGTCACAAATTATTTGCTCTTATCATCCGATCGTGGTTGTATCTCTCTATTAGTGTTACTTGATCTTAGTGCTGCATTTGATACTATCGACCACAACATTCTTTTAAATAGACTAGAAAACTATGTTGGCATTAGTGGAATTGCACTAGCATGGTTTAAATCATACTTATCTGACCGTTTTCAGTTTGTAGCAGTAAACGAAGAGATGTCTTATCGATCACACACTCAAAAAAAAATTGTTGAATGAACTTAATTAAATTAAGGAAAGGTTTTCCACGAAATTTAATTACATTGTTCCAACAAGATCTAATTTGTTTGATATGATTTGTTATCTTGTTGTATGAACTTGAATTCATTTTAAAAAAAACTGTGTCATTCCTACTAGATAAAGTTTCGCCATCCCTAATAGAGAAAATCTTTTCAGGTTAACTATGTCTAATTTTGTCATGCCTACTCTGAAAAAATAATGCCCTGTTAACTACATTTAATTGTGTCGTGTCTAATATATCTAAGAAAGCCATGTCAACAAAATACATTTTTGTCCTGCCTACTAGATAAAATTGCCAACATTATAATTTTAGCTAACTTGACTCTAGTTACTTACAATGAAAGTGAAATACTTCTGTTCAATTAAATTAAAACCACTTTTTACATAGTAACAATAAATATTACTTGTCTATGTGAGGTTAGTCTACTATGAAGAAAGTCAATATGTTTTGTAAACAAGGCAATAGAATCGTTCACTAAGTTAAAAAATGACAATGTAAATAAAACATGCATGAGCACAAGAGATTATAACAGCATTTCCTTTTGTTTATTACTGTAAACATTAACAATTAAAACAGTAGCGATTAAATGGGTGAGAGACTTGATCACCTCTGCTCACAGTGCAAAAATGCCAAAGCAACAAGAACATGAGTATGCTAAATATAATCCAGCATTTTCTTGTTAATACTGTAAACATGAGATAGCAAGCAATTGAATGAGTGATAGAGACTTCTATCATAGATAGAAAACATCTGCTTACAGTGCAAAGAACACAAGAACACAATGCTAAAATATAGCTGCGAGCAGCGATTACGGGCCCAAGCCGGTGGCACCGCAACCCCGGTTCCTTTAGTTACCTAAAGGCACCGGGGTGGCGGTGCCGCCGGCTTTGGCCCTTCATCGCTGCTCGCAGCTATATTCATGCATATATATATATATATATATATATATATATATATATATATATATATATATATATATATATATATAAAGCCGGTGGCACCGCCACCCTGGTGCCTTTAGGGTTATTGTGCACGACGTGACACAAAATATCAAAATATCTGCTCACTATCTGCCGAACGGCTCTGGTAGTCCCGCTTCAGCACTGATGATGCTGTAGAAATAGTGTGCTCTGGTTGGTCTGGATTATTCAGGATTTTTATTTTATACAGAAATAAGTTATTTATAATTCAGATGAGAATAAAGTTAGTGTTGATTAAAATGAAGGAAAACAAATATATTGATCTGAAATATAGCACATTAATTTTAAAATTATTTAGGTTCAATTACCAAACATACAATCTTAATTTAATTTAAAGCAAACAATACATTTAAAATATATGGGTTGTATGCACATTTTCTTTTTAATAAAAAAAAAGATATATATCCAAAAAGACAAGGCCTTAAAGGGTTAAACTCTTGTCACTGTAACAGACACAATCACTCTCTCTCACACACACACACACACACACACACACACACACACACACACACACACACACACACACACACACACACACACACACACACACACACACACACACACACACACACAAACATGTACACTGTTTAAAAGCAAGAAATATTTATCCAACCTGTTTAAAACAGTCTGTCGGTGCCATCTTTTAAACATTCATCATATTGCATTGGTTTTAATTTCTTGACCTCAAACAGAGCACTAATCTGTTTATTTTTAAGTTATTGATTAAAAAAGAAAAGAAACATCAAATGGGTTTTTAGTCTTATAGTATTATGTTATACAGAAATAAATTATTTGTAATTCAGATGAGAATAATTTTAAGGAAAACAAATATATTGATCTGAAATATAGCACATGTTTTTGTAAAATAAATTCAAGCAATACCCCTTTTTTAAACTTTAAAATTAAACTAAAAAAGCTCACGGCTGCACAGGCCTTCATAACAGTGCGCGTCCAACGCGAGGAGTGAGCAGAACATAGCGAACGTTTTTTAGTTAATTTCTACTTTCATACAGGGTTTCTGCAGGGTTTAGTCAGTCAAATTTAAGACCTTTTAAGACCTTTTTATGACCAATATGATTTAAATGTATGACCTACTCGAATTACAAAAAATAACTTCCTTTCAAAAGTCTTTTTTTTTATTGACTTTCATTAAAAGTAATTAGTTTCATTATTTAAAGGTTCCATTTTCTTAAGAGTAACAAACTGAAGGCTCCCTTTTCCTAAGTATCAATAACACAGGAACAACACAAGAGGGCAGTATAGCCCTATTTATGATTTTGAGTTTAAACTATCACCCGAAGAGATTCTAAAAGAATGGTAAAGTTTGATGCGTTGCCATGGCAACAGTTTCAAAGATATCAAGAATCCATTCACAGGTCTTCATCTGCCGTGTATTTACATTATACACATCAAGTTTGAAGCAAATCGGGTAAAAATAAGAGGGTGATTTCAAAGCATTTTGAAAGTGACACAATTCCTGCTGCCAGTTGGTGGCGCTATAACTTTGACTCACAATAGTCACATCCATGTGATCGGGCTCTTACAGCGAACACACTGCTGAAGTTTCATCAAGATCAATTAATGTATGCAGAAGTTATAACACACTTCCTGTTTCACGTTTCTCGCCATAATTTCGTTTCCTCGCCACGGACAAACCGTTCGAGATATCAAAAATCCCCTCGCAAACTTTCATCCTCAATGTCTTGACTTCATGCTGACCGAGTTTCGTGCCGTGTGTTTGAATTCTCTAGGAGGAGTATTTCACATTCCATTGCGTGTGTTTTACCAACAACCCTAAATAGCCCACTTCCTGTTGGGCTGGGGTAAAAAGTAAGAGTGTGAAGTATATATGAAACGATGAGATCTTCATGTGTACCGAGTTTCATATTATTACATGCAAGCGTGTTTGATTTATGGACCATGTTTTCGGACCCCGTTCCAGGGGGCGCTGTCGAGCCCCCCTGCCACGCCCGGGTACCATCTTCAGCCCGGCCCTGATGGCCGCGGGTTCTGACATGTGTGCAAAGTTTCAGGAGTTTTTGAGCATGTTAAGGCCTCCAAAAGTGTCCAAAAGGTAGTAAAAAAATAAGAAGAAGAATAATAATAAAATATAGCTGCGAGCAGCGATTACGGGCCCAAGCCGGTGGCACCGCAACCCCGGTGCCTTTAGGGTTATTGTGCACGACATGACACAAAATATCAAAATATCTGCTCGCCATCTGCCGAACGGCTCTGGTAGTTCCGCTTCAGCACTGATGATGTTGTAGAAATAGTGCGCTCTGGTTGGTCTGGATTATTCGGGATTTTTTATTTTATACAGAAATAAGTTATTTATTAAGTTATTAAATGTTAAAACGGCTTGCCATATTGGCTCAGAGCATCAAAAGCATCAAACAAGAATATTAAAGTTTGATGCGTTGCCACGGCAAGAGTATCTAAGATATCAATAATCCTTTCACAGGTCTACATCTGCCGTGTGTTTACATTATACACATAAAGTTTGAAGCAAATTGGGTAAAAAGAAGAGGGTGATTTCAAAGCATTTAGGAAGTGACACACTTCCTGCTGCCAGTTGGTGGCGCTATAACTTTGACTCACAATAGTCACATCCATATGATCGGGCTCTTACACCGAACACACTGCTGAAGTTTCAACAAGATCAGTTAATGTATGCAGAAGTTATAACACACTTCCTGTTTCCATTATTCGCCCAAAATTCGTTTCCTCGCCACGGCCAAACCGTTTGAGATATTAAAAATCCCCTGGCAATTTTTCATCCTCAGTGTCTTGACTTCATGCTGACCGAGTTTCGTGGCGATTGGTTGAATTCTCTAGGAGGAGTATATCGAATTCCAGGGGCATACGCTTCCAAACAAACCATAATAGCCGACTTCCTGTTGGGCTGGGGTAAAAAGTAAAAGTACAAAGGATATATGAACCGATGAGATCTATATGTGTACCGAGTTTCATATTATTACATGCAAGCGTTTTTGATTTATGGACTAAGTTTTCGGACCCCGTTCCAGGGGGCGCTGTCGAGCCCCCCTGCCACGCCCGGGTACCAGCTTCAGCCCGGCCCTGATGGCCGCGGGTTCTGACCCGTGTGCAAAGTTGTTTTGAGCACGTTAAGGGCCCCAAAAGTGCGCTAAGAGTCTCAAAAGCATCCAAAATTAATATTAAAGTTTGATGCGTTGTCACGGCAACAGTATCTAAAATATCAATAATCGTTTCACAGGTCTACATCTGGCGTGTGTTTACATTATACACATCAAGTTTGAAGCAAATCGGGTAAAAATAAGAGGGTGATTTCAAAGCATTTAGGAAGTGACACACTTCCTGCTGCCAGTTGGTGGCGCTATAACTTTGACTCACAATAGTCACATCCATGTGATCGGGCTCTTACAACGAACACACTGCTGAAGTTTCATCAAGATTAGTTAATGTATGCAGAAGTTATAACACACTTCCTGTTTCACGTTTCTCGCCATAATTTCGTTACCTCGCCACGGCCAAACCGTTCGAGATATCAAAAATCCCCTGGCAATTTTTCATCCTCAATGTCTTGACTTCATGCTGACCGAGTTTCGTGCCGTGTGTTTGAATTCTCTAAGAGGAGTATTTCACATTCCATTGCATGCGTTTTCCAAACAACCCTTAATAGCCCACTTCCTGTTGGGCTGGGGTAAAAAGTCAGAGCATGAAGTATATATGAACCGATGAGATCTATATGTGTACCGAGTTTCATATTATTAAATGCAAGCGTGTTTGATTTATGGACCAAGTTTTCGGACCCCGTTCCAGGGGGCGCTGTCGAGCCCCCTGCCACGCCCGGGTACCAGCTTCTGCCCGGCCCTGATGGCCGCAGGTTCTGACATGTGTGCAAAGTTTCAAGAGTTTTTGAGCATGTTAAGGGCCCCAAAAGGTAGTAAGAAAAAAAATAGAAAAGAAAAAAATATATATATATAGCTGCGAGCAGCGATTACTGGCCCAAGCCGGTGGCACCGCAACCCCGGTGCCTTTAGGGTTATTGTGCACGACGTGACACAAAATATCAAAATATCTGCTCGCCATCTGCCGAACGGCTCTGGTAGTTCCGCTTCAGCACTGATGATGTTGTAGAAATAGTGCGCTCTGGTTGGTCTGGATTATTCGGGATTTTTTATTTTATACAGAAATAAGTTATTTATTAAGTTATTAAATGTTAAAACGGCTTGCCATATTGGCTCAGAGCATCAAAAGCATCAAACAAGAATATTAAAGTTTAATGCGTTGCCACGGCAACAGTATCTAAGATATCAATAATCCTTTCACAGGTCTACATCTGCCGTGTGTTTACATTATACACATAAAGTTTGAAGCAAATTGGGTAAAAATAAGAGGGTGATTTCAAAGCATTTAGGAAGTGACACACTTCCTGCTGCCAGTTGGTGGCGCTATAACTTTGACTCACAATAGTCACATCCATGTGATCGGACTCTTACAGCGAACACACTGCTGAAGTTTCATCAAGATCAGTTAATGTATGCAGTAGTTATAACACACTTCCTGTTTCACGTTACTCGCCATAATTCCGTTTCCTCGCCACGGCCAAACCGTTCGAGATATCAAAAATCCCCTGGCAATTTTTCATCCTCAATGTCTTGACTTCATGCTGACCGAGTTTCGTGGCGATTGGTTGAATTCTCTAGGAGTAGTATATCGAATTCCAGGGGCATACGCTTCCAAAGAAACCATAATAGCCGACTTCCTGTTGGGCTGGGGTAAAAAGTAAAAGTACAAAGGATATATGAACCGATGAGACCTATATGTGTACTGAGTTTCATATTATTACATGCAAGCGTTTTTGATTTATGGACCAAGTTTTCGGACCCCGTTCCAGGGGGCGCTGTCGAGCCCCCCTGCCACGCGCGGGTACCAGCTTCAGCCCGGCTCTGATGGCCGCGGGTTCTGACCCGTGTGCAAAGTTTTTTTGAGCACGTTAAGGGCCCCAAAAGTGCGCTAAGAGTCTCAAAAGCATCCAAAATTAATATTAAAGTTTGATGCGTTGTCACGGCAACAGTATCTAAAATATCAATAATCATTTCACAGGTCTACATCTGGCCTGTGTCTACATTATACACATCAAGTTTGAAGCAAATCGGGTAAAAATAAGAGGGTGATTTCAAAGCATTTTGAAAGTGACACACTTCCTGCTGCCAGTTGGTGGCGCTATAACTTTGACTCACAATAGTCACATCCATGTGATCGGGCTCTTACAACGAACACACTGCTGAAGTTTCATCAAGATCAGTTAATGTATGCAGAAGTTATAACACACTTCCTGTTTTACGTTTCTCGCCATAATTTCGTTACCTCGCCACGGCCAAACCGTTCGAGATATCAAAAATCCCCTGGCAATTTTTCATCCTCAATGTCTTGACTTCATGCTGACCGAGTTTCGTGCCGTGTGTTTGAATTCTCTAGGAGGAGTATTTCACATTCCATTGCATGCGTTTTCCAAACAACCCTTAATAGACGACTTCCTGTTGGGCTGGGGTAAAAAGTTAGAGCATGAAGTATATATGAACCGATGAGATCTATATGTGTACCGAGTTTCATATTATTACATGCAATCGTGTTTGATTTATGGACCATGTTTTCGGACCCCGTTCCAGGGGGCGCTGTCGAGCCCCCCTGCCACGCCCGGGTACCAGCTTCTGCCCGGCCCTGATGGCCGCAGGTTCTGACATGTGTGCAAAGTTTCAAGAGTTTTTGAGCATGTTAAGGGCCCCAAAAGTGTCCAAAAGGTAGTAAGAAAAATAATAGAAAAAAAAAAAATAATAATCCTAAGGAAAACAATAGGGCCTTCGCCCTTTGGGCTTGGGCCCTAATAATCCTAAGGAAAACAATAGGGCCTTCGCCCTTTGGGCTTGGGCCCTAAAAATGTAATCCAGCATTTCCTTTTGTTCCTAAAGGCCATTGCACACTGAGTCCGAGATTTTCGTATGCGTTTATTCGTGTTCGTCAGCCTAAAAATTCGTTACGCACAGAAACCTTGCACACTGAGTTCGATGCGTATTTATTAAACCTTTGCGGAAAAAAACGCAAAAAATACAAAATGGATTCGTCAAGTAGTGAGGATGATTTTGTTGGCCTCTCTCTTCTTAAAAAGAGAAAAAGAGGAAATATTGGGTCCATCCAATCTTGTGCCGAGAGGAAGGAGTGTTTCAGCTTCTTATCAAGGAGTTGCGAAATTATCCCGAGAGATTCAAAATTTACCTCAGAATGTCAATGGAACAGTTTGATGCTTTGCCAGCGATACTGAAGCCACATATTAAAAAGAAGACCACCAAAAAAGACACACACACACACACACACACACACACACACACACACACACGGCCGGCAGAAACGCTGGGCATACAGAACAGCTGTATACAGGTTTGTTTATCATACAGTACTTTGTGCTGCGAGACGAAGTGTATCAACTTGTCAGATGCCATTCTGGATTGTGTCGTTCGCTTGTACGGTGGGTCTGAATTGTCAAAAAACCTCTCAAAATGCTGGCTGTGGATGCGAAAAACGCAGAAAATCGAACCTGATCCGAAACAAAAGTTTCGGAGGCAGTGTGCAAGTATGATTGACATAACGTGAGGTCGATTTTTTTTTTTAACGTGCGAAAATTTCGGATGCGAATTTCGGACTGTGCAATGGCCTTTACTCTAAACACAAGACTGCCAGTTACATGAGTGATCAAGAAAAACAAAATTGCAGTGCTCTGCTCACAGTGCAAACATGCCAATACAACATACAATCAAGTATAAACCAGCATTTCCATTTGTTCAATATGGTTACACGAGAATGCCAATTAAATTAATTGAAATCCAATTGAGAACTTAAAATCATGTTTGCTCAAAAAATGTTCAATGAAACATGAGCAATCACAAATTTAGAAAAATAAAATACTTCTGCTCAGAAAAATTAAAACATTCACATATAACTTAACCATGGACACAAAGGTAAAACTCTTCTAAGTGAAGAGTTTTGTCTTCAGCGCCTGTGCTTTTCCAGACAACTTATTGGAGTCTAGCTCCTGGATTACCTTCTGGAGCACTTCAAGTGTATAACGGAGCTCTTTTGGGTAGGTAAGATTTAAAGAATAAATCAGTCCAAGTAGCATGGCTGTAGCCATTGCTACATTACCTAAGCAAGAGAGTACCTCCACACCTTCCAGCACAATGCCGACATCTTCAGGGTCTTCTGTTGCCTATGCAAATTCATGCTTACCACATAGATTCCCATTACTGTCTTCTTGATGTCCGCCTCTGCGCTCTCAAAGTTAACATCCTTCGGGAATAAAAAATAAATACAATTAAATTATATTACATATAAAAAAATGAATTTGATTTCTGAACCATCAATATACAGCAACATGATTGCAAATTTCAAGGCCCAAAAGTAGTAAAGACACAATCGTCCATGTGACGACAGTAGTTCAATCAAATTATTATGAAGCGACAAGAATACATTTTGTGTGCAAAAACCCCCCCAAATAATGACTTTATTCGACAATTTCTTCTAATCTGTGTCAGTCTCCTACACTGTGGATGTAGTAAATACACTGCAGTGCATCCAGCTTCTACGTCAGAACTCCACCTCATTATTGGCTAACTCCTTCGTCAGAATCACACACAGGCACCATGTTGCTCACGGGAACAGCATCACCCAATGGTGAGCCGGCGTTCTGCCGTAGAACCTGAAAGCGCTGCAGTGTATTTACTACTTACCTTAACTCTCCCTACCAGCTTTTTTAAAGGACAAGTTCAGTATTTTACACTTAAAGCCCTGCTTTAAGATCCTTTCTGATGAAATAGAACGGTTAAGATTGAAATTTGGACAGATGCTGCTGGGCCGAGAATTTTCGGTTTCTGTGCATCTTTTGGAACAAACTAAAAACAAAAAAGCAATGAAAACATGTAATGATTTGAAAGCACTGGATTTTATATAAAACTTTTTTGTATTTTTTATTTCCTGGCAGCTAATGTTAATGTGATATTGTGAATATGTAAAACCTCTTGTTCTCGTGGCATTGAATTAAAACAGTCAGTAAGAGCCGTCGTGAATCAGTGTTTTCGGTAGTTTTTGTATTTTAATTTATCATCGTCATGGTAAATTATTGTGTTTGTGGAGGTTGCAAAAACTCCGGCCTGTCAGGACATCGAGTCCACTGGTTTCTAACAGGAAAAACGACAGTGCTATATCTTTCGTGGCTGCGGTTTGTGCAGCTGAAGAGACGGGATCTCTCTTCCGCATTAGCTTCGAGAAACGCGATCGTGTGTAGTGTACTCCACTCGGAGGAACAAGTATATCAGGAATAAAAATATCTCTGTCTCTCCATGAGAAACCGCTATATCACGTAATTGGGACGGATATTAATGAGCATGACATACGCGCCTGATCAAAGCTTATAGTTTATTGGTAAATTCCTCAGATGACCAATAGCTTTGCTATTAACTGATATACGACGGTAATAATCTGTACAATATTGTGAGCACAATGTATAGAACAACGACATTACCGAACGATATACACCTCACATTTTACAGAATAGAACAGAATGAACGATGCACTATAACTCTATTACACTATTAATTAAAACTCACAGTGAACAGTATTAAATATAAAAACAGATATGCCTTACCTTTTTGTTGCAGTGCAGTTTTTATTGCATATTGGTCTAATGTTTTGCCGACAGCATACAGTCCTCATGCATTTTTTTATTGCTGCTTCTATTATTTATGCTGCTATTATTTAATTTCTTCGTTAAAAAAAAAACATCCAGGGAAGACTGAATAGGCTGTTTCTTTTCATGTTTACTCAGTATCTGACAGCTAGGCTAATCAAAAAGACACGCGATTACGTGATGCAATAAACTGCGGCTGCGCACACTCACTCCACACACGTTTTTTTTAATAATAATACTTCTGCAATAATGTGTGTCTCCTCTGACCGTAGTTCTGTCTAGCATTAATCCTGGCCTGTCCCTGCTCTCTCGGCAGCATAGCAGGCTCATAATTGTATGGCTGTGGTCCGTGGTCCGTCATACGAGTAAGTCCGAAATGTCATTGCGATCCATTGTTTTCCTGTTGTTTGAATGGTTTGAGTCGACCGCTCTCCCGCCCGTTACGTCGCGCCCGTCACGCCCATTTTCAGATGCGGAAGTAAAATTCTCTCACAAAAACGACTCCAGAAGCCAATGTAGCATATTTATAAGTATATTTTAAAGAAAATCTAGTTACTACATTGTTTTTCTACATTGACTCGTTGGGTCCTCTAACCTGCAATGCCCTTTAAGTCTTTCCCTCGTAGGGTTTGTTATATTCCGTCACTGCGCATGCTCATATGACTGTTTTGGGTCCTGTAGCTGTAATAATGGATTTAGCTCCAGCTAATGGCTGTACTAATATATATCTGTAATGCATATATATTGGGCTTTGTATGCTGGTGCACGACGTGTATGCTTTGCCACATTGTATGTTTTGTGTCATCATGTTAACCTGCTTGCGTTCTTGTTACAAATAAGATATACTGGTTCTTTTAATTAATTAGCATTTCTATGGCTGCTGTGTCTCCCCATTAGAAAGTCTCTGGGCTACGACGCCCATGGACAAACCTATGGATGAGACCAGTGACTCCTGCAGCGAGGAACACCACCCATAAGGTTCACTCAGGTACTTCTGGGTCAAATATACAGTCAAGAAAATCTGCTATACTATATATAAATAAATAAATAGTTTTCTCTGTATGGAAATACTGCTTTGTTCTGCTACTGGCTCTCAAAAAAGTACAGAAGGAATTATTTACACCATTAAAATTTTCTTTTTGTAATCTGTACAAATAGTTTAGTCTTTTATTTCAGATGAAACTGTTCCACAAGCAAGAAAGCATTCCAGGACAGAGTGTGTGTCTGGAAGCCCTGTCCGTAAGTTAACGTTTCTGCATGCATTTAAGAAACCAGTCATATTTCCTACCATGGAACTGGCATTCAACCTGGTGCATATCATGTGACTGTTCTGATGTGTTTGTCTCTTTCTGCCTTTTTACAGGCCTGCAGATGCCTCCACCACCTGCATGTAAGGTTTTTTTTTTTTTTTTTTGCCATGCGCAAGAAACCTGCCATAAATGAACTGACCAATATTCATATCTACTTTCTTTTTAGTCAACACCACACAGAAAACCAGCCAGTCACGCAGAATTGAATGGGTCTATTGTGACGCAAGCTCAGCCTGAAGGTACAGTGGCTTTGAATTTTCCAATTAAATACAATTTCATGACAAGGAACTTGAGAGTAACTTGACTTTTTTTGTTGTTGTAAACAGCAGAACTCATCACACAGAGGGAGGTGGCTCAGCCATGGAGACGGAAATGAGAGGTAAGAAGACTAACTTAAGTTGTTCACATATGCAAGTATATAATGTATAACAACTAAAACTAACACCAATCATTTTTTCCATAGCCGTGAGGACATCCATTACCCGCATGGCACAGCAGATGGATGCATTTGAGGAGAAGATGGATGAGCTGCTCATGCTCTTAAGGAGCTCCTAGTCACCTCCCTCTGCTCCAGTCGATGACATGTTGCTGTCGCCATGCTCTACAGTCACAGAGTTCAACAGGAGAGGAGGGACAACATGGTAATTAAGTGGCCATAGTCCTGCCCTAAGATTAACACTATATAATTGCATAACTTAAAATATCATTATAACTGAACTGACGGCTCTTACAAAATGAGATTGTACAAGCTCTCCACTTTGTTCTACATGTATAATTTGTATTTCTATATGTTTTACAGCAACTTTTCCTGACAACCCTTGGAGGTTCGACCAGAGGTACTGCCATGCGTCGCATGCTACGGCGAGTGTCAACCAATGACGTGCTGAAACAGTATAGTCTGCGGGGCAGAAAGGCAAAGAAGGCCTTCCAGGACCTGACAATCTGCAGGGTTATTACAGGTAGGTGTTATTTTATTGTTCACATCAGTATTATTCTTAGCTTGAAGGTTTTAATTTGACTTGTAACTATGTTTCATTTTGACTTCTACTCTAGCGGCCTCCCAGAAAAACTTCCCCGCGCTGCAGCCGACGTGGAGGACTTGATTGGGCAAGTGCTAAAGTTTGCCCCACACAGACGGTAAATTGAAATTCTTCTATGTGATGTTCATAATAATCAATGGAATGGGTAAACTATCAATATTTGTTATCATAAAAAACAGGGTTGTTAGTAAAGCAATTTGTTTTGCTTTTGTCAACGTGTTCATTCTTAGTATGACATATCAAACTTTTGTTTCTTTCTTTTTAGGCCAGCTGAGAAGGACTGAACCTTCAGAACCATGGAGCCCTATTTTTGTTATTATTGTATTTTTGCCACTTTGGCCATTCACCTACACATTACATACTTTATGCATCTTGCACACTACATTTGCACTATTACTTTGCACTCTTCATCCCACTCCATTTGTACTTGTATTGATATTATGTCCGCTTTGCTACTTCCGCTTTGCTACCTGCTGTGAGCTGTGCATTTGTTTGCGTCGTGGCTGTCTAAGCCTCGTATTAGCTTCATATTTTTCCGTATTTCTCTCTTTTATTCTGTTCTGCAACATCATTTAACTCATAATTACAACTCGGACTGTTGGTCGCAGAGCGAGACACCGCTTCACTGCTGCTCGCCCTGCGATCGACTGATTTTGTCAGCCTCGTTGCCTGCTGTGCGCTTATCTGCGTCGTGGCTGTCTAGCCTCGTATTAGACGCGTCTCAAGCCATTATACGGCTGGAACCGCAAATACGGTAAGAACATCGGTTGTTGGTCGTAGAGCGAGACACTGCTTCACTGCTGCTCGCCCTGCGATCGACTGATTTATCCGCCTCGCTGTGCCGTGAGTTTGTTTGTCTGCGTCGTGGCTGTCTAAGCCTCGTATTAGGTTCGTATTTCCTTGTGTTTTTCCGTATTTCCTCCTTTTATTCTGTTTTGAACCATCATTTAACACATAATTATAACTAGGACTGTTGAACAGACGCGTCTCAAGCCGTTACCCAACACCACTAACCACTAAGTTGCTAACTTACTGTCCATCTGTTAAAATGGCGAATATATCAGGTGTATGTTATCTACCTTTTTGTGCAGATGAGAACAAATCTGAGTTGCTCGCGGTGCAGTCTGAATTAGAAGCTGTAGAAAAGCAGATCCGTGACCTTCTAGAGAGACAAACTGAGCTGAGAGACCGGCGTTTAGCTCTTGAAACATCACGCGCTGATGCACACGGATCAGTGATTAACGTTAGTAACCCGCTGACGCCGACCTCGTCTACTCCGTCCGTTTCTCAGCACTGGTCCCGAACGTCCAGGTCACGATCAGCCATGGTTTCATTCACTCCGGCTTCAACACACCACCACGAAGCCTGGGTGGTTCCGCGGAAGCCGCGAGCCAGGACAAGAATCTTTTCGCCCCTCCCGGTTTTCGAGATCTCCACTCAGAACCGCTTCTCCCCTCTTCGTGAAACGGAACGCAATGCTGTGATCATCGGCGATTCCACCGTCCGACACGTCCATGCTACGTTAGGTAAAAGTAAGGTGCACAGTCACTGCTTTCCTGGTGCTCGTGTTCTCGATATAACTGCGCGGGTAACTGAGATCTTGAACGGTGACGAGCGCGTCGGAGCAGTTGTGCTGCACGCGGGATCTAACGACACTAGGCTGCGACAGACGGAGGTTCTGAAGAAAGACTTCAGGAGCCTTATCGATACGGTACGCAGCACATCGCCTGAAATAGCGATTATTGTGTCTGGACCGCTTCCTACGTACCGACGAGGGCATGAAAAGTTCAGTAGATTATTCGCGCTTAATGAATGGTTATTGTCATGGTGCAATGAGCAGAAACTGCTCTTTGTAAATAATTGGAATCTGTTTTGGGAGCGACCGAGGCTCTTCCGCGCTGATGGCTTACACCCAAGTAGAATAGGGGCAGATCTTCTGTCAGATAACATCTCCAAGATGTTAAATACCATTTGACTAGTAACCAAAAATCCAAATCACAGTCTCTACTGCACCAATTTAATTGATATTAATACTAGTGTAGAACATTGCATAGAAACTGTGTCTATTCCTCGTTTACTAAGATCAAATAATAAATCTACTGCGGGATCTAGAAAAAATCTAATTGTTATTAAAACAAAAACTCTCGCTATTAGTGAACAAAAACAATTTCTAAAGCTAGGTCTTCTAAACATTAGATCACTCACACCTAAGGCGGTTATTGTAAATGAAATGGTCACAGATAATAATTTCGATGTTCTGTGCCTTACTGAAACCTGGCTTAAACCAAATGATTATTTCGGTCTAAATGAGTCTACTCCGCCAGGATACTGTTATAAGCATGAGCCCCGTCTGATCGGTCGTGGCGGCGGTGTTGCAACAATCTATAGAGATATTCTCAATGTTACTCAGAAAACTTGTCATAGGTTTAATTCGTTTGAAGTACTTGTGCTAAATGTTACGCTGTTAGATGTAAGAAAAAAATCCCTATTATCTCTAGCATTGGCTACCGTATATCGACCTCCAGGGCCTTACGCCGATTTTCTAAAAGAGTTTGCTGACTTTCTATCAGATCTTTTGGTCAACGTCGATAAAGCATTAATTGTTGGAGATTTTAACATACACGTAGATAATTTAAATGATGCGTTAGGGGCTGCGTTTACAGATTTATTGAACTCCTTCGGGGTCAAGCAAAACGTCACCGGACCAACTCATCGTCTTAATCATACACTCGATTTAATTATATCATATGGAACCGATCCAACCGATATAGATATCATTCCACTAAGTGATGATGTCACTGACCATTACATGGTAACTTGCATACTACGTACTGCTGTATTATGTCATGCTGCGCCACGTTATCGACCAGGTAGAACAATTCTTCCATCCACCATAGATAATTTCTCAAATAGCTTATCTGATCTGTCTCAGCTGCTGCCTGAACCCAAACAAACAGATGAACTAGACGAATTAACTAGCACTATGAGCACCATTCTCTCTAGAACATTGGATATGGTTGCACCCATTCGATTAAAAAAGGTCAGAGAAAAAAGTATAGCACCATGGTACAATAATACTACGTATGTTTTAAAGAGAGAAACCCGTAATTTAGAGCGTAAATGGAAAAAAACTAATTTAGAGGTCTTTAGAATCGCGTGGAAAGACAGTATGTCACGTTATAAAAAGGCCCTTAAAACGGCCAGGGCTGAGCACCTCAGCAAATTAATAGAAAACAACCAAAATAATCCAAGGTTTTTATTTAATACCGTGGCTAGACTAACAAATAAACAGAAGTCGTCTGAACAAAATACCTTGTTACAGTTCAGTAGTAATGATTTCATGAACTTTTTCACCGAGAAAATTGAAAGCATCAGAATCAAAATCGTAAACGTTCAATCTTTGCTCGCGCCTTATAATTCAGCCGCAATTATCACCCCGCAAGAACAATTACAATGCTTTACAACCATAGAACAAAAAGAGTTAAATAAACTTATCACTTCATCTAAAACAACAACATGTTTATTAGATCCTATACCAACTAAACTACTGAAAGAAGTATTACCTATAGTGGAAGAGCCTCTTCTCAATATTATTAATTCGTCTTTATCTTTAGGTCATGTTCCAAGAGCATTCAAGCTGGCAGTTATAAAACCTCTTATTAAGAAACCACAATTAGATCCAAATAACCTAGCAAATTACAGACCCATTTCGAATCTTCCATTTATGTCAAAAATATTAGAAAAAGTTGTGTCCGCTCAACTCGGCTCTTTCTTGCAAAAAAACGACATCTATGAAAAGTTTCAGTCTGGATTCAGGCCACATCATAGCACTGAAACTGCGCTTGTTAGAATCATAAATGATCTACTTTTAGCTTCGGACCAAGGCTGTATCTCAGTACTAGTTTTACTTGATCTTAGTGCTGCGTTCGATACTATAGATCACACAATACTCTTAGATCGACTACAAAATTACACTGGTGTTCAAGGACAAGCATTAAGCTGGTTCAGGTCATACTTATCTGACCGCTACCATTTCGTCTACTTAAATGGAGAAAAATCGATCATGACTTCGGCAAACCATGGAGTGCCACAGGGATCTGTGTTAGGCCCTTTATTATTCTCAATATATATGCTGCCACTTGGTAATATTCTAAGGAAACATGGAATTAGTTTCCATTGCTATGCTGATGACACTCAAATATATATTTCATCACGGCCAGATGAATACGCTAAATTATCCAAATTGACAGATTGTGTTAAAGATATAAAAGATTGGATGACGCGTAACTTTCTTTTATTAAATCCAGATAAGACAGAGGTAATACTTATCGGTTCTAAAAACCGTCTACAAAACCTCTCACAACACAACTTTAACATAGTAGGATGCCCTGTTACTTTATCCGCTACAGTAAAAGACCTGGGTGTTATATTAGACTGCAACCTGTCTTTTGAAAAGCATATTTCATATGTTACAAAAACTGCCTTTTTCCACCTTAGAAACATTGCTAAGCTACGTAATATGCTATCAGTCTCTGATGCAGAAAAGTTAGTTCGTGCATTCATGACCTCGAGACTAGATTACTGTAATGCTTTATTAGCTGGTTGTCCTGCATCCTCAATAAACAAGCTACAGTTAGTCCAAAATGCAGCCGCTAGAGTTCTTACTAGATCAAGAAAATATGATCATATAACACCAGTTTTATCATCACTTCATTGGTTACCTATAAAGTTCCGTATTAATTACAAGGTATTGCTTTTGACCTATAAAGCTCTAAATGGTTTAGCTCCAGTCTATTTAACGGATCTTCTATCGCCTTACAATCCATCACGCTCTTTAAGATCACTAAATTCGAGGCTTCTGGTCATTCCTAGGATATCCAGATCCACCAAAGGAGGGAGAGCATTTTCACATCTAGCTCCGAAGCTCTGGAATAGCCTTCCTGATATTGTTCGTTGCTCAGACTCGCTCTCCCAGTTTAAAACTAGACTAAAGACGCATCTATTTAGCCAGGCATTCATATAAATTTTTATCTTACAGTTACTGTAAATTCGGCCTCTAGTTCATAAACGCCAGAGGAGAACTGGCCCCGACTGAGCCTGGGTTCTCCCAAGGTTTTTTTTTCTCCATTGGGTGATCTGATGGAGTTTTAGGACGCCATTGGGTCACTTGATGGAGTTTTTCGGTTCCTTGCCACTGTTGCCTTTGGCTTGCTCAGTTGGGGATATTCAAATTAATTAAACAATCATACCATTGATCAGCTCTACCAAACTTGGATGTCCTTTTGGATGTCCAGTAATAAACAAACATTGTTGAGTTGTTTTGATTGATACTGTAAAGCAGCTTTGATACAATCTGTATTGTGAAAAGCGCTATATAAATATATTTGACTTGACTTGACTTGACTATTTGACATAGTTGTAGGGCTGGGTAATAAATATAGATTTCTCGATATTAATCGATTCTCATTTTTACGAACCGATATAGATTCTTAAATCTCAAGAATTGATTAGTCCTGTTTCATTTAAATGAATGGAACATTGTAGCACGCATCCAAAACATCACAATAATCTTTGTCCTTTGTTACTATTGATATGAAACCGTGTGAATTTTCAAATTATGTTCATTTTTTTTGAAATTCAAAAACATAAATACCGTTTTGGCGCTGTGGCGTGAGATCGCTCTGGCTCAGCTCAAGAGAAGCAGCAGCGCGGAGCACTTTGATCTCTTCCGGCTTAATAATACCAATACAGCGCAAAATAAACATGAATGAGCATCTGAAAGTGTGTTAAAAGATAGAGTACAACTTATCGAAATCCGTATCATGTCACATTGATTCTCTCAATCAGTGTTTCAACCGTGGAAAGACGTCAGTTAAACAGCTTGTAATCAATGTCATGAATCGTCATATTTACCTCAGAAAAACCACATGTGACCATAAACTTGTTAGTCAGCTAGAAAAAATAACTCTAGAGAGGAGCATTTTGTTAAAATATAAGCACAATATTACATATGCATTATAATCTTAATGTTCTTCAATGTTTTATGCATATTTGAATAAATCTGGCAGCCACCATTTAAATGTTTATATTTCATATAATCTTCTTATAAAAATAAGTAAAAGGGTAATTTAAAGTCCCTGTAAAGGTAATTAAAAAAAAAAATTCTAAACACAATATAAATGTTTATTTATTGTTACATATCCAAAATAATCAATATTGTATCGAATCAGAATCGAAATCGAATTGAGTTGCAAGCTTGTGACTCGAAATGAATCGAATTGTGAAATTTGTGTCAATACCCAGCCCTACATAGTTGTATACTAACATTGTATAAATCTGACTCTGATTCTTGTATTATTTTTTTAGGCCTTTTATATTTTTTGTATTTTCATTTTATATTATGACCGTTATTATGATATTATTAGCCTCTATGACCGTGTCAACAAAAACTGAACATCATTAAATGAGACTTTATGCCAATTGTATTGAACTTAAATTGTACAGGTGCACAAATTTAAAGTGACCACTGAGTATACACTATCACTCACAACCAGTGGCACATGTTTGAGACTTGCAAAGTAGTGTATTGGCATAACTGATTATGTTCCATGTTGTTGATTGGAAACCAAAACCCTATGGTTATGTGATTAACAGCCATTTTAAGCATATCTGTTTAGGTATATTTTTTTTAAACATGATTTATTGAAAAAGTCTGCCGCGGTCTTCTACAAATAATGTGCTACATATGTGGTTTACATAACCAAATAGCAACTCGTTTAGCGCCAGTTATCACTCAGTTCTGTGTACTGCTTAAAGGAATACGTTGAGGAATGGCTAGTCTGGCTCTGTCCAAAAAAAATGCCTACCAGCACATATAAAGCTCACCGATTGACATGTTATGTCTTGTTTGTTTAATCCATACAAAACCCAAGGTGTAAAAATTGTGTGGTTTTATGGGAGTTCATATGCACTGTTAGTTGACACCTAAGACATTTTGTTTAGCAGTAATGTAAGCCACCTAGTGTTAAAAGTTGCAGCTTTAAGAATGTTTTATGTCATTAAATGATTTTTACACAATGAACTTGAATTATGTTTATTTTTGTCATTTCAGGCTCCAAGCAACCCTAGCATCAGCATGACCAGAGATGTTGTCATTCGGTGTTTGATGGTGTATCTTGGGGAATCCACAGATCACCTCTTAAAGGAGTATGATGTAAGTTGACGAACATGTTAAAATATAAAGAAGGTGATCTGTCTCATCTCTAGGGCTGGGTGTCGACAGCCAAATTGCTTCGACAAGTATTAACAAGTGCCTGGTCATTCTGTACCAAATTTGATAAGGAGTAAATCTCATCAGCCAAGCCAATATGCATGCAGCATGCTTGTACTACCAAGATCTACCAAGATGGCTGTTCATTGGCTGGCTAAGGTTAACTTAACATCATAGATGTGCACCAGGAAAAAGACTACAGTATAATACTCCCAGAGGCTCACTAGGTGACCAGCCTGTGTCAGTGAATGTAATAGATCACAAAGTGCACAGACAAGTGCTGGGAAGAAATTCATTTCTGTAGCAATGAATGGATTTAATTTAGCCGATTTAACTGTGACTAAATTAAGACCATCATCTCTGGTGTCATTGAATTGTTTTCATGTGGTGGTCAGCTGATTAGATCCTTTTTAACTTACCTGGCATGAAAATATGCTTATGGAAGTACATTATCTCTGATTTTTTTCTGTAACTGAAGTAAATCATGTGCAGCAGCCCTGATAGCCACAGGTTTTCTTGTGCAAAGGGTTGAAAACAATTTGGGAGTTGTTGAATTAGAATCTTCTCCTTTGGTGGTGCAGTCTGAAATATCCAATGTTGTTGCTTTATCAGGACGCTGATAAAGACAGTGTGTCACAGGACCTTGCTGTACAAAGGATTAAAATCTACAACATCAAGCCTACTACGCCAGAGGGTCCTGATGACATCGTATCGTAGTAGAGGGCGTGAAAGTTCTGACTGCTCTGGGTAACTTTCCAAGGGCTTGCTCCATGGTCATTGGCTTGGCATATGCAGTGAATCTTGCCTATCCCAATGAGCTCAGGTACACGCTTGAAGTCTTCCAGAAACTCCTCCTTGAGCTGGATTGTTCAAAGCCTCAAGAATAAGCTACTAGCTTAAGAAAAGGGACCCTCGCAGAATGAAAGGGGACAATTAAGTCACTGTCAAAACTGTCACACGGTTACCCACTCACTGTGAAGGAACTGCAAACTGTTACTGAATGAGACCTTAGGACTTTTTGATGAGTTCAGTCGTTAGTGTTCGGACTTGGAATTTGAAGATTACTTTACTCTTCATAAAAGTGACCAAATTAAACATAAAGGCACCATAAAGATTGTTCACGCTGCCCTGATTGTTCTTAACTTTCTTCCACTTGATGAATGTTTGGGCATTTTCTTTTTCAACTGTTAAGTAACTGAAAAATATTGATTTTCAGTGCAACATGGGGTTGTTCAGAAATGTGTTTTTGAATTTATATTGCCACAGGCAGCTGTTATTGTACATTGTGATTCCTCTGTGTACACCAGGGACAAATGTTACATGTTTTAATTGAGAAATTTGAACAAATTCATGTGATTGTTTATGTGAGACCTATTTAAGCAAAAAGTAAAGTAAGGCTAATGGAATTACTTGACCTTATCCCAGGTTCCATTTAGGGATGGCCCGATACCGATACTGGCATCGGGATCGGGCCGATACTGTCCTCATATACTCGTACTCGTACTCATAAAAAATTGCCGATACCACGCACCGATACCACGTACATTTTGCGAAACGAAACTGGCCACCGCGAGTGCTTTGTCGAGGTGAACTGAGGCATATAGGAGAGTATAATGTTGGCAGTTTGGGCTCATTTCAAGATAAAGGATGATGACAACAGCAAGGCAGAGTGTAAGTTATGTTTAGCTAAGGTGTCGAGACAGGAGGGAAGCAATCTAATTAAACATCTGAATACACACAGTTTAGTAAAGCTAAAGCAACTCACCAGCCAACAGGTTTCACAGAAGCGCGAGAAGATGTCCAGAGATAATCCATGGGCACTAACAATAACAGAAGGAATTGGTAGGCCTGTAAATCAATAGTCAAATCGATAGTGAATAAATAAATTAATCGCACGATAAAAAAAAATGAGCTCGATATTTTTTCCGGCCGCGATTGCATGCTTGTTTGTTTTCCTCGTCTCTCTAGATCCTGGATGACAACTCTCGGTTCCTTAGCGTAGGAGGAGTGACCTAGAGCTTAGATTCTCTGCCCGAGCCCAATACTTCCCGACACTATCCTCGGCCCGGGCCGGGCCCTTGAGAGACGTGCACTCTCAACGCAATAGAGTGCGGCGCGGCACTAGATCTGATGGCCGAGCGCGAGCGTGGGCGGTAATGCACTCACTCTGTGTGTGCGGGTTGTGGGAGAGAAAAACGATTCGCGGGACTCCCGCAAACTAGAAATATCTATGAATAAAACGTATAAAAACGAATAGATTTGTATTCATCTGTTGCAGAAAAGCAACAAGAACAACTGAAACAAAATAGAAACGATTTACAGGCCAGAGTTTCTATTTATAACATGTCTGCAGCGGTGAGCGATGTAGCCAATCACAGACATATGTGTTGATTTCTTGAACGCAATGGCCAATCAGAAGCATTTATGATAGACTCCCATCAATGCTCAAAACGGACTTTTGTTCAGTGCTGAATTCTGTATGCTGGCAAATTATAATTATAATAATTTTATAATTATAGATTTTAACAAACAAATTGTGGATATTATGAAAGATTCATTGCGCAGTCAGCTTCATTGATAATTATATAGATGTGTGAGATCGCGATGATCTGTCAGCTTTTTAGGGATTATTATGGGAGCGCACTTTGCGCGCATTCAGTCATGCCAGACCATGCACGCAGTAGCCTGCTTGCTTTTATGTTAAATTAACAGCTAATACATTTATTATTTTACTCATTATTATTTATTTTTAGACTTGTTAAAACAAGTAGAGAAGAAAATAAAAAACAGTCTTCTAACCTGTGTTCTGAAATAGTCTTCTGTCTTCTTTTCTGGGAGCCTATAGTTACTTTTGCTGTAGAAATATCGGTATCGGTACTCGGTATCGGCAAGTACACAAATGTAAATACTCGTACTCGTATCGGTTTGAAAAAAAATGGTATCGGGCCATCCCTAGTTCCATGTGATATTTTAATCAATTACTATTAGCCGTTTGAATAACATAATGGCCCTGACGATTTCAATTGGCACATATAATAAAATATTTTAAATGAAAATGTAAGAAAAATTTGTAGACTAAAAACTGTCATAATAACTGTCATTGTCATAATTTAAATGCACTAACAGGACTAAACCTTAAATCACATCACAAATCACTGGAAAATTTAAGCTAATGATGTAGCAGAAATTAAACACCATTAAATGAACATTTATTAACATCCGAATCCCAAATGCCATTATATTGTCCCTATTGTACGCATACATGGTTTCTGCCTTTGTTTTCTTATTGCCTCTTTCTGTGTTTTATTGTTGTATTTTGACATTTTGCACTAAACAACTTGAAAAATGTCAGATAAACATGTTTTGAAAAAAATTGACAAATAAATGTTTACCTGCTGTTATGCATGATGATTTATTAACCCGATTTAAGTTACCTGTGGCACCAAGAAGGCATGATATTGAGTGTATTATACATAGAAAAATTATGGCAACAAAGTGACATCCAATATAATTGAACAGATTTAAAGCAATGTGATACAAATTAAAGCTTCAATTTAAACAATTCATTTAGGTACGGATAAATATAAAACGCAAAATAAATGCGTTGAATTAGGCAAAAATGTGCTAAAATATTAGTTAATATAACTTATTTTTATCCAGATATTTAGTAAATCTAAATTCACTTCTCCTAGATATTTAGTAAATCTAAAGCAATTTCTCATAGATATTTAGTAAATCTAAATTACTTTTGCTCAGATATTTATTAAACATAAATTACTTTTCCTTGTGAAACTGATTTGGATTTACTAATAATATTTTGGCTTAAAATTTTGCATGCTGTGTTTCTGCGAGTTCCTGTCCCCACTCGCGTGGCTGTCATGCAATGGGGTCACTCCTCCAAGTTGTTCGCCCATCCTGGAGTCAGGGGAACCATTGCTGTCATCCGTCAGAAATTCTGGTGGCCTACCCGCGAGCGCGATATCCGTCGATTTGTGGCCGCCTGTTCTATCTGTGCCCAGACAGACCAAGTCTAGTAATTTGCCACCGGCTGGTCTGCTTAGACCCCTGTCAATTCCCTCTCGCCCGTGGTCACATATCGCGCTCGACTTCATTACCGGACTACCGGAGTCCAAAGCAACACTGTAATCCTCACTGTATTTGATCGCTTTTCCAAAGCCGCTCACTTCATTCCTCTTCCCAAGCTCCCATCCGCTAAGGAGACCGCTCAAGCTGTCGTTAGTCATGTTTTCAAGATTCACGGACCTCCCTCGGATGTCGTGTCTGATCGCGGACCCCAGTTTGCGTCATTATTTTGGAAGGAGTTTTGCCGTCAGATCGGTGCGTCACCCAGTCTTTCTTCTGGTTTTCACCCGCAGACCAACGGTCAGGCCGAACGAACTAATCAGATTGTTGGTCGTATTCTCCGCAGTCTCGCGTTTCGTAATCCCTCCTCGTGGGCTGATCAACTCCCATGGGCCGAATATGCCTATAATTCTTCTCCGTCCTCCGCCACCGGCTTATCTCCGTTTCACGGCTGTCTCGGGTACCAGTCACCTCTATTTCCTTCCCAGGAGACGGAGACTAATGTTCCGTCGGTCGAGGCGTTTATTCGACGTTGTAAAAGAACCTGGAGAGGGGTGAGGTCTGCTCTATGCCATTCTCGTTCTCTCACTCGCCGTGCCGCAAATCGTCGTCGTATTAGGAGTCCGAGATACATCTGCGGTCAAAGAGTTTGGCTCTCCTCTCGCAATCTTCCTTTACGATTCACGTCCCACAAGTTGGCCCCTAAATTCATTGGGCCATATTCCATCTCAAAGATTATCAGTCCTGTCGCGGTTAGACTTAAATTGCCTCCTAACCTCCGGCGCGTCCATCCTGTATTTCATGTTTCGTGCGTCAAGCCCGTCGTCCGCGCCCCGCCTCGTCAAGTTTCCCCTCCTGTTCAGGTGGAGGAGGGTCCTGTATATCGCGTACGTAAGTTACTTGTCCGTAGTTACTTGTCCGTCCCGCGAGGTCGTGGTCACCAGTACCTTGTCGACTGGGAGGGATACGGGCCGGAGGAGAGAAGCTGGATTCCTTCACGGAACGTCTTGGACCGCTCGCTTATCGAGGACTTCTACCGCACTCGCCAGCCGCTACCCTCAGGAGCGCCAGGAGGCGCTCGTTGAGGAGGGGTACTGTCATGATCCCGGTATTCTCTCCTGTCTCTGTCTCCCTCTTGTGGTCTTTTGTTTCCTTGATTCATTCACTAACACGCTGACACACCCACCATTCTCACACGCGCTCCCTTCATACACACACACCTCGCTTAGACACACCCACTTACTATTTTTTTTTTTTTTTTTTGCTGCTGGATGCTGAGTATCGTTGCGGGATTACTCCTCAGTTTAAGTTCATTACAAGAGACTTTCTGTTCACCTGATTACCTGCTACAAGAGTCTTTCTGTTCGTCTGATTACCTGCTACAAGAGACTTTTCTGTTTGACTACTCTACGCAGCTTGCATTGTTTTCATTAAAAAGAACTGTTGTCTCGCTGATTGCATTTGGGTCCTTTTTCCTGAACGTGTCCCTGACATTTTTGGCAGAAATGCACATCCCTATGCGAGGCGAACTATTCTCAAAGACTTACTTTTAGTCATTATTTGGGTAGCACACATATTCTGAATGCCTTCGGGAGAATTCAAATGAGCCATTTTAATCTAGATTAAAAAAAAAAATCTATGCCCACCTCTAATATATATATATATATATATATATATATATATATATATATATATATATATATATATATACACACACACACACACACACAATATTTTTTTTATCGCCCGATAAGAGTCTCACATTAACGCAGCACGTTAACGCCGATAACGGCCCAGCACCGATGTGATGGGATATGTGAACTGTAATGCAGTCAAACCCTAACCCTGACTGGAACTACTTTAGCCATTTGTTAGTGGCAGAACTAGAGCTTTATACATGGGGTGGCCACTGATACTATCGGGGCACACACACACACACACACACACACACACACACACACACACACACACACACACACACACACACACACACACACACACACCACACACACACACACACACACACCACACACACACACACACACACACAGAATGTCACATGTTCATGTTCTTCTAACTCTGTACACTAGGGTTCAGTGTGTGTGTAGCAGAGGATCATGTGACGCCACACGTGTTTCTTCCAGCTTTTGATGAAGGGAAT
>JAZAVI010000028.1:970000-987500 GCA_036326025.1 Chrosomus eos
ATTGATTTGGTTTCTTTCTGTGTATTTTTTTGTGCTACTTTTTATAAGTGTGGTGTTGCTCCCCGAGTCCCCTCTGCTGGCCGCACTCAGTCCCTTCTGTCTGATTATTTTTGAGTGCTGCCCTTTTGACTATGTGTATTTATTTGTGATGTTTGTTAGTCAGTACGCCAGTATTCTTGTGAACATTGTCCTTGTGTTTTTGTCTTGAATTGTTTATTACCCTTGTGTCATTTAATAAAACAATTATATTTTTGTATCCACGTCTCTTGTCCTACTCAGGGAATAAATCTGTGCATCCTATTTATTAGGCTTGTATTCCTGGGTTAAGAATTTCCAGGTGGCGTAGTCATTATATTAGACCTATAGCAATTTCACTTCTCGCCACAATATGAAATATGATTTTCGAAAGTCAAGTTGCGTTCTAGTATAACACCCAAGTCTTTTACTGTAGTGGATAAAGTAACAGGACATCCTTCTAAATTAAAGTTGTATTGTAAGAGATTTTGTGGGTAGTTTTTTGGACCAATAAGTAATACCTCCGTTTTATCTGAATTTAATAGCAGGAAATTACCCGTCATCCAGCATTTTATATCTTTTAGACACTCTGTCAAGTTAGATAAGTTAGTGTTTTCATCTGGTCGTGATGAGATATATAATTGAGTGTCATCAGCATAACAGTGAAAATTAATTCCATGTTTTCTTATAATATTACCAAGTGGCAGCATATATATTGAGAATAGCAGAGGGCCTAGGACAGATCCTTGCGGCACTCCATAGTCTACTGATGTTATCTTTGATTTTTCCCCATTTAAACAGACAAAATGGTAACGGTCTGATAAGTGCGATCTAAACCAGCTTAATGCCTGTCCCTGAACACCAGTGTAGTTTTGTAGTCGATCTAGGAGTATTTTATGATCTATAGTGTCGAACGCAGCACTAAGATCAAGTAGAACTAGTATTGAGATACAGCCTTGGTCAGAGGCTAAGAGTAAATCATTTGTAATTTTAACTAGCGCAGTTTCTGTGCTATGATGCGGTCTGAATCCCGACTGAAATTTTTCATAGATATCATTTTCTTGCAAGAAAGAGCACAATTGAGCGGACACAATTTTTTCTAGTATTTTAGACATAAATGGAAGATTTGAGATGGGTCTGTAATTTGCTAGGTTATTTGGATCTAATTGCGGTTTCTTAATGAGAGGTTTTATTACTGCCAGCTTGAATATTTTTGGAACATGACCTAAAAATAAAGACGAGTTAATAATATTGAGAAGAGGCTCTTCCACTACAGGTAACACTTCTTTCAGTAGTTTAGTGGGTATTGGATCTAATAAACATGTTGTTGGTTTAGATGCAATGATAAGTTTATTTAGTTCTTCCTGTCCTATAGTTGTAAAGCGGTTTAGTTGTCTTAGAGGGGCCATAATTGAGGCTGAGTCATAAGACACCATAGAGGATTGTACATTTACAATAGTGTTTCGGATGCTTTCTATTTTCTCATCGAAGTAATTCATAAAATCATTACTACTATATTGTAACGGAATATTTTGCTCTGGAGATGTCTGATTATTTGTTAGTCTAGCCACGGTGTTAAATAAAAACCTTGGATTATTTTGGTTATTTTCAATTAGTTTGCGGAAATGCTCAGCCCTGGCTGATTTTAGAGCCCTTTTATAACGTGACATACTGTCTTTCCACGCGATTCTGAAGACCTCTAAATTAGTTCGTTTCCATTTACGCTCTAAGTTACGAGTTTCTCTCTTGATAGCATGCGTAGCACTGTTGTACCATGGTGTTTTAGTTTTCTCTCTAACCTTTTTTAATCTAATTGGTGCAACAATATCTAGAGTACTAGAGAAAACGGTGCTCAAACTGCTAGTCATTTCCTCTAGTTCATCTGTTTGTTTGGGTTTACTGAGCAGCTGAGATAGATCAGGTAAGCTATTTGAGAATCTATCTATAGTGGTTGGAAGGATTGTTCTGCCTGGTCGATAACGTGGTGCAACATGACAAATTTCAGCAGTACGTATTATGCAAGTTACCATGTAATGATCAGTGAGATCATCACTTTGCGGTATAATATCTATATCGGTTGGATCGGTTCCATATGATATAATTAAATCTAGTGTATGATTTAGACGATGAGTGGGACAACTGACGTTTTGCTTCACCCCAAAAGAGTTTAATAAATCTGTAAACGCAGCCCCTAACGCATCATTTGTATTATCTACGTGTATGTTAAAGTCGCCAATAATTATTGCTTTATCGACATTGACCAATAGGTCTGAGAGAAAGTCTGCAAAATCTTTTAGGAAATCAGCATATGGCCCTGGAGGTCTATATACGGTAGCCAAGGCTAGAGATAATAAGGATTTCTTTCTTACATCTAAGAGCGTAACATTTAGCACAAGTACTTCAAACGAATTAAACCTATGACAAGTTTTCTGAGTGACATTAAGAATATCTCTATAGATTGTTGCAACACCGCCGCCACGACCGATCAGACGGGGCTCATGCTTATAACAGTATCCTGGTGGAGTAGACTCATTTAGACCGAAATAATCATTTGGTGAAGCTCATTAGTGTGTGTTGATGAAGCTCATTAGTGTGTGTAAATGAAGCTCATTAGTGTGTGTTGATGAAGCTCATTAGTGTGTGTTGATGAAGCTCATTAGTGTGTGTTAATGAAGTAAACCTCATTAGTGTGTGTTAATGAAGTAAACCTCATTAGTGTGTGTTAATGAAGATAATTAGTGTGTGTTAATGAAGTAAACCTCATTAGTGTGTGTTAATGAAGTAAACCTCATTAGTGTGTGTTAATGAAGTAAACCTCATTAGTGTGTGTTAATGAAGCTCATTAGTGTGTGTTAATGAAGTAAACCTCATTAGTGTGTGTTAATGAAGATAATTAGTGTGTGTTAACCCCTTAAGCCCTAAGCGTCCCGCCGGCGGGACACCACCCCATAAAAAAAATTCATAATCAAATTACTAAGCAACCACTGAATGTAATAACACACAATAGGTATCATTTTAAAGCTTAGAATCTCAGCTTTTCAATGCACCTATCCATTTTATTCAACTCCTAACAGGCGCTGAGTTATTCCATTAGAACGGAGTGTACCTCCGGGGGGCGCCACCTAGCTATGAAGAAAATTAACTGTCATATTTTTCAAAACTACTGCATTGATCAACACAAAATAGGCATCATTTGAAAGCTTAGAGTCTAAACTTTACAATGAATGTAGCCATTATGATTATCTCCAAAGTAGTGCTGAGTTATTTGCTAATAAAATGAAAAATAAATAAATAATAATTTATGAGGAAGGGAAAATTATTATGTACCGCAATGTGTCAAAAACATCATATAGCTCAGATAGTCATGTGTCATATGTCATTTGAAAGGTCTCACGGAGTAGAACACAACAAGCCCAATTATTTTGGGCTTTGACTAAACTGGAGTGAGTTTTTGTTAGTTAAGCCCTGCAAGACCCATATGTAAATAATATACTGATGTGGCATTCACGTGGCGTTTTTTCACTCGTAACTTCATGAAACATGGAAAATTGCACATCCTTATTTAAAGCAGATTATCACGATTAAAAAGAGCCTAAAGACACCATAATCCATCACTCAGATCTAAATATATTTCTCGTTATGTTATAAAACGCAAAAAACAGCACAGATGCACATGAGTAGAAAAGTTGCTTAGACTTTGCGTTTTTGCAGGTAACTTCATGAAACATGCTCCGATCGTTAAAAATGGCACATCTTTATTTACAACAGACTGTCATGATTAAAAAAAGACCAAAGGTACCAAAATCCGTCACTCAGATCTAAAGATATCCTTCATTGAGTTATAACACGTATAACCTCAGAGGCGCAAAATAAGCTAAGTAAACAAATGTAGCTTTAAAGTAGCATTTAGGCTTTTACCTTCATGAAACATTCTCCGATCGTTAAAAATGGCACATCCTTATTTACAGCAGACTCTCACGATTAAAAAGAGACCAAAGTCACCAAAATCCGTCACTCAGATCTAAAGATATCCTTCATTGAGTTATAACACGTATAACCTCAGAGGCGCAAATAAGCTAAGTAAGAAAATGTAGCTTTAAAGTAGCATTTAGGCTTTTACCTTCATGAAACATTCTCCGATCGTTAAAAATGGCACATCCTTATTTACAGCAGACTCTCACGATTAAAAAGAGACCAAAGTCACCAAAATCCGTCACTCAGATCTAAAGATATCCTTCATTGAGTTATAACACGTATAACCTCAGAGGCGCAAATAAGCCAAGTAAACAAATGTAGCTTTAAATGAGTTTTTACACTGGTAACTTCATGAAACATACTCCGATCATTGAAAATGGCACATCCTTATTTACAGCAGACTCTCACGATTAAAAAGAGACCAAAGTCACCAAAATCCGTCACTCAGATCTAAAGATATCCTTCATTGAGTTATAACACGTATAACCTCAGAGGCGCAAATAAGCTAAGTAAACAAATGTAGCTTTAAATGAGTTTTTATGCTGGTAACTTCATGAAACATACTCCGATCATTGAAAATGGCACATCCTTATTTACAGCAGACTGTCACGATTAAAAAGAGACCAAAGTCACCAATAATTCGTTGCTTAGATCTAAAGATATCCCTCATAGAGTTCCTCATAGGCCCTGCAAGACCCATAGGTACATAATATACTGATGTGACGTTTTTCACTGTAACTTCATGAAACATACTCCGATGGTTAAAAAATTGACATCCTTATTTACAGCAGACTCTCACGATTAAAAAGAGACAAAAGTAACCATAATCCGTTGCTTAGATCTAAAGATATCACTCATAGAGTTTCTCATAAGCCCTACAAGACCCATAGGTACATAATATACTGATGTGACGTTTTCTACTGTGACTTCATGAAACATACTCAGATCGTTGCAAATGAGACATCCTTATTTACAGCAGACTCTTACGATTAAAAAGAGACCACAATCACCATAATCCGTCACTCAGATCTAAAGATATCACTCATAGCTTAGCTAATGTGTGTCTGTGGGGTTATGTGTTATAACTCTAAGTAAACAAGTGTAGCAATGACTGAACAAAAGGCTCCCTTTGTTCCAAGTGCTGTAACTTTGGATTACTTTATGCTATCATCATAAAATAACGATCCAGGTGCAGGCCATACATAGGGGAACATCACAAAAAAAGAATTATTTTGCTCCCTTATTTCCTTCATGAGTTATTGCATGTATTCTGCCCTTACTAAAATTTGGGTAGGACTTCTAGCTTGGCAGACAGCTAACAGGTTCTTCAATAAACACCCAGGAAGCAGTAGGACATTTAGGATGTTTTATCAGAAGCACTGTGAAACTGCAATACAGAAATACAAAATGTACTTATTAATAAACTTGAATAGCTTAAATTCTTATTAACACAGGATTATTACCACTTTGAAAAACACAAAATACAGTAACATAAATTTACCCATTAACCACACATGGTTATATAGCGATTAGCATGAATGCTAACTTAACATGGAAAACGCCATAGACAGGCTAACGCGATTAGCATCTTTACCAATTTCAACACTTTTCACACAAATATGTAATTCTAACGATCTTCACTTAAGGTTTTTATGAAAATGCACTTTAACTATCACTTACAGACATAAGTCCTTCAGAGTTATGAAGACAAAACGTGTAAAAGATGATGAAAAGTGCTCAGCTGTGTTTCAGGGTTGTTGCATGCATTGAGAACTACGGCAAGTCTAAAGAGACAAACAGCGCGGAGTAGTAATTCTTCTACCTGCTTTCTTAAAGGAGCAGCACAGCATGTCAAATAAGAAATATATGTAATATTATTAAAAAAAAAATATATATATTTTTGTCTTATCAGCAGTTTCTGAGCATTAGATTGTCCAAATATAATAAAAAAATTATATATTCTAAAAATATAAAAAGTTTTCTAACAGATGATACCTACCTTATGACTCTCCTCTCTATAGTTTTGGAGTTATGAGTCTTTAAATGTGTGCATGTCACTCAGAAAACAAGAGTTTTATAAATGTCAATGACTGAACAAAAAGGCTCCCTTTGTTCCAAGTGCTGTAACTTTGGATTACTTTATGCTATCATCATAAAATAATGATCCAGGTGCAGGCCACACATAGGGGAACATTACCAAAAAAGAATTATTTTGCTACCGTATTTCCTTCCTAAGTTATTGCATTTCAAATAAGAAAGATATGTAAATTATTAAAAAATAATAATAATATTTTTGTCTTTTATCAGCAGTTTCTTACCGTTAGATTGTCCAAAAGTAATAAAAATTTATATTTTCTAAAAATATAAAAAGTTTCCTAACAAATGATGTCTACCTGTTGACTCTCCTTGCCATAGTTTTGAAGTTATGAGTCTTTACTTTTTTGTGTGTCATTCAGACAAAAAATCCCAAAAAGGCCTTCAGGGCTTAAGGGGTTAATGAAGTAAACCTCATTAGTGTGTGTTAATGAAGATAATTAGTGTGCGTTAATGAAGTAAACCTCATTAGTGTGTGTTAATGACGATAATTGGTGTGTGTTAATGAAGTGAATCTCTGGCAGGATGAAGCAGAGACACAGAGAAGGCCATCCGCTGAAGACTGAAGACAGAGCAGAATATCATCATGTCCAGCAGAGAAAGCAGAGGTGAAGTGTGATCTATGAATCATTAATAGCTGAATCAACATCAGTTATATCGGTTTTTATATGGCTATTAAAACATATTAAAACATTTATTGCTATTAAAAAGCATGTAAAAGTGTTAGACAGCAGACGCTCATCCTGCTAATGCTAGTGCTAATGCTAATTCTAATGGATCGCGTGATTTTTTTTCCCAAACCACTTCAGCGGAAATCCCGCCCTGCAGCCGATTTCATTGGTTTAGGTTACAGTGACGGGTAGGTTTAGGGATCAGGGTTGGGTGTAGGCAATCTGTACAGTGATTGACATGACCAATGAAAACTTTAGAATCGGCTGCAGGGCGGGATTTCCGCTGAAGTGGTTTGGGGAAAAAAATCACGCGGATCGTGGCTTACAGTAATACTGCTTTTTTCTTCATTTGTCTCTATCTCTAATCATGCCTGTTCCTGTGGTCTATGTTTACCGCGGTATCATCTCGGCAGATCAAGTCATCGTCATTATATTGCCCTTTTTACAATAACAATGTTTCAAATCAGCTTTACAGAGACAATAGGAAAAATATAGCTGCGAGCAGCGATTGCGGGCCCAAGCCGGTGGCACCGCAACCCTGGTGCCTTTAGGGTTATTGTGCACGACATCCAAAAACGTTACCCCACTTTGACTGTGTAAAAGAAGTGTGCTGTAGAGCTTGCATCACTGCAAATGGATCCCGCTGGCCTGACCCTGCCTCGTTACAACACATATGCTTCATCTGCTCGCTATCTGCCGAACGGCTCTGGTAGTTCCGCTTCAGCACTGATGATGTTGTAGGAATAGTGCCCTCTGGTTGATTATTCGGGATTTTTTATTTTATACAGAAAAAAAGTTATTTATAATTATAACATATATTTCTATAAAGACAGATAATATTATTTGCCTTACCTGTTTAGAACAATGAAAAAAATAAAAACAATAACCAGAGAATCACTAAACCGAGAGAATTATTCTGATTTGATGATACACTCAAAATATTACACAAGCAATCCTTTAAATTTAATGATATTCAGAACAGAACAAGAATTTAAAAAAACTAAATTTTCCTTAATTTTAATTAACCCTAACTTTATTCTCATCTGAATTGTAAATAATTGATTTCCATATAAAATAATACTACCATTTAAAACACATTTGATTTTCTTTTTTAATCAATGTAGAATGTCTAACTTAACCCTCTGGGGTCTGAGCTGTTTTGGGGCTATTTAGGTGTTTTGACATGCCCTGACATTTGTGCTTATTTCAGCTACTTAAAACATACCATTTGCCAACATATAAATTTGCTGTATTCAGCACAAACTCTGCTACAATAATATGTGAGCAAAATTTATGTACATGTTTGCATTTTATAGAAAAAAAATAATATGCGTGGTTAGTACGTTTTGGGGGAAAAAATGTCACCGCAATAAGGCCATTAAACACATACTGAATAGTTGTAAACAATACTTTTGAGTTACTATTCTTGTAGGCTAGAATTTTGAAAATCATTCTGACCACTCTTTCAGAAAGATCAATATAACGATTTGAATTTCTTACATCAGTTTTTGGGTCAGCAGTGCTGTATGCGTGGGAGTGTTAATGCCCATGAATATTAATGTGATTTACACCTGGGAAGACTAAAGACACTCCCCCAATGTCTAATGGCCCATCAAGGTGCTGTGAGGCAGCCTGAACTAAGAATGATTCACTGATGAATAAAAAGTTAAAAAGAACAGCATTTATTCAAAATAGAAATCTTTTCTAAGAACATAAAGACTTAAAGTTATTCATATCACTTAACACATCCTTTCAAAAAAAAAAAAAAAAAAAGACCAAACTTGTTTTTTTTATATAAAAAAAATATAAAAAAATATTGCTTATATAGTGCTTATATAAATAAAAAAGTGCATTCAAAGAATCCTAAAAAACTATCACAGGTTAAAAAAAATTAAGCAGCATAACTGTTTACAACATTGAAAAGGCCCAGCAGAGACTGTACTTCCTTCGGCAGCTGAGGAAGTTCAATCTGCCACAGGAGCTGCTGATCCAGTTCTACTCAGCCGTCATTGAGTCGGTTTTATGCACTTCCATCACTGTCTGGTTTGGTTCAGCTACCAAATCAGACATCATGAGACTACAGCGGACAGTCCGGACTGCAGAGAGGATCATTGGTGCCCCCCTGCCAACCCTCCAGGACCTGTACTCTTCAAGAGTGAAGAAGAGAGCAGGTAAAATCATCACAGACTCCACTCACCCTGGACACCACCTGTTAGAACTGTTACCGTCAAGACGGAGACTAAGATCACTGGCCACAAGAACATCTCGGCACAGAAACAGTTTCTTCCCACAGGCCATTTCCCTTCTGAACAGTTAACATATCTCCCAAGGCATATGCCTGTAAGTGCAATACTCCCCCCAAGTGCAATACTTCCACTGTTTAGTGCAATATCTCCTAAACTCAGGTGATTTTATTTATATTTATTCATACTATTCAAATACTGTAAAGATGTTCATAATCCGTAAATGTTTATTCTGACTAAACCCAACTGTGGCCTTATATTTTATATTTTATATTTATAGTATTTTCATATTTTTTATAATTTTTACTTTTAGATTTTGTATTAATGTTTCTTGTTGTATTTGTATCTGTATATGTGCACTGGAAGCTTCAGTACCAAAGAAAATTCCTTGTGTGTGCAAGCACACTTGGCAATAAAGCTCTTTCTGATTCTGATTCTGATTTAAAAAAAAAATTATATCAGAATGATTTCTGAAGACTGATGGTGACGATGTAAACACAACAAAACAAAAGCAAAAAACTGTTAGCACATTATCCAAAGTAAACTGATGGACAATTATGATTATAGATGCACAATGTATCTGTTGATGGACAGAGAAACATCTATTGATGGGTAGACCGCGTAACCGCGAGTATCTGTTTATGGCCCATATAGACCGCACGCATTTACTGATACACTCAATGAACGGCTGTACCTAATACAAATAAAACATCTCTAGTTAACTAGTAGAGCATTCATTTAGTCCGCTCTTAAATAAGAGATCTAGAGCTAAAATGTTTGTTTTTGAACTCAAGCTGAGCGCTCGTGTCCTGCTATCAGTGTCATGGATACAGTCTCTTGTGGCGGCGCGCGCGCAGTCTTCACTCGCTCTTAGGACGTGCTCTTCAATCTATTGCCATTGCGGACACTATTCATTCCGGTGAAATCACAAAATAAAATGCACACAAACGGGTGTCCTATATACGTGTGTGCTTGATATAGACTGTAACCACTGATGAACATATTCGGTTTTGATGAGAGAAAAAAATATGCCGGGGACGGATTCGAACCCGTAACCTCTGACACGCTTGGCAACCGATCTAACCACTAGACCACAGAAGAACTCAAACAAAACTCGCAGATCGATATATTTCACTAAATCATTATAACAGTTATTTAAAAAGTTTACACGAGCGTATAGGCCTGCTACACGAATGTTGTGTTGAGGTAATTACTAGGCAAAATATAGTCTGAAAATGCATTTGAGCTCTATGATCAGAAAAGGAATTATAAAACACTAAATAATGTCACCGGGTGATTATGTAGAGGAGCAGCAGGTGTTGGGTGGGAGGAGTTTGCCTGGTGATTGGGGCACATGCTCCCAAGTGGAGTATAAAAAAAAGCCATTTTGAAGAGGGCGAGACACAGGAACGGGGACGGAGCGTGCACGCAGCAGGGGAGAGGCCGAGGGGCCGAGGCTGAGGCCGAGGCAGCGGAGGGAGGCTGTGAGAGAGAACGGGATTTCGGCTGGATTGCGGGTGTAAGCCCTGATTGCACAGTGAGTCTGTTGAATTGCAGTTCTATTGTGAGCACGAGTGTGGGAATGGTGTTGTTGCTGTCCACTCGCAGTCCCAGCATGTTTTTAACTCTCTCTCTGCCCGAGCCTTGAAGAGGAGAAGCTGGAGAAGAGAACGCGGAAGCGGTTTTTAACTCTCCCTCTGCTCGAGCCTTGAGAAAGAGACCTTGTGAATCATTCTACTGAAGTGAGTCTGCTGACGGCTGTGCTGTTCTATGAACGAAAGGGACTCTGTGAATCATTCTCCTGAAGTGAGTCTGCTGACTGCTGTGCTGTTCTATGAACGAAAAGAGACCTTGTGAATCATTCTACTGAAGTGAGTCTGCTGACTGCTGTGCTGTTCTATGAACGAAAGGGACTCTGTGAATCATTCTCCTGAAGTGAGTCTGCTGACTGCTGTGCTGTTCTATGAACGAAAGAGACTCTGTGAATCATTCTCCTGAAGTGAGTCTGCTGACTGCTGTGCTGTTCTACGAACGAAAGAGACTCTGTGAATCATTCTCCTGAAGTGAGTCTGCTGACTGCTGTGCTGTTCTATGAACGAAAGAGACCCTGTGAATCATTCTCCTGAAGTGAGTCTGCTGACGGCTGTGCTGTTCTATGAACGAAAGGGACTCTGTGAATCATTCTCCTGAAGTGAGTCTGCTGACTGCTGTGCTGTTCTATGAACGAAAGAGACTCTGTGAATCATTCTCCTGAAGTGAGTCTGCTGACTGCTGTGCTGTTCTATGAACGAAAGAGACTCTGTGAATCATTCTCCTGAAGTGAGTCTGCTGACTGCTGTGCCGTTCTACGAACGAAAGAGACCATGTGAATCATTCTCCTGAAGTGAGTCTGCTGACTGCTGTGCTGTTCTATGAACGAAAGAGACCCTGTGAATCATTCTCCTGAAGTGAGTCTGCCGACTGCTGTGCTGTTCTATGAACGAAAGGGACTCTGTGAATCATTCTCCTGAAGTGAGTCTGCTGACTGCTGTGCTGTTCTATGAACGAAAGAGACTCTGTGAATCATTCTCCTGAAGTGAGTCTGCTGACTGCTGTGCTGTTCTATGAACGAAAGAGACCCTGTGAATCATTCTCCTGAAGTGAGTCTGCCGACTGCTGTGCTGTTCTATGAACGAAAGGGACTCTGTGAATCATTCTCCTGAAGTGAGTCTGCTGACTGCTGTGCTGTTCTATGAACGAAAGAGACTCTGTGAATCATTCTCCTGAAGTGAGTCTGCTGACTGCTGTGCTGTTCTATGAACGAAAGAGACCCTGTGAATCATTCTCCTGAAGTGAGTCTGCTGACTGCTGTGCTGTTCTCTGAACGAAAGAGACCCTGTGAATCATTCTCCTGAAGTGAGTCTGCTGACTGCTGTGCCGTTCTATGAACGAAAGAGACCCTGTGAATCATTCTCCTGAAGTGAGTCTGCTGACGGCTGTGCTGTTCTATGAACGAAAGAGACCCTGTGAATCATTCTCCTGAAGTGAGTCTGCTGACTGCTGTGCTGTTCTATGAACGAAAGAGACCCTGTGAATCATTCTCCTGAAGTGAGTCTGCTGACTGCTGTGCTGTTCTATGAACGAAAGAGACTCTGTGAATCATTCTCCTGAAGTGAGTCTGCTGACGGCTGTGCTGTTCTATGAACGAAAGAGACCCTGTGAATCATTCTCCTGAAGTGAGTCTGCTGACTGCTGTGCTGTTCTATGAACGAAAGAGACTCTGTGAATCATTCTCCTGAAGTGAGTCTGCTGACTGCTGTGCTGTTCTATGAACGAAAGAGACTCTGTGAATCATTCTCCTGAAGTGAGTCTGCTGACTGCTGTGCTGTTCTATGAACGAAAGAGACTCTGTGAATCATTCTCCTGAAGTGAGTCTGCTGACTGCTGTGCTGTTCTATGAACGAAAGAGACTCTGTGAATCATTCTCCTGAAGTGAGTCTGCTGACTGCTGTGCTGTTCTATGAACGAAAGAGACTCTGTGAATCATTCTCCTGAAGTGAGTCTGCTGACTGCTGTGCTGTTCTATGAACGAAAGAGACCCTGTGAATCATTCTCCTGAAGTGAGTCTGCTGACTGCTGTGCCGTTCTATGAACGAAAGAGACTCTGTGAATCATTCTCCTGAAGTGAGTCTGCTGACTGCTGTGCTGTTCTATGAACGAAAGAGACTCTGTGAATCATTCTCCTGAAGTGAGTCTGCTGACTGCTGTGCCGTTCTCTGAAGGAAAGAGACTCTGTGAATCATTCTCCTGAAGTGAGTCTGCTGACTGCTGTGCTGTTCTCTGAAGGAAAGAGACTCTGTGAGTCATTCTCCTGAAGTGAGTCTGCTGACTGCTGTGCCGTTCTAGGAACGAAAGAGACTCTGTGAATCATTCTCCTGAAGTGAGTCTGCTGACTGCTGTGCTGTTCTATGAACGAAAGAGACTCTGTGAATCATTCTCCTGAAGTGAGTCTGCTGACTGCTGTGCTGTTCTCTGAAGGAAAGAGACTCTGTGAATCATTCTCCTGAAGTGAGTCTGCTGACTGCTGTGCTGTTCTATGAACGAAAGAGACCCTGTGAATCATTCTCCTGAAGTGAGTCTGCTGACTGCTGTGCTGTTCTATGAACGAAAGAGACTCTGTGAATCATTCTCCTGAAGTGAGTCTGCTGACTGCTGTGCTGTTCTCTGAAGGAAAGAGACTCTGTGAATCATTCTCCTGAAGTGAGTCTGCTGACTGCTGTGCTGTTCTCTGAACGAAAGAGACTCTGTGAATCATTCTCCTGAAGTGAGTCTGCTGACTGCTGTGCTGTTCTCTGAAGGAAAGAGACTCTGTGAATCATTCTCCTGAAGTGAGTCTGCTGACTGCTGTGCTGTTCTATGAACGAAAGAGACCTGTGAATCATTCTCCTGAAGTGAGTCTGCTGACTGCTGTGCTGTTCTATGAACGAAAGAGACCCTGTGAATCATTCTCCTGAAGTGAGTCTGCTGACTGCTGTGCCGTTCTATGAACGAAAGAGACTCTGTGAATCATTCTCCTGAAGTGAGTCTGCTGACTGCTGTGCTGTTCTATGAACGAAAGAGACTCTGTGAATCATTCTCCTGAAGTGAGTCTGCTGACTGCTGTGCCGTTCTCTGAAGGAAAGAGACTCTGTGAATCATTCTCCTGAAGTGAGTCTGCTGACTGCTGTGCCGTTCTACGGACGAAAGAGACTCTGTGAATCATTCTCCTGAAGTGAGTCTGCTGACTGCTGTGCTGTTCTCTGAAGGAAAGAGACTCTGTGAATCATTCTCCTGAAGTGAGTCTGCTGACTGCTGTGCTGTTCTCTGAAGGAAAGAGACCCTGTGAATCATTCTCCTGAAGTGAGTCTGCTGACTGCTGTGCTGTTCTATGAACGAAAGAGACTCTGTGAATCATTCTCCTGAAGTGAGTCTGCTGACTGCTGTGCTGTTCTATGAACGAAAGAGACTCTGTGAATCATTCTCCTGAAGTGAGTCTGCTGACTGCTGTGCCGTTCTCTGAACGAAAGAGACCCTGTGAATCATTCTCCTGAAGTGAGTCTGCTGACTGCCTTGCCGTTCTACGAACGAAAGAGACCCTGTGAATCATTCTCCTGAAGTGAGTCTGCTGACGGCTGTGCTGTTCTCTGAACGAAAGAGACTTTTAAAGTTGCTTTTAATTGTTCAATAAAGAACTTATATTTATTTTAATGCTGTGTCTGCCTCCTGAGTCTCACGGCACGCTCCTCGGGCGGTGGTCCGCTTCGAAGGGGTGGGCGGCCCGCTGGCGCCCGCCCCTCACCTGTGACAATAACTTACTCCGAACTTGAATCCTCGGGGTCAATTCGTTCTTCAAAATGGAACGTTCGTCGTCTGAGTTTCAAATTCCACTGAGAAAAAGGTGAATTATTCCCATTTGTCCATAATCCTCTGAAGGAGTAACGTTAGCGTGCTTCCATCCCTAAAACGCGATGAACTATCAGTGAATCTCTGATGAAGAATCTGTGTTTGGCATTGATCGGGGGGCGTGCCGCGTGTGATGCATAGATTTACCATGTCAAAAGCGCTGGGGTGTGGCGGGCTCACCTAATGATGTTTTATAAACAAGGTTCGGGAGGAGCACGTCCAAATAATCATTCCAATCAACTCGTCACCAAACTATTACATGTCTACCCTATCAGCACGAGAGGAAGCATATATAAATATCCACTGCCAACTCACCTAACAGTCCTTGACAGTTTCAGCATTTGGTCCCGCCCTTTTGCCACAATGTCAGAGATCGAACTCTACCCTTCCGATGACGACTCCTTCATCAGCCAGGCTCCATCTCAGCTCCCTATCACCGCTACGAGCTCCCATGCTCAACAGGATACCGCTCCCGAACCTCCAGCTTCGCGGCGCGGCCGCCGGCCTAGCCGAGCCGCTTCTCGTACCCCGAGGCGCCGTGGCTTGCCTTCACCTCCACCATCAAGACCTCCACCGTCCCCAGCTTCCTCCTACACCTCAGCACAACACTCGATTCCTGCGATCGAGAAATGGACAGTGCTGGGGCTGAGACAAGCGCTAATCAGCGCTGACGTTCATTTTTCTAGGAGGATGAACAAAGCACAACTGTACAACTTGTATGTTTCTCTCCAGGCAGCTTTCCCTTCTCCGAAATCCACTCCACCTTCAAAAACAGCAAAAAAGGCAAATAACAAAACACCAAACTCACGTTTTCAGGAAACTCCTTCTCCCGACGCCGCAGGGCCCAGTTCTACGCGAGCGCCAGGCCACAGCAGGCCTTCAGCCAGCCTGGGCCGCGCCCCAGATTCCGCCACCGCCAGGCCCCACTCCTCTCTCCGCTCTGCTGAGCTACAGACCGCGGCGTTTTCCAGCACCGCACCTCATGCCACTTTGCCAGTTTCTTGCGAAACAGGCCGCTCTTTAAACGTGAGTATGCCAACGCTTCAAGCCCAACCACCCCACCATCCTCCCGTAACCTTTTCCAACCCTATTTCCTGTCCCTGGTCTGCAGTCCCACCGTCAGTCTCTAGCGCGAGGTTGCCTCAGCTAGAGCCGCAGACCCAGACACACTTCCTACCTCCCCAGCTCTCTTCTTTCCCAACTTTTCCAGCTCCCCCCCAAGCTATAGGGACCGACCCAAGTGTGAGGTTGCCTCCACAAACGGCTTCGGTCCCGGGCTCTTTCCCTCCTAATACTTTTCCCCAAAACCATTCTTCTTTCACCCTATTTTCCGCAACGCCAGCCTGCCGCAGCAGTGTCATCTACTCCGCTCCCGCAGGAGCTCCACCAACCTAAGCAAGTCTGGTCCACTGCCGCAGCAGTGTCGTGCACTCCGCTCCCGCAGGAGCTCTGTTACTCCATCCAGCTTGCTCCACTGCCGCAGCAGTGCCATCTACTCCGCTCCCGCAGGAGCTCCATTAACCTAAAGCAAGTCTGGTCCACTGCCGCAGCAGTGTCGTGCACTCCGCTCCCGCAGGAGCTCTGTTACTCCATCCAGCTTGCTTCACTGCCGCAGCAGTGCCATCTACTCCGCTCCCGCAGGAGCTCCATTAACCTAAAGCAAGTCTGGTCCACTGCCGCAGCAGTGTCGTGCACTCCGCTCCCGCAGGAGCTCTGTTACTCCATCCAGCTTGCTTCACTGCCGCAGCAGTGCCATCTACTCCGCTCCCGCAGGAGCTCCATTAACCTAAAGCAAGTCTGGTCCACTGCCGCAGCAGTATCGTGCACTCCGCTCCCGCAGGAGCTCCGTTACTCCATCCAACTTGCTCCACTGCCGCAGCAGTGTCATCTACTCCGCTCCCGCAGGAGCTCCACCAACCTAAGCAAGTCTGGTCCACTGCCGCAGAAGTGTCATCTACTCCGCTCCCGCAGGAGCTCTGTTACTCCATCCAGATTGCTCCACTGCCGCAGCAGTGCCATCTACTCCGCTCCCGCAGGAGCTCCGTTACTCCTTCCAAACTTGCTCCAATGCCGCAGCAGTGTCATCTACTCCACTCCCGCAGGAGCTCTGTTACTCCTTCCAAACTTGCTCCACTGCCGCAGCAGTGTCATCTACTCCGCTCCCGCAGGAGCTCCATTAATCTAAGCAAGTCTGGTCCACTGCCGCAGCAGTGTCGTGCACTCCTCTCCCGCAGGAGCTCCGTTACACCTTACAAACTTGCTCCACTGCTGCAGCAGTGTCATCTACTCCGCTCCCGCAAGAGTTCCGTTTACCAAAGAAGCCGCAACGGTGTCTTCTCCTTTTCCATCCACCTTATTTCCACCGTATCAGCCATACCATCCTCCTCCGCCCCTGCACCATTTACAACCCTGCACCCAAGAGGCACACCCATCTAACTTCAAGTCAACCAACTCCCGTCCTACGTCAAAGAAACCTCCCAGCAACCACCCATTCCCGCAGCTGATATCTTAAGCTTTACATTTCACAAGTTTTTGGGGGTCATCAGCATCATTCTGGCGGCTGTCCTGCATTTTATTTCACAGCTTTTTGGGGGAGTAGGCTACTCTGGGTTCGGGCCGCATACCGAGCCCGGAGCCCTCTCCTCGGACAGCACGCCAAATATGCATTTATTCTATCTGACTTATTTGTAAGTGTGAACTCGTGAAATGATGTTTTATAAACAAGGTTCGGGAGGAGCACGTCCAAATAATCATTCCAATCAACTCGTCACCAAACTATTACATGTCTACCCTATCAGCACGAGAGGAAGCATATATAAATATCCACTGCCAACTCACCTAACATTCCTTGACAGTTTCAGCATCCCTCCACCACCCCGACTCCTCACTCCTGGCTCATTCTTCCACAGTCAGGAACGGGGGGAGTACTCTGGGTTCGGGCCGCATACCGAGCCCGGAGCCCTCTCCTCGGTCAGCACGCCAAATATGCATTTATTCTATCTGACTTATTTGTAAGTGTGAACTCGTGAAATTATCTATAATGAAGGAAGAGTGAAAAAACTGTAACTCTCCTTTGTTTCA